>OY856410.1:349348882-349948882 GCA_963693085.1 Alisma plantago-aquatica | reverse complement strand
GGACGGCGCTGGTGGTGTTGTAAGTGTCCCTGATCTGTATGAGCCTGTCTCGCTCTTCCATCATCTGCTCCCTTGTCAGAGCAGGGGCAGTTCCTGAGCCGGAAGTTTTGTTTGCTGGTGACGCCATTTCTGAAAAAGAATAAGAGTTTCATAATTAGAGAAGATTTGAAACAATGTAAATTTGATTTGTAGTTATATCTTTTATATTTTGTGAAAGTAAAAGGGAAACGAAAACCAAACGGTTTCAAGACCGTTTGGTCCCAAACGGTTTGAGGACCGTTTGGTCCCAAACGGTTTGAGGACCGTTTGGTCCCAAACGGTTTCGAGACCGTTTGGTTCCAAACGGTTTCAGGACCGTTTGGTTCCAAACGGTTTCGGGACCGTTTGGTTCCAAACGGTTTGAGGACCGTTTGGTTCCAAACAGTTTCAAGACCGTTTGGTCCCAAACGGTTTGAAGACCGTTTGGAAAGCGAAGAGTCACAGGTCGCCGGCGCGGGAGAAGGTGGAACGGCGCGAAGGTGAAGAACGCGCCGGCGCCTTCGAAAATGATGAGAAGAACGGCGACGGCGATGAAAACGGTGGGAGAGTCGGTGAAATCTTTTGACAGCGACAGCGATGGCAGAGCAAGAGACGTCGTGCGATGGTAAAGGGAACGGCACTGGCGCCATGATGGTGGCGACAGAACGGCGCGGCGACGAAAGGCGACGGGTCGGTTGATGAAACCATTCGATAACGACGGCGATGGCAGCGTAAGCAGCGACTGGCGATGGAATGAGCAGCGTAAGCAGCGACTAGCGATGGAATGAGCAGCGTGGAGTCGTCGGACTACCTTGCGGAAGGTGGACGGAAGGGTGACTTTGCGCGGATGCAACAGGAGCAAGAAGGGAAGATCTTCGCACGAAAACTCTGGAGAATTCGAAGATTCGAAGAGAGAAAGACGGAGGGGTAGGGTTGATATTTATAGTGATTGGTTGGTGACCTTTTGTATTCCAAACGGTTTGAAGACCGCTTGATCCCAAGCGGTCTCAAGACCGTTTTGGTCCCAAACGGTTTCAGGACCGTTTGGTCTCAAACGGTTTCAAGACCGTTTGGTCCCAAACGGTTTGAGGGCCGTTTGGTCCCAAACGGTTTCAGGACCTTTTGGTCCCAATCGGTTTGAGGACCGTTTGGTCCCAAACGGTTTTAGGACCGTTTGGTCCCAAACGGTTTGAGGACCGTTTGGTCCCAAGCGGTTTCAGGACCGTTTGGTCCCAAACGGTTTGAGGACCGTTTGGTCCCAAGCGGTTTGAGGATCGTTTGGTTCCAAACGGTTTGAAGACCGTTTGGAGTCCAAACGGTTTCAAGACCGTTTGGAGTCCAAACGGTTTCAAGACCGTTTGGAGTCCAAACGGTTTCAAGACCGTTTGGCTCCAAACGATTTGGAGACTGTTTGCAGGGGCACAAAGGGTTTGTATATTTTTATGTTTGTTTTTGAGTATGTATATTATTTTTTGTATTTTGGTTTATGAATTTTTATGTTGTTTGTTTTATGTATTGTTTTTGTAGTTTTGATTATGTAGATTTTTTGTATTTTTAGATTAATGATGAAAGAACTTAAAGAAAGCAAAACAAATTCAAAAGAAAAATAAAAGACTAGAAATTAGAGAAGGTGATACTGAGGTCTTGGGTTGCCTCCCAAGAAGCGCCTTGGTTTTATGTCGCTGGCTCGACGAAGTTAAAACATTATTATGCTGCTGTCACAGTATTTGATTGCTCATGTCTATTTGGCCCATGTTTAGGGTTCGATTCAGGCTGCCCAGCGAAAGTGCCTGTTGGGGGTTTCAATTGTGCAGCAATCTGGGCAAGCTGTGCTTCAACTGCCTTCTGTTGAGCTTGTTGGTTGGCCAGCATGGTTTGCTGAGACTGAAGCATTTGTTTTATCAAAGATAGCTCATCTTCCGGTTGTGCAGTGACGTTTTTCTGAGGGTTTTGTTGTTGAGACTGTTGAATATGCAATTGCGGGTGAAGCGGGGGATGAGTGTACTGATAGTAGGCTGATTGATTTCTAGGGTAGTTATCCCTAGGGAAATTGTTCCTTGGGTTCCCTTGATTTTGGTTAAAATTGTTTGGAAATCCAGGAGGCAGCCTACTGTCAAGTCCCCCTTGTGTCTGATGTTGCGGATTCGTAGTTCCAGAGGGATTCCCATACTGGAATCCAGGATGGTTCCTTGGTTGACTGGGATTATAATAAACTTGTCCGGGAATAGTATGGATGGAGTTGACTTGCTCTGGAATCTGATCTTCGGCCTGATTAGTGATGGCCTCATAGGGTTGTGGTGGTGGATGCAGATCCATCATCACATTATAGAGTATTCCGCAGGAAAGAGTCGGATGATCTGAAGCATGGCAAGCTTCACAGGATCCTGTGACGGCTTTGACTTGATGAACCAGCGGGGTTTTCTTCTTATCAATTTCCCCTAGAGTTGTTTCAAGGGTTTGCTGTTTATGAGCAATTGTCTTCAAAGCTTCGGCTATTGACTTTAGTTCCATAGATTCCTCAGCTTTAAAGTCTTTAAGGACGCCTTTTCCGGCTGACCGCCCCCAGTTGGACTGGTTTTCAGCTCCTAAAGTAACGATTTTCCAGGCATCTTCATAATTTTTCCTCATGAAATTTCCTCCAGATGAGGAATCTAGGAACTGTTTAATGTCATCGCTTACCCCCCGATAAAAAGTTTCAATCAATTGATTCTGTGAAATTCCATGATGAGGGCATTTGCGTAGAAGTTCCTTGAATCTTTCCCATGCCTCAGCGAGGGTTTCTCCAGGTAGCTGGGAGAAATGGTTGATCTGCCCTCTGATTTCATAGGTCAGCGAGGGTGGAAAGAACTTCTCCAAGAATTTTTCCTCTAGAGGGGCCCAAGTGGTTATGATGGGTTCTCTGTCCAATGAGTTGTACCAACTCAAGGCCCTTCCAGATAAGGTGAAATGAAACAGGTGGAGCATTATTGCATCGAAAGCAATACCAGCTTGCGGGACCAGGCGGCATAATGCCTTAAACCGTTTCAAATGGTCCATGCAATCGTCTCCTGAACCTCCTGAGAAGGAAATTCCTTGCATAATCTGGATCCACTGGGTCCGAATCTCAAAGTTTGGGATGTTGATGATCGGAGGCCGGACCGGGTGGTTGTCTTTGTAATTCTTCGGGACAGCATAGTCCCTCAGTTGCTTGTTTCGTAATTCGAGCTGAGCAGCCTCGGTCTCTGCTCTTATGCGGGCTTGCTCTTCTGCTCGTATCTCCGCTTGTATTTGGGCACGGGTGTCTGCAATGAGTTGTGCCCATTGTGCGGCGATAGCAGCATTGACTCTCTCCATCACCAAAGCGGCTTGATGCTGTTCGTCAGCCATTTGACTAGCGCGTTGGCGATTGAGACGGATTCTGCGGTGGAAACTTCTCTCTACCTCGGAGTCGAACTCCGGATCAGGGGAGAATCCTCGATTATGCGGTGATTGCATATACGGGTTCTACCTGAGTAAAGAAAAGAGAACACCTTTAGATAATAGAGACAATATGAAAGCTTCAAGAAGATGATGAGTTATGATTCAAAAAGAAAGTGTAAAAATCCTAACCAACTAGAAAAATAAACTAAGTGAAATACTAACGTTCCGTTGTCCCCGGCAACGGCGCCATTTTTTGATGGAGTTGGGACTTACACCAAAAGATTTTCAGTCTTCCAATGGGAGTCCCAGAATTCTATCACCAAAAACCCTAGAGAGGATTGATGTCTTCCCTAGGTTTACCTAGAACTGGTGCTTAGATAACAACTCCAACCCCATAAGAGTATGGAAGCCTTATCATAGTACAGATTTAGGATCGAACCCAAAAGACAACGGTCTTGTTGCAAGCAACAAGATGGAAAACGTACAGCACTTCACTTAGTTATTTTACTAATTGGCACTTATATCAAAAGGTTGGATTTTGATTGGTTTTTAGACTAAAGCATGAAAAGTAAATAAAGCAAGTAAAACTAAGATTTAACAAATGATGATGAATCACTGGGGTTAAGCAGGTATTCACCACCGCTGCACATGCATTGTATATGTACTAAGCAAGCAAGACTTATAAGCTAGATGCATGGATGTTCCACAAGACCGATGCCTTATAAGACAAGAGCGATGCATTGCATCCAAGGATGTTCCACAAGACCGATGCCTCGTAAGACAAGAGCGATGCATTGCATCCTTCGATGTTTCACAAGACCGATGCCTTATAAGACAAGAGCAATGCATCGCATCCTTCAAGGGTTAAGTAGCTCTCATTCGGTACATTTCTACGTGTCAATGAAGATATGTAGTCTTCCAAAGAGAGAATCTTACTCAACCTCATGAAACGTGCATCTAAAACTAACAAGCGAGCGATAATTATCAAATCGAATAGTATCTTTGTAGGCCTAGTCTCCTATTCGGATAACCTAGCTACGAGAAGTGCGGGAATGTTGCAACGCCAGCCATTCCTGATCAAATGGTCACATGCTTTACATCATTCCCCTCGCAAAGCGTGTTCCTCGACTTACCAAGGTTACTTCCATACAGATGGAAGTGAAACGGATGATAGTGAGTTTACTCCACTCTTTGAGATACACTCCTAGACACCGAAACGGATGCGTGGTGGATACACACACCAGAAACCAACACTAAATCGGTATTCGAGTCTCGAGAGCGGTCGTAGACAAACCACAACAAAAGACAATAGATGCATACAAGAACGTGGCCATCATTCAAGCATGTATGGAACGATTTAGTATTAAAACGAAAGGATAACATCTTTTTAGTACAAAGTACAAGACATGGGCAGTGGGGCTAGTCTCCGCGCCCCAGTGGATGGAACTACTCGCTCCTCATAGAGGGAGCAACAAAGGAGGAGGCAAGAAGAGATAGAAAGAACATCATCTCCACTGAGGAGAGAAGGTTGAACCCTTGGTGGAGAGAGCAACGATCTTCACCCTTCGTGGCTTGCTTGACGACGGATCTTCTCCTCTCACCTTCTTTGTTGATGAGAGAGAAGGTAGCTTTGTAATAGAACGTGAGTCTCAGACCGGCAGCCTCGGGCGGTGGATGGAGTTGTTCTGGTACTAGAGAGGCAGCCTCTGGACGTCTGGACTCCCTTCAGGGATGGCCCTTGAGGTCTTATTTATAGGCCTTGAGTGAGGTCAAACGGTCTGGAGACCGTTTGGGTTCAAACGGTCTTGAGACCGTTTGGCGTCAAACGGTCTTGAGACCGTTTGGCGTCAACCGGTCTTGAGACCGTTTGGCGTCAAACGGTCTTGAGATCGTTTGGCGTCAAACGGTCTTGGGACCGTTTGAACTCCATGTGGTCTTGGGACCGTTTGAACTCCATGCGGTCTTGGGACCGTTTGGCTCCATGCGGTCTCGGGACCGTTTGGCTTTATGCGGTCTTGGGACCGTTTGAACTCCATGCGGTCTTGGGACCGTTTGGCTTCATGCGGTCTCGGGACCGTTTGAACTCCATGCGGTCTTGGGATAGTTTGGCTTCATGCGGTCTCGGGACCGTTTGAACTCCATGCGGTCTTGGGACCGTTTGGCTTCATGCGGTCTCGGGACCGTTTGAACTTCATGCGATCTTGGGACCGTTCGGCTTCATGCGATCTCGGGACCGTTTGAACTCCATGCGGTCTTGGGACCGTTTGGCTTCATGCGGTCTCGGGACCGTTTGAACTCCATGCGGTCTGGGACCGTTTGGCTTCATGCGGTCTCGGGACCGTTTGAACTCCATGCGGTCTTGGGACCGTTTGGCTTCATGCGGTCTCGGGACCGTTTGAACTCCATGCGGTCTTGGGACCGTTTGGCTTCATGCGGTCTCGGGACCGTTTGAACTCCATGCGGTCTTGGGACCGTTTAGTTTATTTTTTTATGATTTTTTTTGTGCTTTTTCTGCAAGTGTAAAAGGAAAAAGTTAGTTTGATGATGTATTTACAAAAAGGGGTAAAATTAGGTTTATGTACCGTATAAACGTAAAAAGAGTATGGAAAACTAAAGAAAAAGACTAAGATAAACTACTAAAATAGGAGGTTATCAGAAGAATTTAATGGATAACGGTGAGAGAATCACCAAGGGTGACGGGTTCAATCCCGTAGAGCTCTGGAATAAGCTAACTAGCAAATCATCATTCAAGCTGGGAAGAAAGGTGGTAACGGTGCACTCCTATTTTTGGAGAATAGTGCACAAATTGGTGGCGTGCTTGCTGTTCAACAAGAATGAGTCCAGCAACATCTACACAGAAGAACTCCATGTCATGTGGCATATGATGGAGGGTTGAGTGATCAACCTCGGGCGGTTCTTGCTAAACAGACTGCACCCGATGAAAGATGCCACCAAGGAATATTGTATGGGTGGCATCATCAACTTAATTGCGGCAGGGCTCGGATACCCTAAGGAGCCACATAGCCTTTCAAGGACGCAAGGCGATGAGCTAATCGACACCAAGTACCTAATGAGGACTAGCATCGTAAAGGAGGGAAGGGACTACTTCTACAAATTTTCAAGAACGAACATACTACTCCCGCTCCCTCGATGCGCCATCTACGACGCAGAAAAGCTAATCTTCACTACCGCAGAGATTGAAGCTTTGGCGGTAGACGTCGCCTATGCCGCCACAACTAGAATTCAAAAAAGGGCAGCCACGAGAGGAGAACCGATCCCTCTCAACCCAAGGCGGGGAAAAGCTTCGACGACCAGTTCTGAACGAACCACCATTCCAGAGTTCCCGATGACAGCTGCTAATAGAGTTGTTGTCGCTCCTACTATACCAGCCACTACCACAACAACAACTGTGGTGGCTGAACAAGTGCCAGTGACCGTGGAAGTCACCGAGACAACGGGAG
This sequence comes from Alisma plantago-aquatica, assembly GCA_963693085.1. Lineage (NCBI taxonomy): Eukaryota > Viridiplantae > Streptophyta > Magnoliopsida > Alismatales > Alismataceae > Alisma > Alisma plantago-aquatica. The sequence continues at coordinate 349,942,004 of OY856410.1, read as the reverse complement.
CTTCCGCGGGAGAGACAGTCGTAGCCCTTGAAATTCATGTATTGCCTGAAAAGGCAGAGGAAGGGTCACAGCCGGACGCCAATAATGAGGTGTTCGTCGCGATCCTTCAGATGGAGCTCGAAGATGGAAAGTTGACGCCTTCGCCGCCACCGGAGTCTCCTTTTGTAGCCGGAGCTGAGGGGATCGCCGACGGTGTAGAGGTGGAGCAGCGTCTGCCCACACCATGACCATCTCCACCTCGATGAGAGGGCAAGGTGGTAGCAGCTGAAAGACCGTCGTTTCCTCGCCTGGCGGCATCTGCATCGTGAACGATTCAGATAGACTCTACCTCGTCTGGTAGGCCATCAAGCGAGCAGGGTGTCGCGACGACGGGAGGCAGACCCATTGGAACTCCTCCGTCGCTCGGAAAGATGCTCGGGCACGAGCTCGACGACTTGCGGGAGGTAACAGACATCAACTCAGCTACTTGTATTTCCCTAACCCGCAAACTTGCATCTTTCCAAGACAGGCTGAATAGCCAAGAACGAGAACTGCTGACTCTAGCTCGCCTTCCCGGCGGACTAGAGGCTTTGAATGCGACGCTTCAGCAAGTTCTCCAACGCATCGACAAGATCGAGGAAAGGCTGGACAGGAGTGACGACCATCCACGCCGAAGGCAGCCGAGAAGGTCCCCGTCACCCCCTAGTCGTGGCTCTCCTCCTTCTTCATCAACTTCCCCCTCGGGAACAGCGCCCTCCTCCTCCTCCAGCGGGTGATCCTCAATGCCTGGGGAAGGGACGCAACAAAGGTCAGCCGAAGGAGCTCCAACAGGACAGGAGAGCTCCCTAGGCTTGGAAGAAGAAAACCCCTCTGTCTCCCTAGATGAAGTTGAAGATGATAACAGAGATATCAGCATCGGGGGAGACTCTTCTGATGAATTTGAGGGAGAGAAGGGGGACGTCTACGCAGTCAATAAAAGACACCTCCCCCAAGGAAGATGCTCGATGGCAGATAAATTTCATAGGCCATCCGAGATACCGTCCTTTGAGATGGCAGACTTCGACAGAAGGGCCATCGGATCCCTGACGATCAGAGACCAGAAGTTGCTGAACAAGGTCTTAAGATCGCAGACAAAAGAAGAAGATGTCGTCTGGAGCGACGGGTACCTCTCCGTACGACGGGGAGTTCTTCAAAGTATGTTCCACACGTCGGCTGTTGTCGGCAAAAGACTATTTAGGATCCTAGAGAATGCGATAATAGAAAATATCGACAGCAGGACAGGTCAGAAGACACTATACACTGCCACCCTGACCTTGGCAAGAAGGTTGATGAAAGGAGATCCAGACTCTAGTGCGGTGGCCGACATGCTGCAATACATCAAAAAGCATAGATAAAACTTCGTTTTGGCCCCGTATAAGCACCGCGACGTATGGTTTCTCTACGTAGCAAACCTCAGAAACCACGTCGTCCAGCTTCTGTGCTGCAGCAATGACGAAGTGCCACACTCCGGGGGTGTTTTCTGCCACCCGGAGGACAAGAAACTGAGACTCCTGCCGCTGCATCTGCTATGAGCTATCAAGCATGGAAGCCAATGTCACAAAGGTGCTTGGAACTTCTATACTCTCTAAGACCTCCCCGTCCAGGCAGAAGAGGGGAGTGGAAACATCGCTTTCGCCATCTTGGGTGCCATTGAGGTGCTCAATACTTTTGGAAACTTGGGAGCCCTTAAGGGCACATCCTTCTATCACCGCAGGGGCGTTTACGCCATGTTGCTGATCAAGGACAAGCGCTATTTCTAAGACACAGGGGTACCAGAGCAGCTGCTGGACAGTGACCTAGAAGAATACTCTTCACAATCCAGCAGCTCCCCAGAGAAAGAAGCGGAGATGGCAACCGACACATATGGGGCAGGCAATCAGTTGGAAATCTTGAGGAAAGTGCACGGGATGGAAGATATTGCTTCGCCAAAGGCTACAGAAGGGCTGATCAAAAATTTCAACCACTTTTCATGTGCAACTCTCATGCAGGAGCAGACCAACGAAATCCATCTGAAGTTAGCTGATTCTACCCCATCGGTTGTCGCCTTTCAGGCAGGCGATGTCGTAGTCCCGGTCGATGATTTAAGGGACATGGTAAAAGAAGGAGGATGCTTGGATGTGTCTGTGGCAGCCGCTTACATCCAATTTATACAACCAAGGCTAGAACACACATACATAGCTCATCCTATGCTGTTCAACGACATTTGCCTCGCCGACGAAACATGTGCGAAGCAAGTTTTTCTGGCAGAGTTGGAGAGCGGGGTCCCACGCACAATTTTTCTGCCAATCCTGCATTATAACCATTGGGCGCTCCTGACAATGTACACTCGGCAATGAGTAGGTATTTTCTACAACAGCTCGGACGTCAACAAAAACCATCCAGTGCCGTGTACATCAGAACCGTTGTCACCCGTCAAACGCTTAGTTCGAAAATACTACGACGAGGTGTCAAAGATGATCCAACCTTTCCTCGACACGCAAGCAAGCAAATGGCACGAACTTCAGTTCTACCACCGCAGTCCGCAACAAATTCCTCAATCCAACGACTGTGACATCTTCATCGTGGAGTGGATAGCAAGTGAAACAACGCCTGACCAGCTCCACCACATTGATTATCATAGCAAAAGAGGAGAATATGTGTGGGAGCTTCTATCCGACGTAGGCGCGCTCAATAGCTAACCTCACTGGAGTAACATTGCCTCACCTTATCTACCTCACAACTCTGGGATAGAGTGTGATGTAAGTTTGGGGGGGTACCATGTACCAGTGAGGGAGGTACAAAATTTTGAAAATTTTCTGATCATTCTAACTTAAGTTCTTCATTCTTTTGTCTCCTTTGTTTCAAATTATTTATTCTTTTGTCCTTTCCTATATCATGTGTACATATATATGTTCATACCAAAGTTTTGAAAATTTTTGCTTATTTTGTTCCCCTACATAATTACAAAGTCGCTATATTAGTAAAAAGCTGATGCAACTTGTTGCCAAGGTGGGTTTCTACGTGCTTAACGAGATACAAGTTCTGTTATATCTTTCTGATAATGATGCCTCAAACGAACAAAAGGTTATGTTCTTCCGTGCCAAAAATTTCAAAAAATAATATATATCTTGCAAACAGCTAAGAGACGAGTATGGAGAAGGAAAAAGCTGCCCAAATAGCAAAAATCCTCTTGTTTCCCCTTACCCAACAAAAATCCCAAAAAGAGAATGCAGCCTTATGAGAGTGAATAAAAGTATGAGAGTTGTGCCCAATAAAAGAAAAAGAAAAAAATATATACACACTTGTTTTCCAAAAGTACCCATCTTTAGGCATGGTAGATCCGGGGCAGTGGTACGTAGGATGTGAAATCACTGCTCAAAAGCCAATTGGCTTGGACTGCAGGGACCACTTGCCTGTTAACGGACCCTTACCTGGATGGACTGATGGGAGACAAGAAAAACCTTACAAAAAAGCCTTAGCCTACCCTATACACAACTTTCTGACCCAAAATAAATATGTTTGGTGTGTAAGCTAACTTCGGAATCATGCACCAAAGTCTTGCTGAAGCTGTAGAGAAAAATTTTACTGAAATAATAAGGCAGGAAACGCAAGGTCTTTTGTTCGTAGTGAGGCAGCATTATCTCTAAAGGCATTACGATACTTGTTTTTACCTCTTGGCCTGAAAGCTATACCGAGCAAGAAGAAGCATCACTAAATAAAGTTTAAATATTGATTGAGGACAATCAAAATGCTAAGTTTGGGGAAGTTGATAATGCCAAATTTTATGATGTTTTAGTATGTTTTTCTGCTATTAAAACTGCCCTTTTAAACTATTTTCCTCTCTTTTATATGTACTTTTGCAATAATTGGACAAACGACGCTCTTAATCAAATATTTCCAACTTTTGCAGAGTTTTCCTACAATTTTGACCCAATTGTCATCAATAAGGCCGTCCCGGCCCACAATTAAGCTCCACCTGCATCGGCCTTCCAGATGCCCGATACGATCGCTGCCCGACAGGGTAGCGCGACACAACGACGTGTGACATGGGGATGCCACGCGAGAAGAAACTGACGGGCGACATGTCTTTTACCCAACAGGGAGCCGAGCTCGCCACGACAACTCAAGCTTGTCACACGAGATAAGCCACCCACCGGCAGGCGCCGCCCGTCACGTGACCGACAGCCGACACCCTGTACCGGGTGATACCAATATCAGCCATCCATCGACCCACGAATAGGGAGGATACGTGGCGCCCTAAGCACCATAACTTCTCCCAACCGCTGCCTATAAATAGTAGCTACAGGAAGCCGAAAAGACAGGTCGGAACCCTGAGCAAATCTTCGGAGGAAGCTGTGAGAGAAGAAGTATCGCGCCTAAGTGTTCGTGCCGGGCAACTCTAGGTGAGCTCTTCCCCATCCCGAGAGGGAGGGGATGGTTCACTTAGGACCGTCCCGGGTGACACTACAGGCCGATATCGGCCAACGTGGATGAGCGACACAAGTGCCCGACATTAGATGTGTCACTACTAGCCCGACACGATATCAAACCCGATACGCTTCGCCCGTCATGGCGTGCCGCCCGAGAGGGTGCCGCCCGAGAGGGTGCCGCCCGACTTGAGCATATCGGCCAGGGTCCTTGAACGATACAATCGGTCGTCACGGTGTGCCGCCCGAGAGGGTGTGCCTCCTGACACTGTTGTATCGGGCTAGGCTCCTGACTGGTATCGGGCTGGAGAGCCGCTGTAGTCAGTCATCCTTCTACATCAAGAAGGTGACCTCTATCTTTATTTCTGTTATTTAATTCTTTACTTATGCACTGTACTTAAGACCTTTATTGTTTATGGAAATAGAAGAGTTTAATTATCTGCTGTTGTATGCTTGGAACCCTTGTTGGATGGATGCTATGTTTAATATCCGGACTCTAGCTTGCACGTTGGATCGCGTTCCGATTAGCTACCGAATCGCGTTTTCCCGTCACAACAGCCTTGAGAGAGGTGTTGTGGCTTTAGTGTTTGGTCCGATCCTGGAGTACGAGAGTGCCCGGAATCAGAGTTGCTTCAGTAACATTTCACTCTAACTTAAAGTCCAACAACCTCGAGAGTAGTGTTGATGCTTGGTTAGAGGTACCCGCTCTGAGAGGAGGGGTACAGGATGTTCCTGCTGCCGCTTGTTTTACCGAAGTTTTCTCCTTCGTACCTTGCGATAGCTCTAGTATTATCTCTTCGTTTCTGTTGCATGAAAAATCCCTAAAAACTGCTAAATGCTTAAAACCTAAGTTTTTCTTGTAACTCCAGTTGGAGATAGTTTTCTTCATTTTGTTTGTGACATCTTACTGTTTCCCCTTGGGGAATTTAATATCTCTTTGTACCCGCCGGAGTGTAGCGTGTCGATTCTGAGTTCTCAACACTACCACCCTTGTCCCTGTGTTCGACCCCGTATATCTACTTCGACCCCGTAAACAAAGTTGTGGGGGCCTAGAAGGATTCGGGTTATAAATGTAAAAGCTCGACTACCTCAAATCCGCCTCCAATTTTAGGACGCGCAATTTAGGCCGGTCATTGAGTCATGGGATGTCTAGTTGAACCTTGGTTTATAGGTGTTTTTCTCAAGCGTATTTTAGGGTTTATCCCTTTATGGATGAGCTACCTTTAGGAGCTATCAAGAAAATGATTTATTTGCTTTGCTTGCAAAATCAAGAAATGAGGGATAAGAAGGTATCCATGGATGGTGGGTTAGCTGCTTGTATGGCTGCTTGTATATCCTTAATAGTTTAAGGCCATGGATGCATGGAGAGCTTTTTAAACACCTCATGCTTCTTCTCTCCCTTATCCTAGAGCTTTATATATCCATTTTTGAGCTCCCAAACGAAATTTTTTCTTTCTACCACTTCTCTCCTGCTAAGAACCTTGTTCCCTATCCATTTAGCTATGAAGGACCTATCCAAGGTAGAAGAAGAAGGTGAATTTCTTGGTGGAAGCCCTTATGGTTTTGTTTTGCTCTCTTTTAGGGTTTAAAAATCTTCCTTCTAGTGATCTTGACCTAAAAGAGTAAGAATCCCCTTCTTTCCTCCATTTATTTCTTTGTTATCCTTCCTCCTACCTTTCTCTAGGTCAGAACCTTACTGTTCCATGGTAGAAATTACTCTAAAGCTCTAAAACCCTACCTTTCTTGCTCCTTATGGTTATGGTTTGCTCATTTGATGAAGAAGGGTGCTAAATGGACGAGTTCACAACTTATACTTGGATTTTCTACCCTACTTGCTCGTGTTTTCTTCTGTTTGGGATTTTATATTTTAATTAGAGGCCATTTTTATAACTTGCTCCATGTTTATTGCTTACCATAAGCTTGCTAGCTCATGTTCTTGCTTTTAAATGATGATCCATGCACTAAAAAGCTATGCTTGACTTGGACTTCGATTTTTATAATGTTCTTTGTTCTGATTTTAGTTCTGGATGAACCTGTGATCATGTGTACATTATTCCTAAGGTATAATATGACTTGGATCAGGTTGGTTTGATAACCGATGGTGCTAAACACCTATCAACCGATGGTCAAATTTAGGTTTTAAAGTTGATTTCTTTTATAAACACAAGACTCAATGGTGGTACCATTGCAACAACTGATGGTGTTTACTTCATGACAACTGATGGTGGTGACCAAGGGTGTCAACTGACGTTCACCCCTTAGGTTAGGTGTTGGCCTAATTAGAATCTTAGTGATTAATAACTAAGTACCCTAATGATGCTATCAATCAATGGTGATATTCATTTGATATTCGATGGTGATTAATGAATATAGTGCTGATCTAACAACCTATGGTAACTTAATGGTCACTACTGATGGTGGATCAGGTCTCCACAACCTATGGTAAGTTAAAAATGTAGTTGTAACATCAATTAAGCCTTAAACCAATGGTTTCTTGGGTCATTTGATGCAGTGGTCAGGTCTATACTCCAGTTGATGGTTTTAATATATGAACTTGACCCTATGGTTAATGTTTCTTCATCCAATAAATTGGAATTATGCCTAAATGTAATATGTTGGTCCTAATAAAGTGATTTAAATGGTTTACTTTATGAGATCAACTTAAGAAGCTCATTTACTGACAACTTGTTTCAAATAAACAATCCCTTGTGGGTTTTACCCTACTTTTAATGAAACTTTTTATGTTGTTAATCAAGGAACGTCTAGGGTTAGATGGTGACTCTTTGTAGAGCACAACTCAATGACTTCATAGGTGGTTTGTTCAAGATGTTTACTTATGTAAACGACCAATGGCTTTACCTTTTCAACATTTAATGATTAGAAGTTGATGCCTCAATATTTCTATTGTTTTGGGTGAAGCATGTAGTGTAATGTTATGATTATGATTATGATTATGAGAATTTGATGGTTCAATGCCTTAAACTTGTAGTGTTACCCTTTTTCTCATATGATTATGATTTATAATCACCATAATTAATTAATGGGTAATCGTAATGAGGTATAGCTTGTTATACCTAGCTTTACTATAATGAAATGATGGTAATTGGGTATGAATAGTCCTTGAATAACTAATACAATCATGGAGTACTCTCTTATTGTTGTTGAAACCCTGGTATGCTATAACCTGATGGTTACACCTTGGTTTATGTGTGGGTTCATACTTCAGAATAGTATGGAATATGATGGTGATGCTTCACCTTATGTGTCCATGATCCAATGGGGATGCCGTGAGTTAGGGTTTGGGTATGAGTGTTGATTAGTAACATTAATACAATTTATCTTGTTGAACCTAACTCTAATGCAAATAGATAAAGATGAGTATTCATGTTTAACCTTCTTATATGAGGGCATGATGGTGAAATAACCTCCTTAATATGATCATAACCTTAATGTGTTAATTGGTGGTTATCATAGCCACATGGTTGATACTTTCTTATGCTAAACAAGTGAATTATGAATATGATGAGGGTTAATCATATCTAGATTCCTTGCATGTTGATGTAATAAAGGAATATTCTTAATGAACCATTCTATGATTGTTTATGAATATCTCCTAGCTCATTAATGCAATATTGTGTTGATCTGGTGTATAATATGTAAGTGATGTTGTTGAGCCTTGCTATAAGGCATGGAATGATAATGATGATCTTATAGGGAATAGTATGATGGTCTTAATGACCTTTGGGTATGGTTGATCCTTAAATGAGGTGTAATCCTCTTGTGTTGATAAGGGTTGATACCTTGTGATATTGTGAAAAGGATTTATATCTTGTGATAGTATGATGACTAGTGTAGTCTCATGAATGGCAAGTGAATAGTACCATGTGATGATGAGATGAGAAATTTTGTTTCACACGTTTTATATCTTTTGAAGTTGTGATACTTATATGCTTGCTAGAAGTGAATTAGGGTTTGTATGTCCACTTATTTGATGTTGCCTTAATTCACCCAATTGGAGATAACTAATCAAGTAAAACTCTAATCATGTAGTGCCATGTACCATAGAACATCTTCAGTGTCAAAACTTGTTGGATGGTGAAACGAGTATTCCTAAGGGAAACTCAGAGCACATACTATTGAGTATGTGAGGTGCTTGTCATCTTGACACCAACTATTTTGGGAGGATGGCTGTGGTCATACCTAGCCCGCTTTTTGAGAACAACTTTGGTCGGGTCTCAGTGATTATAACATGATGTGATTAGAGGACAACTGCGGTTGTACCTCAGTGCTTGGGCTTGAATACCCTAGATGCTAGAACCGTAACCTATACCAAGGTGGGCTAGTTACAGGAATACTAAATGTCACTATTTTGCAGTTTGACTATATGTCACTGCGGTACAGACTCGTACTGACTGAGTATGGAGAAGATCTTGGAGTCTGACTCTTCCTAGATCCAATATGGAACTGATTGCGACCAAGCGGTGGTCAGTTGGACTTTGAGTGGTACGACTCAAACTCCCCAGGGTGTAATAAAAGATGTAATACAGCCGTATAGAATATTTGTTTAGGGTTATACAGGACGTTTTACATTGGATGATAACCCTTTTTTGGTTGATAAAAAATCATGTTACTATTAAAATGAATCCAAAACCTTGGGTACATATCATGCACCCCTTACAACCAGGATAAAATCCAAAATTTTCAAAAGACCTATGCTAACGACTACCACACATTTGTTGAACTACTTACAGAAGACCTAATAATCAGCTAACAGTATGAACACCTTCAAATTGTGACATCATGCCTTCAGAAAAACAACCACCATCAAGGGGAACAACCATTGGTACTCATTCCTACAAAACCAAGCAAGCATCCAGACATCAAAAAAATAGATTCATAGAAGCACCTTCAATGGTCATGACAAACATATTTTGTCCATCAAGAAGAAGACACCCTGTCCTCCATATGTATTATGCTCATCCAATTGAAAGAATGGATTCAAAGGAAGCTCCCAGACATTTTCATCGATATCAAACCCATCTTAGGAACCTTTTTGGAAGCAATCATCTTCCACCCTGGAAGCGTGCAACTCAAGCTAGCAGGTTGGTTAAGCACAATTAGCACCCAACCAACTTTTTCTTGCCTGACTTCTTCTTCCTTTTTGACCAGGATTGGTCATAATCCAATGAATATGAGTCCCAGTGCTCAGATTCAAAATCGGAGTCATTGGATGCCTCATCTTCCTCAAACAGATTTTCCTTGCTTTCCTGGTATTGGCTCGAGAAGCCGCATCTGCTCCAGATCTTGTTCAGCTTCTAAGAATCCGAGTCAGAGGCTTCTTTGCCACCTCTAGCGATTTCCAATTCCCAGTCCAAGTTCAAGCTACCCACATTACAGAATGGAGTACCCCCGAACATGTCAGGCTCTTCCATTTGAGCGTTAGTACCTGGAGGATGGGCTTTGCAAAATTCGCGTTCACTGTCAATGACAGTGTCTTTAACTTGTTGGAAAATCAGGTCTCACATGTTGTCATCCACATCTGAGTGGTTGTCACAAGTATTTCTCGATGGCTTCTCCTCATTGGCCATCTTAGCAGGCTTGTTAGGCCCCTTGGCATTGTGTCGAACGGCTAGTTTGCCGAGCTTGACCTGAACATCCTTCTCAGGTGGAGGCTTTCCTGTCTTCAGGGGACACGACATCCCCCTATGTCTGAAGTTCTTGCAGTTGGGGCAGATCACAGGGAGTGCAATCAGCTCTACCTTCAGGGTCTTCAGTGATGAGTCAACCTCCACCATTGTGGCTCTTGGGAGCCTAACTTCGCTGCTGACTTCGATGCAGACTAGGGCATCTCTGAGGTAGCCGACGGCGACAGAATGGTCATCAATATCAATTGGGATTCCAATGGTGCTAGCGACACAAGCGACATGTCGCCTGGTCCACAACAATTTAGGGTTCTCAATCTTGAACCAGATTGGGACCCACAGGAAGGAGAGGGACTGGAGGGGTGTTCCTAGCTTCCATAAGTAGATGATGATCAACGATCCGTCCATGAACCACGGAGCTTCATCGAGCACACGCTCATTCTCGCTTTCAGTCGACATCTTGATGATGAATCCATCCTGTTCCTCATCGATTACTTCAACCGGGCCACTGGGTCGCCAAAGCCTACCCATCCATCCACTTAGTTGACCACTAAACAATTTCCTACCCACAAATTTAACCGAGAGATACTCATCTCAATTTGGGATTGAGCACTGCTGGCTAGAAATTGAAGCACACTTTACCCCATCGCGTAGGCTCGGCTCAATGTAATCAATCAAGTCCACTTTGAGTTCGGCCCTGTCCTGCCTACTGACACTGAGCCAATCTGCAAGACGACTAGGGGTCAAGACTTCTGTGGATTTGCTTGGAGTCAGCTTCGAGGAACAGGAGGCGGCGGCTTCATTAACCCTAGGCAATTGCAGAGAAATCGGGTTGGTCCTGCTTCCTTCTCCATCCACCTCTAATTGGCGGCACGGAGGAGTAGATGAATGCTCAGAAGCAGAGTGCCCCCTTCCCCCTCTCACACTAGGGTGTCGCCCACACCCTCGCCCTCTTCCGCCTCTCCCCCACAGCATTGCTCCGCGGTATCAAATGATATACATTGGATGATAACCCTTATTTGTTATCTTTACATAAAGATGATGTTGAGTGAAATTAAGAGATAGTATATGTACTTAGGTTGTGGATATGCTTAAGATTGTAGATGCGCGCATACAGTATCTATGCTTATGTTGATAACTATACTGCTACTACTGATTATAATCATGATGCTAGCTATCTCATGTTGTTAGTTATGTTTAGCATGCTAGCCATGCCTTTATAACTAGAGATGGATATAGTGCTAATCATGCTTATCCAGATAGTTGTGCTTATGTTGTAGCTCTTCTTATGATGTTGACATGTTCAACCTATTAGACATGCTGATGTCGTTAGCTATGCATATGATACTAGACTTATTCATGATGTTAGAGATGCTCATGTTGCTAGACTCCTTATATTGTTAATAGGGATATGAGAATAGTCTGGGTAATGAAGATAATTATTATTATTAATCATCAATGTTGTGGAGCTTATTTGTTATATATGATTAAACTGCTTAAACTGTCTCATTACCTAAAAATGTTGGAATCAATAAATGTTGTTAGAGGTTATATCTCTTACTGGGATATGGGTCTCACCCTTGTGGTTCACCACATTTTTTTAGGTAATCGGAAGTGACAAAAACAAACATGTGGCAGCAAAGTGGAGCTATAGTAATGAATCCATAAGAAAGTTGATTAGATGTCTAGTGTGTCCTAGAGTCGTCCCTGTACTCTCATGTCTGGGCAAGAAAAGTTTGTATATGGTGTTTCAAACAAATTGGAATTTTGTTAGCATGTTAATGCTTTTTTCTGTGGCATATAAAAATATTGTTATCCTGTGTATATATGTTGTGGCTAAGGTGATAGAACAATTTGTATCAAATTCTTATCATAGTATGGATACAAGAAAGATACCAGGCTCTTATGCAAATGTTTTTGAGCGGATGTTGACGTTGAAATCGATTTTAATTTATCCATATTTTTGGGTATGTGGTTAATTGGTGATTGATTGTGTTTTATGTTTTGAGTAATCTCATTTAGTGTAACGGGTTCTCACAATCTGCTCTATTTCAAGGAACATAAATTGAAAATTGAAAGCATGATGATTCCATGCCTCAAGTTCAATCCGAATATCAGAGACAAAGGAATTATAAAATCACTGTAACACCTATCACAGGTTGTAGGTTGAAGTTGTTCTCCAACTTTCCAATTACTTGGGTAGGAATCATATGTGACTAGACAATGCTCTTTACTTGTGATGTCATAAATGAGTTATGGACATTCACTGCCAATGTAACTTGGACCCTATAGGGTCACACACATAGAACACATTTAGAATAGGAGTTCCTTCATGAATGTGGTTTAAACTTTATTACTAAAGAGTTAAGTATTCAATTTAAATAACATTGGTTGAATATTGGCTGATTGGACAAGTGAACTGAGTGGATCAAGTGTTGAACTGACCTTTTCAGTGTGTCGAGTCAATTGAACCAACTTTGGCAATTCTGGACAGTGAATCGACCATTTTAGGAAGTGATTGATCGGCTCAGGTCCATGGACTGATCGACTCAGGTTGTGAACTGAGAATGTAGTGAATCAATTCGATTGATTTAAGGATTTATGCTGATGTCATGTTGTGCATTGAATAAGCTATTAAATGCCAATACAATTGCGATTGAGAAATATGATGAAACGATCAGTTCAAGGCTTGAATCGATCAACTCACATGCCAATCGTTCGATTCACATGTGATTTTACCGTTTGCCGCTCACAAGTTGTGAAAATTCATGAAATTTTGGTCCTATGGCCTCATAATATATCCGCATTTTAGTACAAACCCAAATGGCCTATGTACACCCAGTTTCCAACCACGACTACCATTACAAGTGCAAGAGTGGCTCCATCAACTAGGATAGTCCTTTCCAACACACTTAGACCGCACTACTCAAAGACTGACATGCCACAGACCCAAGTGGGCTCCTCCTACTGGAGGGGAATTGGCTTTGATACTATTTATAACGCCTAATACCGCTACCTAAGGATCTAGTAGAGTTTCAGGAATGACGACTGGCCCCACAGACCACCACTAGCCTTAAGGTCACCCATCCTAGTACTACTATGGGCTGAGTACGCTTAGCCACATAGTTCTTTAGCGATGGACTCCCCGAAAATGAGGTGCATCGTGGTGATATGAGTAGTTCACTCATTCCTTTTAAGATCTTTTTATCTGATGCCTCAAATCCTGAGATGTTACAAAATCGTATTGATTTTTATAATAAATTGTAGCTGGATCAAAATACATGGCATGGCATAGATCAAATGATAAACATTTCAAGATTTAATATATGTGGATGTACACATTCTCTCGCATGGGCATGACAATTGTGGAGTTCTTATCTGATACAACTTTGTAAATTTCATATTTTTTCTATGGCGTAGCTGACCTTACACAACATGTAATAATTATTATTTTACTTAGTGGATAATCCTAGGTTTGCTTCACTTAGTGGTACAAAATAATTTTTTTCAAGAAAAGCTTCGAGCACCTTAAGGAAAATATACATGTCGTACTACTAATAAATTGTCACTATGAAATGTATTTAAACTCAAATTCTATTACTCATTTGAAATAAAGATAATAAAACTATACTTATTGACAAATGATTTATTTGTTCACATGTAAATAAGTTAATTCTAATAGAAAAAGTAACTCTACTTTTTGGTTAGGTATTGGTGATAGTATAGTGATATCTAGAATACATGTGCTACATTTTTATTCATTTTTATGAGTTCATTGGATAGTATGATAGTTGGTGCATTCGTATTGAAGCTCAAATAGTAGATAACGTAATGATTTTTTTTAATATAGTAAGTGATTTTTTATTGTGTCAAAACTTGTAACCTTCATATTTTATAACTTTAGCACAAATCATTATTTTTTATGATGATTTGTTTATCCTATCACCTGGAGGGGGGTTGAACCTGCGACCTCTCCATTGTACAACATTAGTTTTACCATCTGTAAGTCAAATCTCTATCGCACATGCACATATTGTTCAATATTATATAGATGTATATACATTTTTATATGTGTGAAATTATAAATGTTTAAGATCAATATATACCTATATTATTGAGTAATACCTAACTAGATCACATTTGGACGTCAAAATATAATACCTATTAACAAATGATTTAAATTTAAATTCACGTAATGAATTATATGATTTGAATTATTTTACTTCGGTGCCTACTGGAGATGAGTAAAAATTCCCATATAATTGGACTGACATATCAAGACCAACTTTGTTTGGCAAAAAAGTACATGTGAACCCAACAATAAGTTTCAATTGAAGCTCTATATTTACAACAAGTGTAACGTCGTAATGCTCCTAATGCACATGACCAACATGATCATATCAACAAACCGAAAAATACATCTGAGTATCATGCATCTTATTTTCCAAGTGTAAGTTGACAACATGTACGACAACCTTACACAATTGACGAGTTTTGAGTTCCATGAAGTATAAACAACTAGACATCATGTCCTTTATGTTGTTAGTTATGTGGATATATGAACAACATGTTTATCATTATTTGTATTCTTTTGGAGTACACATATATGTGTGTAAACCATATGTGTGTGTATTCTAAAGTTTTATTGGCATATTTTTATTATTATTATTATCATATATTGAGTTTGACTATATTGACTCAGCTATACCTCACGTGCTTAGCACGTTCCCCCAGCTAGTCTATTATCTATCTACCCTATAAAAAAGAGTCTCTGCTATCTGCTCTCAGTACTTCTTTGTCTGTGTGCTTTTTATTTGTTTAATTTATGTACAACTCCTCCGTCCAATTCTTTCCGGAGCTATTTTTTTATGCTTTTACATAAATATAAATAAGTTATACATAGGCCACTTCCCATTCGTTCACAGGTAGGTTGCTTGCTTAATAGCTATCGGATATCTTTCCGTCCTTATCTATTTCTATATAAGTTGTTTCTTAATTTTTTTTACTCCCTTGATTCTCCGCAATTTCTGTTGTCATTTGATTAATGCTACGTGGCGCTTTGGTTGTAGGAGTAAGCTGTCAATGTTTTGTTTTAGCATGTTTTAGCACGTCTGCTTGTGTTTTTTTTATATTTTTCTAAAACTAATGAACGCACACGTGCACATGCACGTGACATATAAAATTTGTTAGAAATATGCGGGGAGAGATTCATCCGTGAAAGGGTTCCTACGGTAAAAGATATTTGTGTTAGTTATTTGAAAGGAGAGAATCAAGGAACCGTTTCTGTGGGATGGAGAGAGAAATACAGAATTAAAGATAATAAAAGTTAATAGGAGAGTGTGAGAATAAATATTTGTAGGAGCAAAATTCTTTGAAAAAAGAAGAGAAGATAGTGAATCAAAGAGAGCGCAACATCAAACTCGCTCTTTTTATAGTAGTATAGATAAAATATACCTTGTACGGCATGCCTGGCCGTTAACTATATAGTTGCATGACCGTTAACTATATAGTTAATCCTTAGTTTTCTAGGTTACATTGGGTTCTAAGAGGAGCATGTGGGATAGCTGTAGAACTGCCTCCGATGGAGTCACGAACAACAACACAACTGACGAGAAAATTAGATCCCCCAAGAGAATCGTGAATAACATCACAATCTATCTACAAACATGTGCCTAAGGTTGGTAGGATATATAATTCTACTGTCAACCTACTATGAGTTATAGAGAGTTAAACTGACAATTAATTGAGTTGACTCTTTTAGCAGATTATATATAAATATTTTATGCTATGAAATATTTTTTTAGGAGTTTGTGGTATGTGTATATTTTTAATGTATACATCAAAATAGTTATTGTCCGTAAGTCCGTTTCAACCAATTCAGATAAATAAACTATGAGTAATTTTATCACACACATATATCACCCACATATATTTAATGTGCGTATGGTCATTGGTGTCTTTGTTTGTCTACCCTGCTACTTGTGTGATTTTACTACAGGCAAAAACTTATTTTACTGCTGCATTTATTGCCGCCTATTTATTAATTTTTTTTCAGCCAACGAGCATATCATGATTAAAAAGTTGTATTACAAGTGAAGTTTCTTTTACTTTTGTTTTTCCAAAGTCAATGATTGTTTACTGATTTTTTTCCCTACTAACTAGCAAGCATATTGCGATTGCGGCCAGCTATTTACTATTTGTTTCCATTCAACTAGCATATCATAGATTCATAAGTAAATAGATCAACTTATTCCTACAAACGACACATTACAATTGAAGTACACATAATCGTAACATCAACTTTTTATTGTTTGTGCAATCAACCCAAGTAAAGGAGTAAAACTAATTTTTCTTTTACTTGTAAAAATTAATGTCAACTGGAAATTAACCAAATCATTATCTTTCAGTATGTCCTAATTATATGAATTGGTTGGAGCATACATAATCTGGTAACAATACATATATAAAAGAGGGAGTCGATTGCCGATCTACAGTTAATTGAGTTACTTTTTAGCTGGTTGTATAATTTTTTAGTAATAGTTATATATTAGCTCTCAACATGCATATAGTAAAAAAAGAGTTGTAATGACAAGTTACTTTTTAGCTGGTTATACATATTTTTAGTAATAATTTATATTAGACCTCAATAGGAACATATCAAAAAAGAGAGCACATGTGTCTTTATAATGACATAATACATGTTGGAGTCGGCTGAGAATTTATGGGATCATTTTTTAGAAAAAAAATATATATATCATTTTTAGAACTATCTATATTTTCTAACATAGAGGCAATTTTGGTAATTATATACTATAAGTTGTAGGGAATCGGTCAATAATTAACTGAGTGTTCGTTTTTTCCGATTATATGTAAATTTTTTAGCTACTAATTAAAGTCAATTAACACATGTTGAAGAAATAAAACACATGTAATTTTAGTAAGTTATATCTATGTAATACTGGTTGTAAACTCTGACGCCACTAATGTTAAGAAATTGTTGATTGTATATTAAATTAATTAATTGTGTTACACGTATTTAGCACGTGTCCTTCAGCTAGTCCTATGAATAACCTGAATGTGGTGTCTGCTTTTCGACGTACGTGCATATTTGCTTATTTGTTACTTTTTCATGTTCATACTTTGACGTGCTTACTTAGCACATCTGCCGGTTCCATAGTTCATTGTGGACACTAAGACGTCCATTCGTCTACTTCGCAGACGGCTCATGCTAATGCATGTTTCCTTCACGTTGTCTGCTCTATTTTATATGTAATTCACGGATATAGGAGAATGGAGTTGTTGGGACCGCCATGTCTGCGTTTGTGTACTCAACTAAAATGAGTTTTTTTTTCTTGCCACATTAAATAAGGAGGATGGAGGTACTTTATAAGTGTTATATCTTAGAAATGTATGGTCACTGGTCCAATATGTGTCTGTGTTCTAGTAACTTGGTTGTGTGCTCATCAGTCCAATTAATTTGAATGTTTTACTAAGTTGTTTGCGTGGTAATGGGTCCAAATTTCTATGTACTTAGATATTGGAAGAAATTAACTTGGTTAATCTAACTATTATTTCTTATTGGGTTATAATAATTATTATGTATTACAATGTAGTACAAATTACATTGACAAAAAGAATGGTTTTTGGTTGGACAGAGTTTTGAAAATGTGTATGTATACACATTGGTCCAACATGTTACTTATACAATTTGCTTGTTGATTATTCACTTTAATGATTTTTTGCAACTCATTATTTGAGTTTCTTTTGTTCATTGGTCCAATCTACATTTGTGTTCCAATTTCCTTGTTGTGTGCCCATTGGTTCAATCAGTATGTGTGTTCCAATAATCAGTCTGCATGCTAATCAATCTGGATTGCTTGTGTGTTTATAAAGTGGACGGAGTTTACTCGGTGTTAATAAAATTCCACTCTTAGCGAGTTGCATTATATAGTTGTATATGACAATATACAAATCACTGAATTTAAAAATAAGTTTTGTGTTTGAAGTGAGAAGTTTCAACCACGTGCTTGTGTGCTTTTTGGGCCAGTCTCTTAATTGACCACTACACGACAATCAACTGGATGCTAGTTGAACTATAAATTCAAATTTTGAGTTTAAATCTAGTCAACATTATTTTTTATTGCATTGCATTTTATGTTGTTCATTTTATTTTCTTATTCTCTTAGTGCTGACATGATAGGGAAGAGAACAAAGATAAATTCGTTCATGACATGTTATGGATGGACTCAACTGGTTATTAATGGAGTGGTTCTCTTGTAGTAAGTGTCATTGTGCTCATTGACAAGGTGTTATTTAAATACCATTCCATGGAGAGAGTCATCTAGATGTTAACAATGTATTTTTTGACAGGTTTTATATAAATTATTGTGAGTACTGAATATAAACCCGATAAATTATATTTTAAATTTTGTTGATGTGGATCAACAATCAATAAATATGCATGTTGTTCTATTATATGTTATTACATCTCATATTGTCTATTGCTTTTCTTGCTCTGAGTATTATATTGTGCTACAAACCAATAAAAAATATAAACATAAGATATATTATTAAATTTAAACAAAATTATATTTCATAATTATGTATTAGATAAATTTAATTATAGTCCACATGCTTAGTACGTGTTTTCTCAAAGGAGAAATTAAATGTATTTTTTTTTAAATTATAAACCAGTCCCAATGAGTACAAACTATAATTTTTTTGTTTATTTTTGTACGAGAAGACTCATCTATATAATTAACCGGATTCTTCAATGGTCGAACTCCCAAGGTCCCTAACCCGACAGCAGTGACGCAAGAGCAGGTAGCCGTTCTTAAATTTCTATCTTCCGCAGTTCAGCGTAGCCGCCACAACGACTCCAGCCTCTTCTTGCATCCTCTTCGCCGCGCCCGCCTCCACCACTACGTTTTCCCGCCTTTCAACGTCCATTGAAGCCTATCTCGTCCTTCTTCCATTCAGAGCTAACGTCCCTCTGACTCCCGCACTTGTCGTGGCTCTATCCATCTAAGACTATGAATGCAGCGGAGTCGACAGCGTGCAGGGCCGTCTCGGCACTTCGCTTCGAGGCATGATATCGTGTATCTTGATATCATTTTCGAGTTTCAGAACCTCTAATGATAGTTTCTCGTGTACTCGTTATGCTGGTTTTATTTTGTTGGTAACGTTTTCTTTGTCGATTGAGCCGCTTTGTGCATTTAAGTGTTACCCCAAGGAATTAAATTTGATTGCAGATTTTGGGTCGGTTCAATCGTGCTCGAGCAGCTCATTTAACACTCCCTCACTTCGATTGTCAGACTCCTCTATTTATGCCAGTAGGGACGCAAGGTATTTTGCTATCCTCGCTAATCTTTTGGACTGTTTCGTCAGTACTTGGTTTATACTGGCTCAGGTATCATCTTAGTATGACTGTTACATATAATAAAATCAATCTTATAAAGACAACTTGGAAAAATCAGCATCTGCTCTGTCGCAGGAAAATTGCCCTCTTAACCTGCTTACCCTCTCATCCCATTGTAGATGTGTATTGCTGGTTGTGTTATTGTGTCAATTTTCATATAATATAATGTCATAGAAGTTGATACAATCTTGCTTTTGTGAATAAGTAGACTGAACTTAAATCCCACCTTCATAAATATTGCTTTCAACTTTATATGATGGTTATAATGGTTAGTCTCTTAACACACCTGCATATCCGTCATGTGTTTTTTGTACCTAATAGGTGCACGGGTGCAAGGTGGGTGTAACATTGATCAATAAGGGGATTGCTTTTCACAATGTCCACTAATCTAAAGTGGTTATAGGCATAGCCATTGGTAGGCTTATACCTCATAACCTACCCCTTTACACCCCAACTTGTTGGGCCTCACTGCTGCAGATGCAAATTTACGAGTAGCCTAAATAAGTGGAAACGAATGAATAGATGAAGATAATAAACCATCATAAATAGGATATCATTTCAGAATTAGCAAAGCACTGGATCCTAGTGATTCGATGGTAGATCAAATTGAAGGCCGTTAACATCGAAGGGATGAACTATGAATTTGATTTTGGCATACATACCAGTCACAAGAACTTTTTGATTCTTATGACATGCATAAATCATCTTCGCTAACAGACATGAACTCTAAATACTATAGATTCAATGTACAACATCCACTATTCATGACATGCTATGAGTCAAACTTAAGATCAAATTAGTAGGATATTGTGCCCTAACGTTAAACGTAAAATTGATAATGACCAAAGAATGGCGTGCCTCAAAAAGGCTAGCATTAGAAAAAAAACTAAACAGATTACGACGACGTACTGTCTATACTCAAGATTCTATCCTAAATGACACCTTTGGACGACTTTAAATGTAGTTGAACTCCAAAGTGAACAATACAATTTAAAGAGGATACTATACATTGACTTTATCGAATGATTTGTAACCCTCCCTGTTTTGGATAATAAGTGGAAGTATGATTGTTGAGATAGATAATGTGAGCAAGGTTCTAAAAGTTGTTCCTTTTGTGGCGCTAGAGGTATAAATGTCATGGTGAGGCAATTCTAGATACACTTGCGGCATAAGTTGCATACTCCGCTATAGAGGCGTGCTACTCAGTTTGGTCAAACCACTCATGAATAGGCCCAGGTGTCGAGGTGTAGTTGAGGCTCCCACTTAAATTTAACTCCCTGGCTAGCTTGTGTAATAAAAAGCACAACTAGACACAATTATCATCCTCCTTGCTCATTTTGCTGACTTTAGAAGAATTCTAGAAGAAGAATCAAGGCCATTGATGAATGTTTCACCATGACGTTCCTTCAGACGCCAGCAAAGACCTACCATACTAATCATATTGCTGTTGCAAAAGCTAGTGACTAGTGGGCTCCATAGCTGGCCGATGAGGTAGATAGGGGCTACCTAATAATTTTGCAATTTTCTAATTCAAAAAAACAAATATGATATATTTGTTATTTCAGCTTAAAAAAAACATGAAAGATATTTTTCTTAATTAAATATTTACAATTTCTTATGGTAATATAACGGGTTCCACACAGTATTGTACTAAATTAATCACATAGCCCATAGTTTTCAAGGCGGCCAAGCGATGGTCTACCCTGGCTTGTCGCCTAGCCCGCTTAGGGCGTCTAGGCGCTGCACTATTTTTTGTATGTTTTATATATATATAAGATATAACCTATATCACATATATAAGATATTTATGTGTATATTTCATGATCTACACCCTAAAAAGTAATGTAAGAGTGAGCTAGTAGCTTAACTCCTAAAAACACTTATATGTCAAATAGATGTTAAAATACCATTATGCAAAATTTAAAAGAAACCCCAAATTTTTTTGTCCAGGCGTCCCAAGCACCCTAGGCGGCCGCCCAAGTGGTCCTAGGCGGTGCTAGGTGCTCGCCCAGGTGACCATTTTATATTTTAGGTACCGAAAATATCGGAAAAAGGAATGAAATGCCTATGACAGACTGGGTAGAAGTTGAGATCTTTGACGTCTAGGGAATAGACTACATGGGTCCCTTCCCCTCGTCAAAAGGTTATCAGTACATATTAGTGGTTGTGGACTACGTGTGATCCTAGGTGACAGGATAATTTCTATAAATGATAGGTTTTATAAATTATGTCACAAAATAGGTTGCACCATTCAAGGGAGTATATTAATAAACATGAATATCAATATAGACCTAAGGTTATTTGGGATCTAAAGAACTAAACTGAGATGGAAAAGACATCTTCCTTATTTGTTGCAAAATCATTACAGGCCCTTCTTTAACTAGATGTACCTAAATAGTGATCACAAGTTCACAACTCAGTTTAAGTACACAAGAAGATAATGCAACTATAAACAAAAATGAAGATGCTAGGTCAAACATTGTTAATACTTCTTATAAATAACATTGATGATTGCTTTTCTAATCATTTTAAAATTGCCTATAGAAGATTGACTTCATGCTTGTCTCATTCCTCTAATTCAAATTCCTTTTACTTGGAAATATGGCATTTTAATTGTTGACACTTCCTCAGGCCCCACTATTGTATACAATGCTTAATCTAATAACTTGCACTTGCATTTTTGCAACGCAACTTACATGACTACACCTTCCAACATCTATACTCCAGTTGTCTTTCTCCAGCATGTGCTTTTTTCGTGACAAAATAATTGAGCCAACTCTTTGGAAACAAACCTTATTTTCATTTCTAGACAAAACAACTAAAGGTTGATTTCCATTGTGTTTGAAATAAAGGTTTCTTGTTATGATCCACTAATCATCTACATTTCACCAAAGAATAACTTGCATATACACTTACTAAGGCTCCTCCACAAACTCATTTATATACACCACCAATTGATGCATGATTAGTGTTTCAAAAAAGGCTGCATGGACCACATATGCGGCCAAATATGCAGTTCAATCCCTTGACCGAACCGCATATGGGAATTCAGTTGCTAAAACGGACCATGGCCGCATAGCTCCATATAAGGCCGATTAATCCCTGATTTTTTAATGGAAAAACCGCTAAGCTGGCAATTTTTTAACATCACCCCCTATTCTTCATATAACTAAAACCATCACGTACATTTAGCCTACCGCATGCTTTCATTTCCTCTTTTTTGCATTACATTCATCTATGATTGTTATACATTTAGCTCATTATTGCACATTTGTATGTATTTAACATGTGTTTGATTGCATATTTGCATGATTGCATCCAAAATATGTAGTTCTACAAATTATATTTGTAATTATGTGATTATTGTATATTTATATATATAATAATAAAAAAATAAAAAAATTGAAAACCGCATGTACTTCCGGATATACTCCCGCATACCACATATACTCTATTCAGTGACCTCACCGAACGTACAACACATACCATTTTTTAAAACCATGTGCATGGTCCTTAGCATTTGCGTGGGAAGGTATGCGCCATATGTTTGTGTGACCAAGATTTAAGTCACAAACTTTGTTATGTTTCACTCCTCTATATAATTCTAATACTAGAGGTTTTATGTTGTTGGATAAATCCAAGGTTGAAAAAGGCGTGAGGCGTAACGAGGCGTTTTTGCCTTGGCGAGGCAAGGCGTAAGCCTCGAGGCGGTCGAGGCGTAAGCCTCAAAATGTACCGAGGCGTTCCTATATTTATATATATTTATATGTATTAATATGTTTATATATATAAGAAAATATATATACAATGTAAGTTAATACAATTGGACAACTACGTAACAAAATCACATTACACTACCTGTTTATAATCTAAATTTAAACAACTGGAAAATAAAAGCAGTACAAGTTGTACCCAGACAGTAGTATTTTAACCACAATTTGTTTGTTTTTTTGTTTGAATCAAAGGGGCTAATGGAAAAACCATTGGGCCAGGCCCATATGTAGTTAAAATGAACCAGGAAACATGTATTTTGGGTTGCAGCTTGAGGCTAGCGCCTCACTTGCGCCTCAACGCCTCTTGTGCCTCTTTGCGCCTTGCAAAAAATGAGGCGTCCGCCTCTTGGATCACAGGTGAGGCTTAAGCCTCAAGGCGCCCTGGGGTGCGCCTCGCCTCGAGGCGTACGCCTTTAGCGCCTCAGGGCGCGCCTTTTTTTTCCATGGATAAATCAAATAGATATACAATTCATACTTATACACAAATTAGGGGAGAAACACATCTATGCGATTACACAATGAGAAACTAGACATGTATGAAGATAAACTAAGCATGATTACCTTTTAAAAAGACAAACAAAGCATGTTAGGCCCAATAGTCCAATTTGTATATAAAACTTCCATCCTCTGCAACAATTTTCCTCCAAATGGAGCATATATATTAATCATGTCCAACTTGTTTACTAAAGTAGCCCTTTTTTGAGAGGCTTAGTGAAAAGATCAACCAATAGCTCTTCCAACTTGGTCAATGGAGCGCAAGTAGTCTTCTTTTGGGACGTTGTGTACAAAGTGACAATCATCTCCAATATGCTTTGTCCTCGTGAAAATAGGATTGTCAGCAATGAAGATAGCAACAACGTCAGTGTAGCATGTTGGCATAGGTGCAGAAGGAGATAAGCCAATTTCACAAAGAAATGCCTTGGCTACATCATTTCACAGGCTGTTAGAGCCATCACCCGACAATCAGCCTCAACAATGTAAACTAAGCAATGATAGCTTGCTTCTTGCTATGTTAGGCAACTAAGATCCTATCAACGAAGGTATAGAAACCTAAAGTTGACTTCCTTTCAACTGGGCCACCAACATAGTCAGAATGAAAGAAACCATTGATATGACAATTTCCATGCTTATGCTAGCATAGCCTTTTCTCATAAAAACCTTGGAGTTAGAATGACCTAGAATATGACACACCGTCCAATGGTAGTGTTTAGGCTCATTGAGATATCTACTAACCAAGCCAACAATGACAACATCCAAGTCAGTGACAATCAAGTATATAATTGTACCTAATGCTTTTGATTATTCTGTTTATCAAGAAAGACAGAAAAGAATCATCACCTCAAGGAACATCGATACCTAGTGGACTATTTGCTGGTTTCACACCTGGCATGCCGATGTCACCAAGCAAATTCAGTGTTTGTTTTCTTCGAGGTAGGCGAATTGCACACAAGGTAAAGCAACTTCAATAATGAAGAAGTAAATGTTTGCACATATACAACTTAGTTTCTTGAGTAATGGCACAATCACTCTTAGAAAGAAAGATATCAGCTAGAAAAGGCAAGTAAGACTATAATGCCAATGAGGTTTTTTTTAATAAAGAGAAAACAATCAACAAAATATCTGCAAAATTTAGTTTCAAAAAGGATCTAGCTTAGCTTTGCATACCATGCTAGTGGGATTTGTTTGATGCCATATATATCTTTCCTCAAGTGATAAACCTTGTGACACCCCACTTGGGAAACAAGGCCAAAAGGTTACTCCTTGAAGAGACCCTCATCCAATAAAGAAAATGCATTTATAACATTGAGTTGATGGAGAGGCTAACCCATCTCAGTGGCCATAGAGATGAGTATGCGAACATAAATAAGTCTAGTGTTTGGAGAGAATGTCTTAAAATAGTCAATTCCACAAGCCTGAGTTGTAACATTTGGCAACGAGCCTGGCATGTACAACAGAACAAGTCTCTTTAGGAATGATCCGAACTTAAATGAAGAAGCACAATAAAAGTGTCGTTACAAAGAGATTTTTGTTTAATTGAAGCCAATACGTCTACTACAGTGCAAAGACTCTGGTTGTCAACCACAAAGAGGGGGATCACCACCTCTTCATACTTAAATATGAACTAGGGAGAAACATAACTCCCTAATTATACAATCATCATCATCATCATCATCATAATAATAGAGGAGAAAGAGTAGAGGGAGAGATGAGAAGGATGAGAGATGAAGAAGAATTTCATTCTGCAGTTCTATGGATCTTCGTGCTATATTTACTGCTCATATATAAATTCTTCTTCTTCATCTCTCCTCCTTCTCATCTCTCCCTCTACTCCTCCTCGGCTAGTCGATGTATTAGATAGGAGAAACCCTGCTCCTATAAATAGGAGAACAGGGAAGCGTACAGGACATAAGACAACCCTAATGGGCCAGAACACTTAGGCCCATATTACAAACTAATAATAAAACACTAACTAAATAACTCTCAACACTCCCCCTCAAGCTGAAATTGGGAGAATCCCAAATCATCTTGTAAACAGAGAGTTGGACTAAGAAAAGAAAGAAACAGAATAAAACGATAAACCAAGCCTATACAAGAATTTTCTCCCCCTCAATATTACATTAAAGCACTCAAACATTCATACACTCATACACTCCCCCTCAAGTAGATACTCCAAGCAAGCAGGCTAGCAGAAGCTTCTCGATCATCTGGAGCAGAAATAAGCAGCAACACAATCATCTGGAGCAAAGATAAAATAGCTCACCAAGGTCTTCATTAAAGTCGTCATCGTAGTAGCCAGAGAGTGCTGGGTCACAGTGGCAGAGTAGTAGAACCAGGGAGTGTTGGATCACAGTAGTAGTAGTTGTCAACGTACAAATAAAGTACGAATGGGTCAACGTGCGAAACAGGGCACGGACGAGCCAGAGAGTGCTGGCACACAGAAGTAGAGAGTCAACGTGCAAACAAGACACAGACATGCCAGAGAGTGCTGGCGCACAGCAACAAAAGTCGACGACGTAGGCAGATAGAAGATCGGTAGGCAGAGTAGCAAGCAAGTAAATAACTCCAATAGACGAAGCTCCATGTAAAGTCAGCAACAAATGTCTTCATCATCTTCCCTCTTTACACAGTATCCATCACAATAGCAGACGTCAAGGTCCAAAGAGTGCTGGTCCACAGTAGAAAGTCAACGTGCAAATAAAGCACGAACAGCAGAAAGTGCAAGAGCACAAAGCAACAAAACAGAATGTGCTAATCCTAGCACGAGTAGTATCAATGACGTCCAAATATGTAACTTCATAGCAACAGTTGAGGTAGATGATGAATAAGCAATATAGCAACAAAAAACACCAAATAGCAACAGAAGAATCTATATACGAGCTGTAAATGTAGCACGAAGATCCATAGAACAGCAGAATGAAATTCTTCTTCTTCATCTCTCCTCCTTCTCATCTCTCCCTCTACTCTTTCTCCTCTATTCTCCCTCTCACGCCAAGCACGGAAAGAGTAAAGGAGTGGTTGGCATGGAGAGTCAAAAACAATGGTAGAGGCAAGGTGTAGTGTAGGCAAATATGTGGAGGCAGTAACCAATAATGCGAGTCAAGGTGCAAAATGACCCGAATAGGTAGATCCAGATAGAAAAATAAATGGATCTTTCCGGGGGTGCGGGGGGCGGAGCCCCCGTGAAAATCCGATAAGGCTAAAAAATGGGATCCGATTAACACAAAAATGTAGTGTATATGGGGGGCAGCAAAAAAATTGAGGGGATATGATTTAATATTGGGCTGTTTGGTAGTGGGATAGAGCAGTGGTAGGTGGCCGCGGTTGGGTAGGAAGCAGTAGGCAGCGTCAAGCGGTAGGAAGTAGCGGCAACAGTAGCAATTGTGGGTGGTGGCACATGGACATGCAACAGTAGGAGGCAGCAACAGCTGCGGCGGCCAAGTGCAGCGGAGGTCGTCAGGCAGAGTAGTGGATGACAACGTGACTTGGTGGCAGGAAGTGGAGCGGCGCACAGAGCAACAGATGCTTAGAGGTAGCAGTAGGCGAAGACTCAAGGGTTGGCGACGGGTAAGGAGCAGCCAGCGACGGCTAGGCAGTGGCACCGGAGCGGTAGTGGCGCAGGGGCAGGTAGCGACGACGACTAGACATGCAGTGGCGGGCGTAGGAAGAGAGGAGACAACAAGGGCAGCAACGCGGTAGAAGGTGGCTGAAGTCAAAGACGACCATATGCAGGGAACAATGATAGGAATTCCCTGCGGGCAGCCAAGCACCGCCAAGGGCGGCGGCCGCCCGCAAGGGGGCGCTTCTACTTTTCTTGCTCTCTCACGTAGGGTTTTGGTCCCTAGGACGGCTGCTCTGATACCGTGTCAAATAGTAAAAGACGGCTAGTCGATGTATTAGATAGGAGAAACCCTGCTCCTATAAATAGGAGAACAGGGAAGCGTACAGGACATAAGACAACCCTAACATATTACAAACTAATAATAAAATACTAACTAAATAACTCTAACAATCATCACCTAAGCCTCAATCCCAACTATGTCGGCGCCAACTACATGGATCCTTGTCCTTCTTTTCCAATCAGCTCTGTTATGGGTCATATTCTGATCATGATGTAAAGGTTCAAAATCTCTTCTTCTTTTAATTGTGCTTGACTCGATGCTTTTTATTTGATTTTAGCCTCATGAAATTGTCATATGTTTTTGGAATAGGTAATAGTGCTTTTATTCTTTTATGATCTCTATTCGACATGGTGTCTTGTCCTATACATATACAAGAGTTTCACACGTGCTTCATCGGATAATTATTGATTTTCTTTTCTTTCTGAATTGTCCAAATTTTTAATACTTATGTGTCTACGAACCACAAATGTCAATAGCCGTGATTATTAGAGAACAATACCTTCTCAAAAAGGTGCAAACTGTGAAGGATTAACATCTCAAAATAAGCATGTCTATAACGAATCAAGATTTGGAAGAATCCTCAAACCACGATTTCACAGAACTAACCCAAACCCATGGAGCTAAAATGCTAATGGCCAGAAGGCATATATCCCTTTTAGGTGATTTTGTAGCCAAACAATGTTAGTCCATTGTACAAGGACTTTGTGGGCACTTGCCCGTTCACAATCAGATCGTTCCTTGATGGCTAGTTTTCATGTTTCTAAGGGAATTGAAAAATGATATTCTATTTATTTTCAGACTAGTAAAGAAATGACATCTTTTTGGAGATTTTCTTTTTTTTGCATGAGTTAACAAGATCATTAATGTTTTAGGACTAATGAACTTTGACAATTGCATGAAAATAACATACTATATTTCGGCTATTTCTCTCTATATGCAATCATTTAAGCTGTAACTGTGGGGATACACATAGTTTTTGATCAAAGTGATTTCATCTTTCCAATGTATTGCTCGATATTCAATACTTATTAAAATGTCATTAGAGTATTCTCATATTTTTAATGATTTCTTAGGTACCATAAAAGGCTTAACAAACAACCAACTCGAGGATATTGGTTGCCAAATAATACTTGGGAACACATACCATTTGGCACTTCGTCCAAATGCTGAGCTTATCGATGATATGGGTGGTCTTCACAAATTCATGAATTGGAACCGTGCACTCCTTACTGATTCTGGAGGATTTCAAATGGTTATAGATTTTAAGTTCTTCCATTTGCTTGTCTTTTATACTTTGTTCCACTACATATATACTTATGAAGTAAGAGTTTTGGATATATTGTCAATGTTATACGGTCCATGCGATCCTATGCAAACTCAATTTGCAAAAGAAAATTCATTCATGTAATTCAACTTTGTCGGACAGTTCCCCCGCATGCTGATTTATATAGAAAACTCACGGAAAACCTCGTTTGGCTTATTTTCGCTAATGACCCTATGGAATAAATAAAACTAATTAATCAAGAACTTACAAGTGAATCCCTAATATTACACTTAGGTCCTCAGATTACAATTGCATAATAAACCCTAGAAGAAAGCCCAGGGTGCAACAATGAAGTAAAAGACGACTCATGACACATTCTGGTTGAGAGGCGCCAAACCTGAGCTAGGCTTTAGATCAGCAGACTGGCCTACATCACAATCTTTCTAGAATCAGTATCAGTGAATACAAAAGCGGGTGAAGCGGGCGCTTAAGCGCCAAAGCATATATCCCGTTGTAATTTTCACTAAAGCGGGCTTTGAAGCGTTTTGCACTAAAGCGGCCGCTTTTCCCTGCTTCAGGCCGCCTTTTTGGGTCCCGCTTAAGCGGCCGCTTCACAACAAGTATTCTTGAAACTTGCCCAATCACCTGCTGAATTTAAAAAAAATAAATGAAAACTATGTATTGTAGTAGGTGTAATAATCAGTTTGATGATTAGTATCTCTAATTAGTTACTACTGTTTATACACTATATACATCTGTATAAGAACTATGTACTGTCATCTTTTCATTTGTAGAGTTTGCAATATAATTAGTAATAGTTGCATGAATTTTTTGATGTTGCATCTTGTTCCTGTGATGTTTTGATTTTTCATGATATAATATTAGTAATACATCATGCTCCTGCTATGTTTGAATTTGCATGATATTTTTGATGTTCCGACAATTTCTTCGCATAACCTCCTATATGTAAGCAGATCATCCTATCACATGTATATATGGTTTTTTTCGCTATTGGTTTTGCACAATTTCATGATGTCAGATGAATGGATGCATACCATCATGACACTTCTATATGATTGCATGATTTCATAATGAATATAATATGATGTTGTCACATAATTAATTTTTGTAATTACTGATTTTACGATTAATCGATTTGCTATAAATTCAGTAGTCACTATTGTCATGTTTCATACATCGAGACTTAACCTACCTTGTTGCTTTTTTTTAACAGTATGCATTATGAGTCCATGACAATATGACTCTAAAATGTACTTACTCTAATTAGAAATTAAACTATTGATTATTCTATTTTCTATCACAATTAGTGTGAAGGGGGGTGATTAAAGTTTTGCCATGTCAAATAATCCTAGGTGGGAAGTATTGCACTCGTCCATATCCAGCCCGAAGGGAGAAAGTGAAATACAAGTTATTTTAAGTTTTTCTGATTTTTTAAAAACAATGCAGACCGCTTTTTCAGAAAGCGCCCGCTTTAGTTCACTTC
This sequence comes from Alisma plantago-aquatica, assembly GCA_963693085.1. Taxonomy (NCBI): domain Eukaryota; kingdom Viridiplantae; phylum Streptophyta; class Magnoliopsida; order Alismatales; family Alismataceae; genus Alisma; species Alisma plantago-aquatica. Next base: position 349,911,579 of record OY856410.1, on the reverse strand, counting down.
AAACCAACTTTCCTCTTTGCGCTTCAAGGGGGGCAATCCACACGCTTCCCACTTTGCGCTTTCCAAAACCTAGATCAATATAAAAGTTTGTCAACATGCTTAGTTGTTATATGTTGAGTAATGGGCCATAGCACATTTTGTCATAACAATGTATAATTTAATACTTTTTAATTGTACTTAGATAATGCTTTAGAATAGGGTAACAATCGATTAACTATAGGCTAGTTTTCCATTGATATCAAAGATAATATATGATGATGATGTCTGGTAGAGGACTATTTATGTGGATGACTGCAACATGTTAGGGATTTATGCTGTAGATGATTGCAACGATTAAAGACTGACTTAATTTCATCAATGGAGCAGCATGTATAACTATAGTTATTTTTGTACTTATAAGTACATATGATAATGTTTCAAACTTCCACTACATTGAGCATATATTTTAAGTTGAATCTCTCTCTCTCTCTCTCTCTCTATGCTCAAGTCAATTTGCCAGGGATTTTTTAATGGAAAATCTATACCTTGATCTTCTGAAATATCATACGAATAACCTATATACCGAAATTTAGTGCATTTTGATTCTCATATGCCATGCACCAAGGTTATAAAATTTATCAACATTTTAACGAAGCGGGAAGCGGGCACGTGACCTTGTTCCTGCATTAGTCCCAGATGGGAGCTTAAGCAGACACTTTATGGAAAAGTTAATTCTAATTTTCGGTTTATTTTTTTTACAAAGTTATGCACACATATGTATAGGATTATATTTGTTTTTGAAAATTTTGACATATAAAGCCATAAAAGTGGAAGCTCAATATCTATATCTCCTTTTACTATAGTTTCTTAATGCATATAGTAATGGGTATAGTAGTGATTTTCTGATTTTGTTACTGTAGCACACTAAAAGTCTAAAAGCAATACTGTGGTATAGGATTTCTGTAAGGAACTATACAACTCTTATATATTACATTTACACTCTATGCTAATTTGTAAGTCCACAATGTGCTATTATAAAAAAAACAACAATACAATACATAAATAATGCACAGTAGATTGTTACATAATATTTATATCAACATAACTAAATATCTAAGTATCTATATAGTTATTAATACTACATAAATAGAATAGAAAGTGGTTATATTACAAAATATAGTAGATTGGAGGACCACATATTTAGCGGATTATTTTTTTGGCTGCATTAATGAGTCTTTGTCATTTTTGGGGCCTTAGATTCGGGCCCAAAGCCGCCTCCACACTATTGCGGGCTTAGGGAAGCCCTAACAACATCAGTAAGGCGGCCGCCTAGGCAGCTTGAGTGGGCCCTAAGCGGCATCGTAAAATCAGATTCGTTAGGCTAGCCCCTAGCCCACTTTATAATATAATGAAAATGATACATTGACTTTTTTGAAGTTTGATTTTGTAACCCTTGGATAAATCACATGCATGTATCTAAATGGGCTCAAACTGTAAAGGCTATTCAAGTGATGTTTATGAAGTTCAAAGTTTTGGATTTTTCAAAATGTGATTAAGATACTTAAGCACGGCTCAAGTGTTTGATGTTATCTATACAATCTTTGATAAAAGAAATTGTATTTTTGATGATATAAAGATATAAAGGATGCATTTAATTAGGGGTCAAACAAACTGACATTCCCTGATTACATGATCGAAGGCTAAAGCTACTAAAACTAAAATTACTGACACTATAGGCCCGAGGGGCCCATTAATATGTCCAAACTTCACTCCTCAAGTTGGGCATTAGTTTTGATCATGCGTAGGTTGTCCACTGGAGTAAAGAAACCTTCTTCCCTAGATGTTTAGTGAAAATTAAACAACTTACTTTTCAGATCAGGTGAAGGAAGTGCAGTGCAAATAATGCATACAACAATTTTGTGCACAAAATGAAAATAAACCTCAATGTGTTTTGTCCTCAAATGGAAGATATGATTCTTGTTTATGAAAATGATAACATGGTTAGCACAATGCATCAACATAGGAGTTGATGCATATAGCCCCAAGTTCACGAAGAAAAGCCTTTGCCCACATCATTACATGCAACATGAGCCATTGCCCAATGTTCAACCTCAAACACTAGATTGGGCATCGATAATTTGCTTCTTTCTATGTCGAGTTACTAAGTTTTTTCTAAAGAGATGTGCAATATCAGAAAGTTGTTTTCATGTCTGCCCAACCACAAGCATAATCAGAGAATCCAGTAAACCACAATATCCATGCTCACCGTATTGACCCTTCTCTAAGGATCATCTAAGATTTTGTAAGATATGACATCATATTCCAGTGACATTAACGTGATTCATCAAGGTACCTGCTAATGAGGCCAACAACAATAAGTATTTTGGGATGGGTTACTGTTAGATGTATAAGCTTCCCCACAATCCCTCGATATCTCCAAATGTTAGGAAATATCGATGACGAGTGATTAGTCTAGGAACATCAACATCATGAGGAGTGCCTAATGGCTTGGTATTTAACATCCAATATCATTCATAAGAGCGAGCGTATAACCTTTGAGAGAGACAAATTGCCAATGATGTGAGCAACTTCAATTCCCTTAGAAGTACCACCATTTTTGAAGATCTTTGCTAACAAGTGTCTGCTTTGTAGCTTGAATACTGATACAATCACTTCTTCATAAGATCATACAATCCACATAAACTAGTAACACAACAATGTTTGAGGCATCTTTTTTGACAAAGAGAATGCTTTGCACGAGAACGGAAATCTTGTTGTCAGAAAGATCTTACTTAATATTTCAAAGCTTGCACGAGGGCTTTGTTTTACACCATATATATCACTTTGTAATCAACGGACTTTGTGAGACTCCCCCTTAGCAACAACCTAGGATGTTGCTCCATAGAGATGGTTTCAACCGAATCCACAGACGGAAAGCATTCTTAAAATCGAGTTGCAATAGTGGCCGATCACGATTTAACTACAACAAAGACGAGAATCCATATATAATCAGGCATGTTGTAGGAGAGGTCTCAAAATAATCCACTCCATAAGTTAGAATTTTTCTTGCTGCTCGATGATGTTGTTAGGTTGGTATTTCACAGAGAAGACCCAACGAAAACCTACTTGAGTACAACTAGAAGACCAAGTCTTAGCTATGAAGCCTATGATGCTCCAATAACAATTTCATCTTCCATAGCTTTGTGCCAACCAACCTGTAATAGTGCCTTTGAGATATTGCATGGGATGACAATAATAGAAATAATAGTAGCCAGGCATGAAAAAGGTATACTTAATTCTTGTTAGGAAGAAGCTAGGATAGTTGTCGAGAAATGACTAGTCAACCAAGCAAAAAGACCTACAAATTAGATGGTAGAGTACCGATAAAGGATGTCCTAGATCCATCCCCGCCAATGGTGACTCGATTAACCCGGGGCGGAGTAACATACTAACACGAGTAGCCCAGTAATGATCTTATTTGATTGTTTTAGCCACAAAATTTCACTGATGGTTCCTCAAAGGCTGACCATGTTCGTGGAGTCTACCTTTCGGAATGTACCCTAGTATATGATCCACAATCTAAGAAAAAAGATTCATGAAGGCTAATGAGAAGTTGAACTAACTAAAATTATGGTGTTGATATTGAAATTTAATAACGACTTGATATTCGTAAACACAGATGTGTTTTGTTGAGAGTGTCTTAACTCTCTAGAAAAGCTTCCTTGATGAACCAGACATCTACACCAAGCTTCGACATCTTCTAGATGCATTTTGTGTGTTTACAAGTGTATTTACGGTCAAACAATTGACCATATACTGTCCCCATGGATCATATCTAGGCAAGAGCAACAACGACAACGAATACATTCCTGACAGACCGTATACACTCCAGAACCTAGAGTATATTTTGGTTTGCAGTTCAATATACACTTCATGATTGGACCGTATTTGCAGACTGGATGATTCTGGGTGACTTTGGGACTTTGGCCACGGGTCTTATTCTTATGAATAGACCCTCCAACTCGTCCCAAACATGAAGAGCAACGAAGAGACATCATTTTTCGAAGACTTAAAGCCACAAACGAACCTAGGGCTTCCCTTAGGGTTGCACGCCTCCAAGAGCTCCTCTTCAAGCAACCGTCTTCTTCCACAGTTGGATGTCAGGTGTAAAAGGGGATTGGGTTCTTCTTCTCGCTTTAGTGTTCATCATCTCTGTAATCTCTCTCTCGATAATATCATCTCCGCCAGTGGATGTAGGCTTCCACATCGGGAATTTGTTGAACCACTATAAATCTTGTCTTTGTGGTTGCTTGCTTGTTCCGTTGTTAATCTTTGTCGTACGTATTCGGTTTGGATAGCTCCATCTCAAGCTTCCGCATCCCGCTACAAGCTCGTTGAGCCTTGTTGTTCGGGTCCCCAATCACCACCATATCCCAACAATTTTGAAGAAGGCTTAGTGTATGTCAGTGCTTGGAGCGATATGAAGACATGCCATTTTTCAATATATATTATACACTTTCCTGAGATGATGTTTGTGCATACAGTCAGGTCAGCTGATCACACATCTTTAGCAGTTTTTCTTATTGTCAGCATTTGCAGATGGGAGATCTTGTAGGTGGCAAACGTTTCAAGAAATCTGTAATAAGATAGATAATTCTTGTCCTCAAGATGAATAGTGGTGACAATTAGTTTAACTAGTGATCAAGCATAGTCACCGTTAGAGCAAGACAAGAGGATCACCAAACTCTGAAAAGAAGCAAGCATAGATACAAGGGCGATATCAGATGCCAAGTGGCATCAGAAATAGGACTTACACATGGCCAACAGATATAGAAAGGCACACTGTCGGATGCATGATGCATCACATAATAAAGAGGTGCACAATAGGGGAGCACCTCTGCTGCCATGAGGTTTCCTTAGTTAGGTTATGATAGAGACATGAGTCAAACATCCTAAGCCTGAAAAAAGTAGAGATTGATCAATTGCTGCTATAGTGCAGGCACTCCCATGCGGGCCACCAACGTGACTCTAGGCCGGTTCTACAGGGTTCAAGGGTCTCCATTAATCTCACCAACCCCTTCTCTGAGGAGGTGCGACATGGGGGAAGTAGGCTATGTGACCCATGAACCTGGTTGTGTGGTGAGATGGAAGGAGAGATTCAACCGGGTGTGGTCGAACATGCTGTCACATGGTGGGAAAGGGGCTACCCCTAAGGCATGTGAAGGACTGGGGATGAAGGGGCTGCTAGAAGGTGGGGGTTCCTTTAAGAGGAAAGATGCTCCAGAAGTGATTAGGAGGAGCCACAAGGTAAAATATGCTACATCGAGTCAAAGTAGAAAAAAGAGAGAGGAAGATAGGGGTGGTAGTCTTGAGTCACGAAGCCTACTATGAAACCACATGAGAAAAGAAATTGTATTTCAATGATTTGGAATTGTACAGAAGGCACATGTAAATAGGAGTCTAGGTTGGCACTGCCTGATCACAAGATGTGGGACTAAAGCATCTTGTTGTAAAGTAAAATAAGGCTATGCGATATTATTTGATAAGAGGAATCCCCCTCCTTTATATGGGAGAACTTGGAAGGGCCAAGACACACTTGGGCATATATATAAAGACACTCAAATAACTAAATTAACTAGACTCTCTAATACTGCTCCTCAAGTTGAAGCTTGGGAGAATCCCAAGTCAGCTTGCAAAAAGATAGACGAACTAAAAAAAAAAGAAACAAAATAAAAAGATAAACCAAGCCCTTACAAGAATTTCTCCCCCTCCAGATTACAATAAAGCACTCATCACTCAAATACTCGCCTCAAGTAGATAACCTAAAGCAGGTATGTAAGTAACTCAAATCTGAAGCATGTCGCATGTGCAGGTCATAGTTGTCTAGGCGGCTAGGCGGTTAGCATGTCCCCGCCTAGACTGTTCTGGGCGTTTTCGTTTTTGTATTTATCAGTATATTAATGTGCTTCTTATTATACATATATACTACATAATACCATATAGGAAACATAAAAATAGAGGGCAAAATGAGGCTATGACAACAGTAGCAGGAGATGGGAGTAAGAAGAAGAAAAAAGGGAGGTAATATCAACAAACCTGCAATAACAATTGGAGCAGGAGTTGTAGAAAAGAAATAAAGAAAACAGGAAAAAAAGGGTGGGGAGAGGTTGTAACTCAGAAGAGAGGAAATGGAGGATGGGAAAGAAAAGAAGAGAAATATCAACAACAACAACAACATCATGAGGAACACGTCATGTAAAAGAGGAAAATAGAAAGTACAACATCAGCAGCATTAGTAAGCATAGGTGATGCAAAAGATGATTAGAAGTGATTTTTTTTTTGAAAAAACACAACAGCAGTAGGATTTAGGAGTAGGAGGGGATATAGGAGGAATAACTCACAAAAAAAAACGCAGCAACAGTGGGATTTAGGAATAAAATACAGGAGAAAGGATAAAAAAAAGAAAAGAAAAAGAAGCAAGAACAACATACATATGAGGAAGTGGAAACTTCTTAACAAACAAGCTATGATGACTTACCAGTTTGGCCCAAATCAGACCTAATTTCCCCAAATCAGACCTGTTTCCCCCTAATTTTTCAAAATTTGACCTGATTTGGCCTAAATTAGACCAATTTCAGCCATAAATTGACTCAAGGTAATCTAATTTGACCAAATCCAAACTTGATTCATGCTAATATATCTTCTAAATGGCTTAATTTGGGCATAAAAGGCCTTAGACGCCCACTTAATGCACGTAATAAGCTGGGCACCTTGCCTAGCACCTTGATAACTAAGGTGAAGGTGCATGTTGCAAACAGGTAGCAAAAACTTTTGGATCAAAAGGATGTGGCATCTGGAGTAGTAGTAAACAACAACAAGAAGGCGTTAGAGTCTTCATGACGGTCGCTATCGTCGGTGTTCGGAGAGTGCTGGTTCATAGTAGAAAAGTCCAGAGAGAGTTGGTTCAGGAAGTGTAGAGAGTGCTGGTTCATAGTAGAAAAGTCTGGAGAGTGCTGGTTCACAACGTCCAAAGAGTGCTGGTTCACAAGTCCAGAGAGTGCTGGTTCACAAAGTCCAGAGAGTGCTGGTTCATAGTAGAAAAGTCCAGAGAGTGCTGGTTCACGAAGTCTAGAGAGTGCTGGTTCACAGTAGAAATACCAGAGAGTGCTGGTTCACAACTCTAGAGAGTGCTGGTTAGCGACACGACGGAAGAAAAGTCTAGTGTTGGTTTGCAGTTTAGAAAGTTAACGTGCGCAAGGAACAAAGACTGTCAACGTGCACATAAAGTATGGGCAAAAAGTAGAAAGTAGAGTCCACGTAGCTGGATACATGGAACAAGACTTCGACTTTGAGCCGACTTCAACAGTTGTGGACATGGAAGTTTGTGGAAATGTCAAGGATTTTTACTTCCAAACTTCGATGCAACTTCGACAAAAATTAAGCTAAAAATAGTCATTTTGTGATGAAAATCGACAGATTTCATCAAATCTAGCTAAAAAACACACTTTACATATAACCATCCATATAGGTTTACATATGTAGATAAATACACGATTACATACAGTCGTCTCCGAACCACATAGTTCTTCCATATATAAAGCTCGTGATAATAAACAAACTACATAAAAATAGTGTAAATTTATGGTAGATTTAGCAGAAGGGGTCGGTCTATTACTATAAGTATAGAATAGTAAAAAATAACATCAAAATCATCTTACCTCAAGCTCCACACTTTTCCTCCTCACACAACAAACTTCACAAAACAGCAAAAGAATGTCGCCAACTTTGACAACTTCGACGGATGTTGAGGACATTGTGGAATTTTTGAATGGACTTGGGTCAACTTTGTCGACATAGGGGAAATGTTGACAACTTGGACGAAATGTCGAGGATATTGTGGAATGAGGATATTTACATGGATTTACGTCGCCGACCGTCGACATCGACAATATCGGCGAAATTTCACCCAATGTTGATGACATTTAGTTCCATGGCTGGATAGAAGACCATCAGCTTGAAAAAGCAAGAAATAGACGTGAAGCACTATATAGTAAGCTCTCCAAGAAACATATAGTAGTAAGTCAATAGTAGAAGTTCACAAGTTTTTCAAGAAGTGCATAAAGATCACAAAAATATAGGGCAGAAAAATATAATCTTCCTCTCCACCATCTCATCTCTTCTCTATCTCTCCTCCTCACACCAACCACGGAAAGAACCAAGAGTGGTTGGGGTGGACAATGATAAAGAAACGTTCCAGAAAAATAAGCCGTCGCACTACCGGGGGGTCCCCCCCCCAAATTTTTTTAGGGGGTTGCTGCCCCTCAGGAGGCCGGAGTCGAGGGGAGGCCACCCCTCGCGGGGGCTAGGGAGTAGAGCCCCCGAAAAATGACATTTTTGGAGGAAAATCTACCATGTATCTTGCATTTAGGCCATTGAGAAGAAGAATTCTATAGAAGAAAAAAGAAGCCAAAACCATGTGTGTCACATATGGGCACCACAACAAATAAGCGTTCCATCCATGCACATAATCTGCAGTCATCGTTGTTTCCATCTTACTCCATTTAAGCCTCGAGCATCCTTTCCACTAACTTTCAAGTTGTTATCGTGTTCTGCTATGACAACATGCTCAATGGATTTGACGTCTTTGTAGGAAGATTTTTTTTTGAGTATTGTGGATGAACACACTTGGGTCCACTTTCAGAACACAGTTTTGGGATAGAAATTTGTGATCTCTCTCTTCATCTATGATTTCCCTCAAAGTCAGTCCTTACCTCAAGGAATTCTAGATCGCATGCGGGTAGCGTTGCCTTAGAAGAGTTGTCTCCATCGCCAAGGGAGCAGGGACGATCATAGTGGTTGCGTGGAGGGAGAGGAGGGCCAGATGTGGGATGGGGCTGGTGGGTGGTTGCCGACTGGGGTAAGTTACCTGGTTGATGGCCAGCGGTAGGATGCCTCAACAATCACTAGGCTAATGGGCACGTTGCTATGGATGACAACGAGATAAGGGAGGGGGGTTTGCAGGAAAGGGAAGCGTTGGCATTGACAAGCATGCTACTATATTACGGCTCGAGGTTGCTAGGGCTGGCGTCGATGCAATGGCATCAATGTGCTTGGTCGTTGTTGACTTGTGGGCGCCGATATGCGTCGAGCCTTCCTAGGCAGAAGAAATATGCGGCAGATAAATATGCGGCGGGTTTGGGACAAGGAGGGGATATCACTTTGTACAGCAGGGAGAGAATAGCGTGGGGTAGATTGCTGGGCTACAACTATGAAAAAAACAAAAAAGATGAGGATTTTGTGGAGAGCACACAAGGATGAAGTTGGTGGCGGCGACCGAGAGGTTGCCCGGTGGTGGCTAAGCTAAAGGAAGGACAGCTGCCGCCCGCAGGCAGAAGAAAAAGTTTGTTTGTCTCCTCTAGGTTTAGGTTGGATCACGCTCTGATGCCATGTTGTAAAGTAAAAGAAGGCTGTGCGATATATTCAATAAGAGGAATCCCACTCCTTTATATAGGAGAAGGGGGAAACGTACAAACTTTAGACTAAACCCTAATGGTCCAAGACACACTTGACTACTTGAGCCCATATACAAATAGACTCAAATAACTTAATTAGCTAAATTAACCAGACTTTCTAATACAACTAAAGCTAAAATTACTAAAACTGTAAGAACCAATAGGGCTATCAGGCATCAACTCATACAGACTTCAACACGACCAACCTGATACACAATTTTCTTTGCCTTATGCAGATAGACACATCAGGTAAATAGATAGAGAGGTTTGTAGTCTGTCTACTTTCAACCCTCAATCAAATAATCTTATTGCAGCAAGGAATTAAACGATCTCTAATTTCAGTTTGTGATGAATAGTTTAACATTCACTCAATTATTTGCATCATATATATGACTACAAAAATGATAATGAAATCTGTGTGGGTAATATATGACTATGCAATTCAAGATCAGTGAATGATTCTGACAATAGCTGTTGGAGGGCTGCTTGTATGGCCGAGTGGATGATAATTATTTCAAGATGCAAGATCAGAGACTTCCAACTGGTTTAGTTCTAGTAAAAAAGGGAAGCAAACCCCTGCCTTCAAAAGCATCTTATGGACGACCCATTACAAATTACGGACCAACAACCATCACAACATAGCTTACAGAATGACATCCATCGACCTAAGCCATTTGCACTTAGAAGTAGGGATCTGGTCATGATAAAAAATAGATGATAGTTTCTTCATACCCGTCAAAAGAGTGGCACGGGGCACTTTTCTCAACAGATGCCACTATTTTATCTTTGCTGGAAACATGAGAAGCTATCTTTGGTAGATTAAACTGAGAATAGGCTGAGGAAACTTACCCAACAAGGCCGATCACTCAATGTTCTGGCTTTCACAGGTACATAGATCATCCAAAACATCAAGGCGAATTCATCAATAAATTTTTTCTTGTCTTTTATGAAAAACACTGCTTTGGTTATGTAGAATTGGTAAAAGGATGTAGCTGATCCCTATTTTGTTGGATCTAGTTGTTTCTGTTTGTTGTGGGGCCTTAATATTTTGGAGTATTCAAGTTTTTTGAAAACAAATGCTTTCTTGTTTTTACTATCTTACTGGATCTTTTTGTATGGCCTGAATGCTTGCTTCATGTTTTTTAGGAATCTTGGTGTATCAGCCCATATTTAACCTTGCATGATGCATATTTGTGTTAAATAGGTTTCTTTGCTGCATTTAGCTGACATTACTGAGAAGGGAGTAACATTCCAGGTAGGCTAATAATTCTGCATGCACTGCTCATTGAGAACTTCCAGTTTCGTGCTTCTTAACCTAGTTAACTTATCTTATTTTCAGTCACCTGTTGATGGAAAACCCATGCTTCTAACCCCGGAGGAGTCCATACAGATCCAGGTAAGAAAATTCTGAATACTACTTGTTTCAATTATACTTGATACTCTTTAAGTGGTGATCCACACATATTCACTCCTAATTATGGTATCAAATGTTGGAGAAACATGGCTACTAGGATTTACTTGGCTATCTTGATTCGTGAATTCAATGAGAAGCTAGATTGATCAAACAAAAATATATGCTTCAAATTGTTCACTCTGTGACCTGGTCCGCCATCAGGAATCCATCTCCTAGATATCTTGCCATTCAGACTCCTTGTATCTTTGACTTTTGAAATATCAGCACAGCTACTGTCCACCTCATTGTTTTGGCCTCTCTTTTCTTCTTCCTCTCGAAAAACCTTCCATCTTTCAACTATCTTCTGCCTCCTAGCCCACTTGACCACAATGGTGCCAGTCAAGGGGTACTTCTAAATCTGGTGCACATGAGAATAAGATCAGATTTCCATAAAATTCCTATCTTGTCATGCTTTTAATATAAACGTTTGTATGTCCGAATTGCCACTCAGTACATTTGGAACGGTTGCAATATGGGTAGAGTAAGGGTTTATATTTACTTGTATCCACATCAAGATTCATATAATGTGTAGCGTAATTACCCGCTTCCTGAGAAATTTTACGTGATCCTTATCATTGAATGTTTACCCATCAGGTTAATGGGGAGAGCAATGAGTGAAACAAGTAAATCAAAGATAGATCTACATTTGTCTTGTACATATAAAAGACCAAAAGAGGGCACTTTGAATCCACTATTTGTTAACAAACCACTTGAAAGCACTATCGAAGTCAGGTCTCATTTGAATATTAAGTAATGAATTTCATGTATTGCAACTATAGTAGGCACTGAGTAAAAATAATTGTAAAATTAAGTTATAATGTTAATTACTAATTATAACAATATATTTGAGTACGTATATATCTGTGGAAGAACAATATGATGGGGAAGTCCCCTTGTGTGTTTCTTCTTATGATCGAAGGGCAGCCCCCTTCCTATAAACAGGATAAGGGGGAAGTGTACGGACTCAAGTAAAAGCCTAATGGGCCTAGATAAAATTGGGCCCATATACAAATAAGACCCCACAACTTAATTAAGTAAATAACTAGTATCTCTAACACCCCCCCCCTCAAGCGCGAGCTTAGGAGAACCCAAATTAGCTTGCAAACAAACAGAGTAAAGATAGAGAAGCTGAATAAAAAGATAAACCAAGTTGATACAAGAATGTTTCTCTCCCTCAATATTACAATAAAGCAATCATCACTGAAACACTCCCCCTCGAGTAGATAGTCTAAAAGCAACAAGTACACAGGCAAATAAAATGAGCTTCTTGATCAGAATGGTGGCATTTGGAGCAGAAGTAACAACAACAGGTAGGCATCATGGTCTTCATCTCAGTCGCTATCGTCATGGCATAGACCAAGAGTGCTGGAACACAAGACCAGAGAGTGCTTGTACACAAGAAGTAGTAAGTAACACACATGCAAAGTAGCGACAAGAAAAGAGTTAGCGAGCGCAAGGCATGGACAAGCTAGAGAGTGCTGTCACAAAATAGCAAGAAGTAGATGACATAGCCGAACAAAAGACTAGTGTGGGAAGTAGTAGGCAGATATAGGACTCCAAGATCCAATGTAGATGAAACTCCATCATATATATGTAAAGTCACCAACATAAATCTTCATCATCTTCTCTCTTCATAAAATTTCCATCACAGTAGCAGACGTCACGGTCCATACAATGTTAGGTACTTAGGTCACAAGTAGCAGTAGTGGTTGACGTGCGTATGGCACATACAAAGGGTCAATGTGCAAACAGATAGTACAAATGCACAAAGCAAGAAATAAAATGTGCTGCTAATCATAACACATGTAGCAAGAATGATGTCTCTGGATAGAAAACCAATAGCAAAAGTGCAAATGAAGTAACATCTAATGAACGTAAAGCACATGTGAAGTAAATAACTTCATAACAACAGTCGAGGTAGATGATGATGAATAAACCTTACAAGCTCTTCATAAGGTAGAAAGATCAATAATAGCAACAAAAGGATCCACATAGCAGCAAAAGCAACACCATATATCAACAAAAGTAACGCCACAGAGCATCAAAAGTAGCACGAAGATCCATATAGATATAGAGCAACAAAACTAAAATCTTCTTCTCTCCATCTCATCTTCTCTCTACTCGTCATCCTCTATCCCCCCCCTCACGCCAACCATGAAAGAGTAAAGAGAGTGGTTTGGGTGGAAAATGAAAAAACAATGGTAGAGGTAGTGTTTATGTAGGCAAATGTTTATGTAGGCAAATAAAACACTAACTAAATAACTCTCAACACTCCCCCTCAAGATGAAGTTGGGAGAATCCCAAATCAGCATGCAAACAGAGAGTTGAACTAAGAAAAGAAAGAAATCGAATAAAACGATAAACCAAGCCTATACAAGAATTTTCTCCCCCTCAATATTACATTAAAGCACTCAAACATTCAAACACTCATACACTCCCCCTCAAGTAGATACTCCAAGCAAGCAGGCTAGCAGAAGCTTCTCGATCATCTGGAGCAGAAATAAGTAGCAACACAATCATCTGGAGCAAAGATAAAATAGCCCACTAAGGTCTTCATCAAACTCGTCGTCGTAGTAGCCAGAGAGTGCTGGGTCACAGTGGTAGAGTAGTAGAACCAGAGAGTGCTGGATCACAGTAGTAGTAGTAGTTGTCAACTAAAATCTTCTTCTCTCCATCTCATCTTCTCTCTACTCGTCATCCTCTATTCCCCCCCTCACGCCAACCATGAAAGAGTAAAGAGAGTGGTTTGGGTGGAAAGTGAAAAAACAATGGTAGAGGTAGTGTTTATGTAGGCAAATATTTGGAGGATGGGAACTGATAACTTGAGCCACTGTGTAGGATCCCATTAGGTAGTAGGCACAATGTGTATATGGGGGGTAAGACAAGCATTGAGGAGGTATGCAATATGTATGTAGGACTGGAAAGGGTGGGGGTTAGAGAACAAAAGAAAAATTACAGGAAATAGAAGATAAGTGTTGTTGGTAAGGATAAGTATAGTGACAAGTCATGTATGGAAGCCTACGCCGTGTTATAGAATAATTGTAGATAATGTTGCATGCCAAGATATAACAACTGTCATCAAAACAAAACTCACACCTAGGGGCATCATCTTGAACATAATTTATTCCTACCACATGTGCCAAAAGAATATAGTCTAGATTAGATGCATTTTTTGATATAATTAAAAAGCATCAAACCACTTCTGCAAGTTTTGCTACGTACTCGTGGCTAGACAGTATGCATCTTCAATTGCTGATGTACCAACGTTAGACTAAAATATATAATCTAAGTAGTAAATATTAATACGATCGATCATGTAGGAGCACATTTAAAATATGCCAAATAAAATGGGTACATCTGTACATATTGCATGTATCAAATTTTAAATGTCGTGTTAGGGGGGATCGATTCAATACCTAGGTATAAGCAAGGTTATAAAGCCAATGAGGTGTAATGAGGTGTTTTCATCTCGGTGAGGCAAGGCGTAACCTTGAGGCTTTTTAGGTGTAAGCCTCAAAATATGCATGAGGCGGTCTAAATAAATAAAATTATACATGTATACACATATATGTATATAGAGTGATATATGTTTATATATATTTTATGTATATGCATGTGTGTGTAATATAAATATGTATATACAAATAATATTAAAACGAAATAGAAGTTATTTATGAAGCTTAATAAGGATAAAAAGAGATTAAAGACCACCACTGAAGAATACACAAAATAATAAGATATCAATTAATCATACTATTAGATCAAAATATTTATATAAACAAAATTATATGAAATAAAAATTGTTAATGAAACTTAATAAGGATAAAGAGAGATTAAAGACCCCACCACAATAATGAAGAATATACATAGAAAATAATAAGATATCAATTAATTATACTATTCGATCAAAATATGTAATTAAAAAAAAGGGAGATAGGATTTAGAACTATGAAGAACAAGGATCCAAAATTAGTTAACTAGATGTAATTCACCATGTAAATAAGAAGGTAGCAAACAAAGATAAATTTAGCAATGAAGAATGAGAGACGCCACTTAGAGAATGATAATTAATATTCATGTAATAAAAGAATTATCCTTAACTACAACAACCCTGATTATTAATTAAAGTGTTTCTATTTGTTAAATACTGTTTTTATTCAGCTCTTTATATTCACTTGTTATTTTCTTATTATATGTGGACCTATATGTAATTGTTCTTTCTATAAATATATGGGGTACACCCTAACCCTTACAGATAAGTCAAGATGGTACCAGAGCAGGTGCTCTAGCCGGCACCTACCCCTGCGCCCCCCTCCCTCCAAAACCCCGGTCGGCCACCCCCCCGCCGCTGTTCGGCCGACTGCTGCTGCTGCCGCTGGCGGCCCAACCCCCTGCGGGGGCTGGCTTGCTAGCCGCAACACGCTCTGCTCCCTGCCATCGCCGATCGTTCGTCTTGAGGGTCTTCAGAGCCCTCCTCTTCTCTACCTACGTCGGCCCTTGAGCCGCCAGGTTCTCTGCTACGCCTCGGCGTAGTCTTCATGTAAACTGGCCCTTCCAGTTCCTCTTCTGTGCTTGCTGTCGCCTAGTCGGAGGATCTAGGCTGTTATGACATTCTTGGCTGCCATTTTCTGCTATTGGACTCGGTCTCGATCATGGCTTCTTCCCATGATGATTTTCATCGTCAGGTGACTACTGTAAACAAGGTAGAAGATACCGACGATATCGTCGGTAAATCGCTCGGTTTACCGATATCGACCCAACCTGACACCAGTTCACGCAATCCTGCCGTTGCTCCCGCAAATATCGGTAAATCGGTGGGTTTACCGGTAAAACCAATCAATTTCGGTGATATTGGGGGGGGTCAGTGTAAAAAATCCAACTTATTGGCGATATCGGCGGTATGCAGCCCTGACATACCGCAATTTGCAATCTTGCGACTGCTGCTGCTGCTAGAGTGAAGAAAGTTGGAGATTTGGGGCGATTTTCTTCCTTAGAGCTCAAATCGACCCTAATCAAGGTATGTTTTCTTAATTTCTTTCATTCTTCATCATTTCCAACCCCTCTCCTATCTATTTCCTTCTATTTTCACCATAAAAGCTCTCCAAAAATCTCTAAATACACCCAAATCTTAGATCTAGTAGAACTATGATTATTATATGTAGATCTACTACTCTTAATTAGTATTATCATATAATTTCACTAATTAATACTAAATTCGTAATAATACAATAAGTACTAGAAATAATAGGTATCTAACTTAGGTTTAGTAGAAGAAGTTGTACCAAATACCAATGTGAACAAATACAAACAAAAATATAGTAAAAATATTTATATTTTTGTTTTTTTATTTATTTAAAATGCTGAAAATAAAAAAAATATCATTTTTTTGTTTTTTTCTTTTTCTACAGAAATGTGTGTTAGTGTTATGTAAGATGGAATTAGTAAAGTTGTAATACATCACTTGACTTAATACTAGACAATTATCAGATTTTATAATTTTTAAATTAATTTCAGACTTTAATTTTTTTATTTAAGCCTTTTTTCTTGTTAATAAAATTTTTAAAAAATATTGTGTTTGATTCTATAAATACATTTAACATTTATACACCTAAAAATGTTGTGTTTGATTCTATAATACATAAAATAGATTAATTTCTTGCAATTTAATGGGTTATTGATTTCATAAACTTAATTTTTATTTGTCTTTTTGCAGTGTCGACCTTTGACTTATGAGAAGATGTTTTCAAGTGATTGTGAGGGTGCTGGGGCCGGTAATGTTGGAGCTAAGAATGTGTTGGATTTTGCATGGAATCACTGCACGCCTCTTGACGGCAATAGGGGAAAGATAGTTTGCAATTACTGCAACAAGACAATTGGTGGAGGGGAGATTACTAGGTTCAAACGTCACATTACTGGTGGTGACAAAAATGTGGCAATGTGCCAAAGGTGTCCCCAAAGTGTTAGGGATGATTTCAGGAATCTTATGGGTGCAAAGAAACACAAACAACAAAAGCTGAAGGCAGCTGACAAAGGTTACACAGATACATTATTCAATGTTAGGGACACATGTTCTTCTGCTGAATCAGATGATGACATTGTATATCCTCCTGACTGTGACACAACTTATTCACGTCGTGCGTATAGACGTGCCCTCAGAGATTCCCGCAGAGATGAGTGGGAAAGAGAGGAGGCAGCTCGAATTACAAGGAGGTATGGGCAATCTGGTGCAGGTGGAGGCAGTGGTGCACGTATTCCTATTGTTGACCTGGATGACGATGAAGACAGAGCTGGTCATGGTAAAAGGAAGAAAGGCGACATTGATACACTTTTCCATTCTGCTAGTGTGAGATTGAGCCATGTTGATGAGCTAGGGGTTAGGAAGCCTGAGGCTAGGCAAAAAGGCATCAAAGCAATGTTCACTGGTGCAAAAGATAAGGCCGGCAAGGCAGTGGGTAAGTTCTTCTTTGCTCATGGTATACCTGCACATGTTGCAACTGAACCGTATCTGCAACACATGGTAGATGTGATAGGGGATTCTGGGAGGGGTGTCAAGGCTCCCAGTTCATATGAATTAATGAACAAGTATCTTCCCCTAGAGAAGAAGGATCTACAAGCACGGATTTCAGACCAAAAACATATGTGGTATGAATATGGTGTCACACTTATGTGTGATGGGTGGACTAGTGGCAACAGAAGACAAATTATCAAATTTCTTGTACATTGTCGTGGATCCACAATTTTTCTAGACTCTGTTGATGCTTCAGGTGAGGTCAGAAACCACAGGTACATAAAGAAACTAATTAAAACATACATGAAGCAGGTTGGTGTGGAAAATGTGGTGCAGATAGTTACTGATAATGGTTCTGCCTTCAAGAAGGCCAGGGAGAGTTTAATGAAAAAATATCCCATATACTGGACACCATGTGCTGCCCACTGCATAGATCTCATTCTCAAGGACATTGGCTCAATTGATTTCATTAAATCTGTTGTCATTGATGGTAGGTTGATCACATGATTCATCTACAACCATTCTTTCTGTTAAATGCAATGAGGCGACCTGAGTATTGTGGAGGTGATCTGATTAGAACATGTGCAACTAGATTTGCAACAAACTTTCTTGCCTTACAATCATTAAAGTCCAAAAAGGATGGACTTAGGAGGCTCTTCAATGGAGTGGAGTGGACCTTCATGAAGGAGCACAATACCCCAGTTGGCAGAAGAATTGAGGAGTTGATTGCCAACATACCTTTTTGGGATAAGGTTACTAGGGTGCTGCGAATAATGGAACCCATTGCCAAGGTATTGAGGCTGGTAGATGGTGACAAAACTACAACAATGCCTTTTTTATATGATGCAATGACCTCAATGGTGGACAACATAAAAAAAGTAGCTCCTAAGTCCAATGAGCAATACATCAGAATTTATGAGAATCGTTGGACAAATATGCTTTTGCATCCATTGCATAAAGCAGGTATATATCTCAATTATGTTCTAAGTTTCTAACTTCTAAGTTATTTGTCTAACTCATAGTCTACCTATTAAAATGTCATTCTTATTTCCTTATTTATATTTGAGTCAACTTAATATTTGAATCTGAGGTTCCAATACTCACGAATGCTTGGATTGAATCCGACTCAAATGAATGCAGTGAGAGATGTCACCAACAAGTTCATTACTTCTCCAGAAGAGCGATTACTAGTACTGGAAGAGGTATAAGATAACTATATAACTTACATTCTTAATTTCTCATTAGTCCTTAGTCATCACTTTGATTTCATCATCTAAATATCGTAAATGATGTTTTTTTTGCAGTTGCGCCATTTCCGTGAAGGCACTGGATGTTTTGGACATCCAAATGCAGTTTCTGATCGTGAGGCAGGTGATCCTTGTGAGTGGTGGGTTTGGAATGGAGCAGGTGCCCCCCCATTTAAGAAAAGTGGCTGTTCGCCTCCTTGCTCAAACAACAACTGCAGGGGGCTATGAAAGAAATTGGAGCACATTCAATCTGATACACTCAAAGAGAAGGAGCAAGCTTGGGGCAAACAGGTTGAGGGACCTTGTCTACGTTCACTACAACATGCGGTTGAGGGCTAGAGCAATACGAGATGCCAACTACAGGGAAGTGGATTTTTCTGTTATCCACGATCCCATTGACATCACATACACTTTCACCATTGAAAGACGTAGAGGGCTGGAGGAAGATTCATAATATCCTTTAGAGGAATGGATGAATGAGATAGGTCGTCCTGTTCTTGATAATTTAGATGGACGTCCAGATCCATATATAGAAGAGCAATTTGAGGGAAATAATGGTGATGATATTATTCTTGATAATCCGCTCGAAAGACTTGAGCCTGAAGTTGCACATGTAAATGTTGATATGGAAATTGATAGAACAACAGAAGAGCAGTTAGCTAGCTCAGATTCTTCTTCTTCAGCTGGTTCCAAATCTAAGTCTGATGATGGTGACAATGATGGTGGTAATCAAAGTCAACGCTCTCCAGAATATCCTCCAACTGTGGATCCTCAACATGATGATCGGCCTTATGTTACTAGGGGTGCACCTCCACAACAACAAGAATATCCCATGGCTGAAAAAACTTTTCAAAGAAGAAAAACTCGAACTGGGAAAGATTACAGCGATGCACCTCCACCAAATGCCACAATGCCCACAACTCCAAGCCCCTACCCCTACTACCCATCCAATCCACAACTACAACCACAATACCAGAGTCCAAGTGATTATTATTCTGATCTTGCTGATTCAATGGATACATTGAGCATATATGACTCTCAATCTCAACATTCATTTGGAGATATGTTATTTGGGCAAACACTTCCATACCCATCTCAGACTTCTTAGTCCCAACATGGGTATTCTGGATATCAAGTTGAACCACAACCAAGATTACAATTAGAACTTGGACCTGGTATGGGATATCATGAAGCATACTCTGTCCGTAACCCTTATGGATGCTTTCGGGTGAACACCGAAGCATACTCTGGTGATGGAGGGCAAACATGGAGTGGTGGACATACTACAATTTTTCCTATTGCCGGTGTTCCATTACAACCTCCTTTTCCTCAACCTCAAGCTCCTCGAGCATGGACACCTCCCGCTTCTTCTCAGCCTCCCAGGAATTCAGCAAACAAGGCTCAATATCTCAAAGATTTACAAGAACATTTTCCAAAGATTGGGATGATGCAGTATGTGAATCTTGAAGTGTATGAGGAGCATGTTGTTTCATACAACAAATCATATAGAGCTTTGATGACATGGGAGCAATATGTGGAACAACAATATCCTTATCAGCAGCCGACACGCTACTCATCATACAACTGATGTGAGTTAGTACTTAGTAATTTACTATGTTGTTATATGTTTGTGATCGAAATCCTTCATGAAAATCTCTAAAAAACAGGACTGATTCCTTACCTCCCACATGATTGACCCCCCCTCCCATACCCAATATAGAATTTTATTGCATAAAACGTTGCATCTAGGTGTTGAGACCACACCTATAAAATTTCATGATTTAATTCGTTCATTTAGGCGTCGATAAGGCCAGGATTGCATCTGTCGATATTTCCGTCGGTATACCTGTAAATATCTATTTCCACGCCGTCGAAACGACGTCGGTATCGGTCATTTAATTCCTTGATTGTGAAGTTGGATGGCGCAACTATCAACACTGGGTCTGCTCCATGGAGATCTTTGCAAAATCCCAAGGCAAGCACTCCCATCTGACTCAGGATTCGCCTCCTGCTCCGCCCTGTACTGTCGAGTCCAAGGATAAAAAGATCTATGATGATTGGGTCAAGGATGACTCGACCGTGATGACGTGGATCCTGGACAACAGTGAAACTCGAATTAGTGTTACTCTACTTCGTTTCCCGACTGCAAAGGAGATGTGGGATCAACTGGCCAGTACCTACTCATACAGCAAGAATCTGAAGAAGGTGTTTGACCTGAACAAACTGTTGGCCCGCCTACATTTCTCTGGGCTCGATATTGTTGACTATTTTTTGACTTTCAAAGGCTTCTGGGCGGAACTTGAGAATCTTCATCTGCTATCTACCGACTTAGCCACTATGCAGCGACAACGACAGAAACTCCAGGTTGTCCAGTTCTTATGCAGACTTCCTAACTCATATGCTGGAGTGGTTGATCAGATCCTTGCCAGTGATCCACTATCGACGTTGGAGAGTGCTTTTCAGCGTCTTCAACGACTGCCGACTTCTTCCTCAGATCTGCCTTCTGATACTGGTGACACTACTGCTCTTGCTGCTATGTCAGGCCGAGGTCGTGGTAGGGGTCGAGGTCGACCTCCGGACAACCGTTCTTCTACTTTAGGACGGGGACGTGGTTCCCTTGGTCGTGGATCTCTTGGTCGTGGCTCATCTGTTGATGTCTCTGGAGGTACCACAACTCAGCGATATTGTGACTTTTGTGGTCGCACCATTAAAATTCTACGCACTGATAATGCCTTGGAATTTGTTGAAAAAAATGTTGAATTATTTTGTCATTCTGTGGGTACCATTCATCAGACATTCTGTGCTTACACACCCCAATAAAACGGTGTTGCTGAAAGAAAAAAAATAGGCATTTACTTGAAGTTACTAGAACACTCATGATGCATTCTAATGTTCTAAGACATTTTTGGCCAGAAGCGGTTCTCACTGCCTGTTTTCTATTTAAATTGCATGCCTTTGTCTGTTATTGGGAATAAAATCCCTATATAAGTGTTAGAACCCCACCTTCCTTTTTTTTTTTCTGTCCCTCCAAGGATTTATGGGTCAACTTGTTTTTTTTGTTTGCTTGGACCGACTCAGGATAAATTGTTTCCTCGAGTTGAAAAATGTATTTTTCTAGGATATTCAGACTCATTAAGGATATCGTTGCTATAATCCTATTACTAAGAAGTGGTTCACGAGCAGGGATGTGGTTTTCTTTGAGGACACTCCGTACTACTCTACTAGAGGGAACACATTGAGTTCAGATCTCATTTCAACGCCTTTGCCTATTATTTGTGATTCCCCTTCTGCTTTGCAGCCTACTGAGACTATGTCTCCTCTCATTGTTTGCCAACGCAGGAATCGGCCACCACAGTCTACTCCTGCTCAAGACCCCACACAGAAAACCAATCTTCTCCTTTAGAAGGTCCTACATCTGGCGAGGTAACTTCTGATCTAGATTTACCTATTGCTATCAGGAAAGGCACTCGCTCATGTACCTCTCATAATATTGCTAACTATGTTTCTACTGCTCTCCTGAGTGTCCATGTTAGTAATTTTGTTGCTGCTCTTTCTGCTGTTTCTGTCCCTAAAATTGTTCATGATGCTTTACAAAGTACGGCCTGAACACATGCCATGACTGAGGAGATGTCTGCTCTTACTGACAGAGGTACCTTGGATTTGGTTGATCCTCCGTCTGATTGCAAGCCTGTTGGATGCCGTTGGGTGTACACTGTCAAGTATCATTCTGATGGAACTGTTGAACGCCTGAAGGCCCGCCTAGCGGCAAAAGGGTACACTTTGACTTATGGTATTGATTACTTTGAAATTTTTTCTCCTGTTGCCATGCTAAATTCTGTGCGGGTTCTGCTCTCTGTGGCAATCAACATGGATTGGCCCCTTATCCAGCTGGATGTTAAGAATGCCTTCCTTTATGGTGATCTCCAAGAGAAAGTCTATATGGAGCAACCACCTAAGTTTGTTGCTCAGGGGGAGTCACACAAAGTCTGTCGCCTCAAAAAGTCTATTTATGGACTCAAGCAGAGTCCACGTGCCTGGTTTGATAAACTGAGCAAGATTCTGTCTACCTATGACTTCCTCAGATTTCATGTTGATCACTATGTCTTTATTAAGAAGACCTCCTCTGGTATTGTGGTTCTAAATGTGTATGTTGATGATATTATTTTATCTTACAGTGATCTCTCTGAAATTCATGCTACTAAAGCCTACTTATTGCAAGCACTTTGCCACTAAAGATCTGGGAAAGCTGAGATACTTTCTGGGGATTGAAGTTTCCAGGACTGCTAATGCTCTTTGTCTATCTCAAAGAAAGTATGTTCTTGATCTTCTACAGGAGACTGGAATGCTTGGAGCTCGGACCATTGATACCCCCCTATATCCTAATGTAAACTGAGACGATGATGAATCTCCCCTGTATCCTGACAGTAAAAGATATAGGAGACTGGTTGGCAAACTAATCTATTTGACTGTCACTAGAGCTGATATTTCTCTTGCTGTTGGTCTTGTTAGCAGGTATCTTGACAAGCCCAGACAGTGTCACTGGGAAGCACTGTGTCATATCCTGAGGTATCTGAAGAAATCTTCTGGTAAAGGCCTTTTTCTATAGAAAACATGGTCACTGCTCTCTTGAAGGCTACTCTGATTCTGATTATGCTGGAAGTAAGATAGACAGGAAATCTACTTCCGATTACTGTACTTTTGTTGGTGGAAATCCTATTACATGGTGGAGCAAAAAGCAGAATGTTGCTGCTAGATCTAGTGCTGAGGCCGAGTACTGGGCTATGGCTCACACATCGTGTGAAATTCTGTGGGTACAATCTCTCCTAAAAGAACTTGATGTGGGATCTTCTGCTCCTATTCCCATGCATTGTGATATAAAGCAACTATTTTGATTGCAAATAATCCTGTGTTTCATGAGCGAACCATGCACATTGAAATTGACTGCCACTTTATCAAAGAAGCTATTCTGACTGGTCGTATTTGCATTCCTTTTACCTGCTCAAATATCAAGTTGCTGATATCTTCACAAAGCTGTTGGCCAAGAAACATTTCAGCTCTCTTATGGACAAGTTGGGCATGATTGATATCTATGCTCCAACTTGAGGGTGTGTTAAATAGTGTTTTTATTTAGCTCTTTATATTCGCTTGTTTCCCTATTCTATGTGGACCAATATGCAATTGTTCTTTCTGTAAATATACGGGGTACACACATTTCGCACCCTAACCCTTACAGACAAGTCAAAACTAATAATCTTATTAGTAGAAAATTCGGTGGTTAACATAATACATTATCATCCAGAATCGAGGCTGCGCCTCAGCTAAGCCTCTGAGTCTTAGAGGTGAACCTCACTGCTTTGAGGCGAGCCTCAGTCCAAGACATAGAGGCGCAAGCCTTGAGGCGCCAATGGGATAGCCTCGCCTCGATGTGTAAGCCGCAAATAGGGCACTCAATTATCCATGTTCCCTTTTAAGCTAATTTGTGCATTTTGCCTCGTGATCACCACTAGTAGGGAGAACAATCCACTTGGGCATAATCACGATGCTGACTGCAACAACAAGCCCATAACTGCCCATGCTAGAGAAATACATGTGCAAAGTCAACGGATCATACAATATCTATGACAAAGCGTTGTAGCCGAAGAAAAGAACTCCGATGAGATTAAGCATACGAGAACATGTGGTCACTGCACCCCTACATTAGGTAGAGAAAATAATTTTCTGTCATGGATGTACGTTTGTACAGGCACCGTGCGGTTTTGCTGACTGCCTCTTGAGACATGGTACTTCAGATATCAATGGGGGTTCATCTGATCGTGCCGGCCAGTCCTCCGTTCTGCAGGAGCGACGGTGCTGTGCAAGGGAGGATCAGTTGGGCTAGTAGAGAGCGAGTCTTTGCTGAGTTGCTGTGGCCGTGGGTGGGCACAAAATGGAGCCACTCTCAGGATTCGAAAAACCTTTCTGGTGGCCACTCAGGCAGGTTTGATTAATGTTGTAGACGGAGGATGTGGCTTCGCCCCAGATTTAAATCCTAATTGGCTCTCATGGAAACCAAACATAGGAAAGGATTGTGAGGAGGGATTAGATACCGCTGCCATGTTATATCCTTTGAACCAAACATGTATGTTTGTATATATAGCAAATAGACTGGGCATTTTAGCTTCACCACCCTTTGAGAAAAATATTAAGTAGACAACACACAATTTCTAATGTTATTTATTTATAAAGAATTTGCTAAAAATATAGTTAATTTTACAATATAATGTAATATTATCTATGACTATGTTTTGTTCGTGGGAGTAAGTCAAAAGACCTAAGGGAGTAATGGTTGCTTTCTCCACACATACACAAAATACAACTGAGTAGCAAAGTTCTGTTTTATGCAATCTTGTTTTGGAATGTATATTTGTATTACATACTATGATGCTTTTCTACAAAGTGTGACATTTAGTTTTCTAACATAGTTTTCCGCTAGTTACATTAGATTTTGTCAAATGAAAAACTTTTTAATCAAATGAAATACTTAGCCTCCCAATGTAGTTTGACATCATCTACTCTAAGATTTGTTTTAGTGTAGCAAAGTAAAAAAGGCCCTTTGATGGCTGCTTTCCATATATATGTTGTTTTCTCCTAGCTGTGTTTGTATGTCCTAGTTTCAAAATTGCCATTTGGAATGCCTTGACGTATTGTATCAGTGTCTATGCTTCCTAATATAAAACCCCTATATCACCATTGTTTTGTTGCCACATACATTTGTTGCTTGGAGTAATTCATATACTATATTTTTGGCAAATTATCTCAAATATATCATCTTTGGGAGTGTATTCTGTTGTGTAACAAGGAAGCTATATGTTAGTTTTTCTGTAATAATTGGGCATACGAGTTTTGAAGAGCTTGGTCTATTTCTATTCATCAGATCTTCTTTGAAATTCTTTTTAACACGTTAAGCAGAATAAAATTGGTGCAGATATCATTATGGCTCTTGATGATGTTGTAAAGACCACCATTACTGGTCCGCGCATTGAGGAGGCCATGTATCGGACTCTTCGATGGATAGATAGATGCATTGCTGGTATTATCTTTTATGCAAATGCAATTTATTTTGTAATCACATAGTACATGTTGCGACGAATGATTATTATAACCATTTGAAGAAGATTTCCTCCTTCTTGACTAATATGATGTCAACCAGCTCATAAGAAGCCTGATAAGCAGAATCTATTTGGAATAGTACAAGGTGGACTAGATCCTGTATTAAGGTCTGTAATATATAATGAAAAGTGAGGATGGCTTAATTCCTCATCTTATAGACTTGACGGTAGCATGCAATTTCTGATAGTGTATATTCCTGGCAGAGACATATGTGTCAGGGGTTTGGTTGCTCGAGATTTACCAGGGTATGTTTACATGTGATTGGTGAGATATCTCAGTTATCTCTTAGCAATCTATCCATTTCTACTTTAGATTTTATAAATGATTTGGCTCAGCGTTATACCAATTGTATCAATTATATTTTCTGCTTTCTGATTCACTTAGGGATGTGATGTATCATCATTGTATTATGTCTAAAACATATCAGAAGATACATATTTGATGAAATGCTCAGTATCAACGTTCTTTTGATTTTTACCTTATTTTCTTGCAAGGAATATTTACTTATAGGTTAGCAATTTCTTAGTTAAAGTTTCTAGGTAATCCCTTTTCTTAGTTTACATTTCTAAGTAATCGGTTAGCCTAATTTGGAAGCTTGAGAAAACACATGCGTGATTATATCCTTATGCAATCATATCACATCATTGGGCATGTCTAATTTTAGGGTTTCCAAGCTCAGACAACTTCTATGCACTTCTTTAATCTGTAGTTTCTAATATGGGGTGATGATGAATCTGATGACAAGACTCGGATGACAAAAACTGCAAAATACCTGCATGCTAAATGAAAAAATGTTGAATGATTCATTTAACTACTTTGTCAACATTTTAAATTAGTATTTCTGTTGACCATGAAAAGCATACAAAAAACGAAGGTTTAGAAAATCAATCTGTCATGCAGGTGTAAGCCTCAGTCACATTGAGGGATATATTTCATAGGGCAGATTTTCTACAAAAGTATACACAGATTTGCGTCACAAGCTAGTCCTAATGAATGCTTAAAGAGAAACCATTTCCAGCCTTATTCCACCATAAACCTTTCTTCTGTTCTACAACAGTTAATATAACTTGTCAGGTGGCACAATTACTAGTTTTTGATCTTAAGCAAACGTTTGATGTCTGGTTAGCCTTCATATTGACTTATACATGTGACATATTATCTTCAAGCGAATGAACTTTTACTTAAAACCCTCCTGACACTATTACCATGCTCTAGCCTTATAAACAAATACTTTTCGTAGTACATTGAATAATATTAATTGGAGGTGATATATTAATGTTTGTTTGTTGTCAGCTATGCAATCGGAGGACTTGCAGGAGGTGAAGATAAAGATTCATTTTGGCGTGTTGTTGCACAATGTACAGCTTCACTTCCTGAGAGTAAACCAAGATATGTGATGGTAAATGTTTCTTTTACACTGAAATTCGTCGTCAAGTTCTTATTACTCCTTGTCTCTTACAACCGAACGGAAATTACATAAACAATCGAGTATTATAAGCTAGGTAAATTAAAGCATATTGGGAGAAGATATAAATCACGCAAACAAGCAAACATAACTACCAAAGTATAGAAACAATGTATGAAGATTCTCCGTGCTAGTTGACTTGGGCTATGGTTTCTACTCCTTTAGATGTCAATGTAACCTCTCACCTACTACCCACACACCGTGGCATTGCTCACTCTCCTAAGTCGTAATGAGCGTCACATGGTGGATGACCTAGTACCACTCCGGTTCCATACTAGCGACACCTAGAGTTCGAAACACAATCCACTCTTGGATTAAAAGCTTCTCCCTTGGGTAGAGTTTAAAGGTGACGAACCTCCTCGTATTCACCGTCTCTTGATGTGAAAGTAAGGTTATGTCTAAAGCTGTAGTTCCACATCCAAAAAGCTGAATTCTCGTTGTAACCCTAAGGTGTTGAAATGTTTAGGAGGGGCGATTGTACTTAAACCACATAAGAACCCTACTAGCATCGACTAGCAAAAAGGAACAATAATCATAATATCAAAACATAAGGTTTTATGCCAACATTTTCCTCAACGAGTTCAATAAAGCTAAGAATCACACTCTAGTTACTCATAGCATATGGAAATAGAGAACTTGGAGAATTCAAACAATGTTACATCACATCATCATCATGATCACTATCATCATCTAAGCCTCAGTCCCAACTATGTTGTGGTCAGCTACATGGATCCTTCGTCTACATTTAGCTCTATCATGGGTCATATTCTGGTCTAGAGGTAGAGATTCAAAATCTCTCTTTATAAGCTCTTCCCATGTTAATTTAGGCCTTCCTCTTCTATGAATTGTGCTCGACTTAATAGCATTGCTTTGTATAGGAACATTAGTCGGTCTGCATTGCACATGTCCATACCATCTGAGTGGCCCTCGTACAACTTGTCTTCAAGAATTTTTTATAAGGATCCATGTCATAGAAAGAGTGACAAAGTTTTGGCTGGCTGTCAACCTACCACTAACCCTCCTCCTTTACCTGGGCTTGGGCCTGACTACATTTGCATAAAATGTACAAAAGATAGGCGGAGTTAAACAATGTTACATCACAAAAAACAAAAAATAAGGAAAGAGAGGGAAGGAGGAATAGTATACTAATAGTGCTCTCTCGAGACTCCCAAAAGGTTGATCCAACTTCCATTCTACATTCCCATGTTGCTGGATTTGTAATAATGTTAAAAAACTCCCCCTTGTGTGTGTGTTTTTTTTTTAAATTGGCCACTCTATTCATCCCGTGGCCTGTGCTCGATCCTGGGACCTCTCGCTAACAAACCGAGTGTCTAACCATCTTGGTGTCTTCTGTTAGACAAGAGATGGTAATAAAAGCGAAGGAGATGGAGGTGGAGTGGTGGAGGTGAGGATACTCTAGAGTGTTGGGGCAAGTGTATTACATGTATATCAATTTTCTCTAAGCATGATTAGTCCTAGTTGACCAGACTTACACATGTAATGACCTAATTCTCACCTAACTTGGTATAAATGACCTAACTAAACCTAACTTGCCTATATTTAAATTAGGCCAAATTTGCTCACATGGACAAATTATACATAATTCAATGTAAATGAGACCTAATTCAACCCTAAAATGGCCTAAATCCATTTGACGAAATTTGACCCAAGTTAAGAAATTTGCACTAAGAGTGACTGTCTGCTAAGTGCATCCGGACTGCGTGCGGTTCGCCTCCGACTGATCGGTTGATGGTCTTCGGTGCTCCTCCGTTTCTTTCTGCCCGTGTCGGCCCTTGAGCCGTCGGGTTCTCTGCTGCGCCTCGACGTAGTCTATATGTAGGCTGGTCCTTCCGGATCTACTATCTGTCTGCTGCCGCCTAGCTGACGCATCTAGGCGGCTCTGAAATCTGCTGTTGTTCTCTGCTACTTGTAGACCCAGCTTCCTCATGGCTTCCTCCCATGAAGACTTTCGTCGTCTGGTGACCACTATAAAGCTTGACGGACGCAACTACCAACATTGGGTTTGCTCCATGGAGATTTTTGCAAAATCACAGGGCAAGCATTCCCATTTGACTGATAATCCGCCGCCTGCTCCACCTACTACTGCCAAGTCCAAGGACAAAAAGCACTATGAAGACTGGGTCAAGGATGACTCCACTGTGATGACATGGATTCTAAACAGCAGCGAGACTCGCATCAACGTCACTCTTCTTCGTCTCCCGACAGTAAAGGAGATGTGGGACCAACTGGCAAGCACCTATTCTCACAACAAAAATCCCAAAAAGGTGTTTGATCTGAACAAACAACTATCCCGTCTGCACTTTACTGGATCTGATATTGCTGATTACTTCTCCACCTTTAAGGGTGTATGGGATGAGCTCGAGAACTTGTATCCCTTATCCACCGACTTGGCCACCATGCAACGCCAAAGATAGGAACTCCAGGTGGTCCAGTTCCTCTGTGGTCTTCCAGACTCCTATGCTGAGGTGGTTGACCAGATCCTCGCTAGCGTTCCGTTACCTACTTTGGAGAGTGCCTATCAACGTCTTCAGGGCCTGTCGGCCTCCTCTACAGATGTGTCTTCTGACACCACTGATCCTACTGCTCTTGCTTCTATGACTGGTTGTGGTCGTGGTAGGGGTCGTGGTCGTCTGTCGGACAATCGTACTGCTGCTCCTGGACGGGGACAGGGCTCATCTGGTCGTGGTTCCTTTGGCCGTGGCTCGTCTACTGATACTTCTGTGGCCGCACGAACAACACTGAAGACAAATGTTGGAAGAATCATGACACACCCGCGTGGGCCAATACTGCGACTGATGGTACTACTCAAACGATCACTACTGCTCCCTCGACTGAGTCCACTACTGAGTTCATCCGCTCAGAAGTGGAGCGTCTTCTGCTTGAGAGGACCGGTGGTGCCTCTTCCTCGGCTGCTACATTCGGAGCTCACGCGGCCACCTACTCTGGTTGTGATTCTGCATTCCTGAGTGCTCCTTCTAGTGCTGGTAATACCAAATGGGTGATTCTCTGGAGCCTCCTCTCATATTTCTGGCAACCGTTCCCTATTTTCTAAACTGTCTTAACCCCATTCTACAACTACGGTTATGCTTGCTGATGGTTCTAAATCCGCTGTATCTGGAATTGGGGATATCTTTGCATACGTTCTTCTGCGCTCTGCCTTATATGTGCTGAACTTTCCATTAAATCTATTATCTGTCAACAAAATTGTTCGCAATCTTAATTGCAGTCTGACATTTGCACCAGGTACTTGTGTTTTTCAGGACCTTCGCACGAGGATGAAGATTGGTGGGGGGCATAAAGGGCATGATGGACTCTATTACTTTGATGACTTGAAACAGACTGACACTTCTGCTCTAGCTTCAACACTTTCAACTTCTGTCTCTGCGTTACTGTGGCATTTCCGACTTGTGCATCCGTTAGCTGAAAAGTTAAAACATGTTATTTCTGGTCTTCGCATGCATAGTTTTCAATGCGAGGCTTGTCAGTTAGGCAAACAATCTCGATCTGTATTTCATAAAAAAACTCAAATTGGTAGCAAAGCTGTTTTTGATTTGGTGCATGCTGATGTATGGGGTCCTTGTCATATCCCAAGCTTGTCTGACAATAAATATTTTATTTTGTTCATTGATGACTACTCTCGTGCTACTTGGTTATTATGTTAAAAGATCGCTCCCAAGTTCTGCCAACTATTAAATTCTTTTTTGCTGAAATGAAAACTCAGTATTCTATGCCTATCAAAATTTTGCGTACTGATAATGCATTGGAATTTGCTAAAAAAATGTGGAGTTATTCTGTCGTTCTGTGGGGACAATTCACCAGACGTCTTGTCCTTATACCCCCCAACAGAATGGAGTGGCTGAACGGAAGAATAGACATTTACTTGAAATAGCTCGAACTATAATGTTACACTCTAATGTTCCCAAACATTTCTGGCCAGAGGCTGTTCTTACTGCATGTTTTCTGATAAACCGCATGCCCTCTTCTGTTATTGGAAATAAAATACCTGTACAAGTTCTACAACTAGATCTGCCACTTTTTTCTGTTCCTCTGAGGATTTTTGGGTCAACTTGTTTTGTTCGTTTACTTGGTCCTAATCAAGACAAGGTGTCCCCTTGAGCGGAAAAATGCATTTTTCTGGGTTATTCACGAACTCAAAAAGGGTATCGTTGTTATAGTCCAGTAATTAAAAAGTGGTTCATGAGTAGTGATGTTGTATTTTTTGAAGATACCCCGTACTATTCTACTAGGGGAACTTCGTTGAGCACAGATTTGATTGTAGCCCCTTTGCCTCTTACTTGTGATTCTACCACTACTGTGCAACCGGATACGACTTCTACACCTCTTATTGTTTATCAACGCAGAAATCGGCAGCCTCAGTCTACTATTGCTCAAGACTCCCCCACTACAAACCAATCTTCTCCTTCAGAAGGTCCTGCCCCTACTGTGGTAATTTCTAATCTAGATTTACCTATTGCTCTCAGGAAAGGTATTAGATCCTGTACATCTCATAATATTGCTAATCATGTCTCCACTGACAATCTGAGTGTTCATGTTAGTAATTTTGTTGCTGCTCTATCTGCTATTTCTGTACCTAAGAATGTGCAAGACGCATTACAGAGTCAAGCCTGGACTCAAGCCATGATTGAGGAAATGGCTGCTCTCACTGACAGGGGTACTTGGGATCTTGTTGATCCTCCTTCAGACTGCAAACCTGTTGGATGCCGCTGGGTCTACACTGTTAAGTATCATCCTGATGGAATTGTTGAACGCCTGAAAGCTTGCCTTGTAGCGAAAGGGTACACTCAGATCTATGGTTTTGATTATTTTGAAACATTTTCTCATGTTACTAGGCTGAATTCTGTGCGAGTTCTTCTGTCTGTGGCAATTAATCTGGATTGGCCCCTCATCCAGCTGGACGTCAAAAATGTGTTTCTGCATGGTGATCTTCAGGAGGAGGTATATATGGAGCAACCACTTGGGTTTGTTGCTCAGGGGGAGTCACACAAAGTTTGCCGCCTCAAGAAGTCTATTTATGGACTCAAACAGAGTCCACGAGCATGGTTTGACAAACTGAGCACCACCTTGTCTACTTATGGGTTCGTCAGATCTCATGTTCATTTTATTTTTATCAAAAAGACGTCCACTGGTATTGTTGTGCTTATTGTGTATGTTGAAAGACCTATCTATGCAAACATTTTGTCATTGAAGATCTGGGAAAATTGAGGTATTTTCTGGGCATTGAGGTCTCCAGGATTGCTAATGTTCTTGTTCTATCACAACGCAAGTATGTTCTTGATCTTCTACAGGAGACTGGTATGCTTGGAGCTCGGCCTACTGATACACCCCTTGATCCCAATGTGAATTGGGATGAATGACGAATCTCCTCTGTATCCTGACAGTAAAGGATATAGAAGACTGGTGGGAAAATTGATTTATTTGATAGTTACTAGAGTTGATATTTCTACTGCTGTAGGTCTTGTTAGCCGGTATCTTGATAAAGCCTAAACAGTGTCATTGGGAAGCATTGTGCCATATTCTGAGATATTTGAAGAACTCTCCTGATAAAGGCCTGTTCTATAGAAAACATGGTCATTACTCTCTTGAAGGCTATTCTGACTCTGACTATGCTGGTAGCAAGATAGATAGGAAATCTACTTCTGGTTATTGCACCTTTGTTGGGGGTAATCTGGTTACTTGGAGGAGCATAAAGCAAAATGTGGTTGCCAGATCCAGTGCTGAGGCTGAATATCGTGCTATGGCTCATACTGCTTTTGAGCTTCTGTGGGTGCAATCTCTTCTAGAAGAACTTGGTGTGGTATCCTCTGCTCCTATTCCTATGCACTGTGATAACAAAGCGGCTATCTTTATTGCAAGTAATCCTGTTTTTCATGAGCCGACTAAACACATTGAAATTGACTGTCACTTCATCTGTGAATCTATTCTGACTGGACGCATCTGTACTCCCTTGACTCGCTCAGAAGATCAAGTTGTTGATATCTTTACAAAGCTGCTAACCAAGAAGCATTTCTGCGCTCTGGTAGACAAGTTGGGCATGATTGATATCTATGCTCCAATTTTAGGGGGAGTGTTAGATAGTGTTTTATTTATGTTCTCTATATTCTCATGTTATTTTCTTATTCTACAAGGACCTCTATGTAATTGTTTTCTCTATAAATATATGGGGTACACACATGTGTACCCTAACCCTTACCTTCCACTCAAGAAATTTTAAATACATCTAATTTAGAACACTACTCCGGGTTGGAGCACCCCCACAATGCTGGTAGAAATGAGTCATAGTTAAATTTATTCATTGATATTTAGTATACTAGTATCGATTATGTGATGACATAGTAGCAATATAGTTACAATTTTAATATAATTGTACATTTAATAGTAATATATGCATTGCAATTAAACTGCAATAATTATGATGAATAAACTTCACCCCCCTTAGCAAATAAACATGACACATGACACATGACACATGATTAAGGCCCCACCCCAACATATTCAATATAGAATATTTTGCATAAACATATTTCTACTTGTCTATTGTGTTTGGAAAGTTCTTTAAAGTAATTGTTTTATTATGTCATCAAAATTTGCATCGAAATTCATATTGCTTCCTTTCACTCACACATGTAGGACTGCTCTCCCAAGATCAATATATATTATTACATAAATAGGTATATTATGTATGCAAAATTATCCTAAAAAAAATTCATGACCAATTCATTTATTTGGTCATCAAAACTGTGTACCGAAATTGGGTCTCGACAAGAACATACTTGTTGATATTTCCCTCAATTTTTTTGTTTCCGAACCATTGGAAATGCATCATAACCATACATTATAAACTATGCGTGTAAGTACTTGATAATGATACATGATTTATCATTTCTTAACCTTTATAGTGTTATATTGTAAGTTTGTAAGTTGTTACTTGCAAGCTATCATCACTTTGTCTCTCTATTTAATTAAAAACTTAAATATAAATAAATTTAAATCTTGTTTAAATGTGAAAATTGGATAGAAGATTCAAGATACACATTATCATTTTGACCAAATTTGATGATTTCTGTTGGGTTTCATCAAAATTTCTTCATTTTGTAATTTAAATGCGTCAAGGTTGTATTAGGAAACTTCCTCAGAAACTTACTTTTAGTCTTCCACTTCCACACCTAATGAAGTCGTGACGAAGTGATGTAGCCAAGCTACGGAGAAGAAGAAAGGGAGAAATAAATTCACAATCGACAAATAAAATTCTAATTCATAATCATATTAGGAAACTTCCTCAGAAACTTACTTCCAGTCTTCCACTTCCACACCTAATGAAGTTGTGACGAAGCGATGTAGCCAAGCTACGGAGAAGAAGAAAGGGAGAAATAAATTTGCAATCGGCAAATAAATTTCTAATTCATAATCGACTGCCTGGACAAAGGCCCCAAGGCTGGCTTATATAAGACTCTACGACTTGACGTGCAAGTAAAAAAAGGAAATTAAATCCTAATGTAAAATAAAACAACTAAAAAGAAATTCGGAATCAAATAAAACGTAAATTTCCTAAATGCATAAAGAGCTAAATAAAAGCCCAACTTGAGCCTAATAAGCTCTAATCAGGATTGTCTTAGATCTGGGCTTGCTTCTTATGCAAATTCCCTTTTACGGGTTGCATCAATATCCTCCCCTTAAAAATGCAAACCCCCGGTGAAGTAGGGGCAGGTCCAATGACTCCTTGCCATGAGCTGACGCAGAGGCATCTCTCAAAGGACACGACCTAGCTGCCTGGAACTATAGGATGTCCATCGGAAGAGTTGTCAGGCGTTGCCAAGTTGAAAGGAGTATGTGTTATAGAACCCATCATGTCACACATGACAATCATATTGCCATGGACAACCAAACAGTATGTGAGAAGTTGTCATAGTGAGCACATCGCAAAGGACAACATCGTTGTAAACATTATGAAATAAAAAAGGAATTATGCAGCAGTGGGTCACCATCTGAAAAGTGTCATCAACCCACCGTATGCTATACGGCCTGGGATGGGGCTCTAGTTGCAATCCCAACTCTTGAACAACCGAAGAAGACACTATATTGGCTGAAGATCCTCCATCAATTGTCAGTACGCACATGCGACTTCGAACCTCCACCACTGAATAAAATAATGACATGCGACACCAATCATTAGGAGGTGGACTCTATACAGCCATGAGGACCCGATTTTGCAGAGCGAGGTCTCCTGTTTCGTCTTCCTCTTCTTCCTCATCGCTAGGTTCTGAAGTCGGAAAGACATCTTCATATTCTATGTCATCATCATCTTTCGTTGTCGTTGTAGTTAGCACACGACGTGGACACTGGTTGGAACGATGACCATATGCATGACAGGAAAAGCATTGGATAGGATTGGTAACAACTGGTTTGGAGGGTTCGCCTTCAGTAGTCAGTGTTGTTGCAGTAGTCGCCCCTTGACGTGGTTTCCACCCAGGTGACCATAGTCAGGGACGACGCTTGATCTCCTCTTCAATTCTTTCAACACTTTGAATAACATCGTCTAGAGAATTGAAATGCATGACTGCTAGACGATCCACCACCTCATCACGAAGTTCCCTGCAAAAATTAGCGATTGCGACAGTGGCATCCATCTAAACCTTAGATCAGTTGCACAATTCATGAGATTTGTTGGCATACGTGGCGACAGTGTTGTCACTCTGCTTGAGATCTTGGTACGCCAAGTAGGCCTGTTGCTTGTAATCCCGAGGTAAGAAGCGATGCACAATCAAAGGACGCAATTTTCCCCATGTGTCGACAAGGTCGTCTCGCGGTTGATTCCACCATGCTAGAGGGGCTCCCCAAAACTTGGAGGTGGCTATCAGGACTTTGGTTGCCTCACCAAAAGTTCTATATAACTGAAAATACTGGTCGACGCAGTGCAACTAGTCAAGCACAATCTTGGCGTCGCGCTCGCCATGGAATTCCAGTAGCTTCATTTTAACAATGCGTTCTGCTTGTAATGGTAGAGGGGCTGGTTGACGGACATTGTTGTTGCGGATAGCCTCCATTGCATTCAAACGTTGTTCAAAGGTTGTAACACTACGAAGGAGAAGTTCAAAAGAGTCATCGTATTTGGCTTGATGTTGAATTAATTCCTCTTGTCATTGACGGAACGGGAGAGGGGCTGCTGCCGCTGTTGAAAACGGGAGAAAGGGGGTGGAGTTACTGTTTCTCGGATAAACAGTAAACGGAAGGGTCAAATAGAAAAGAAAAAAAAGGGGGAAGGAGAAGGAGGCCGTGCCCTAATAATTTAGGGTTTGGCTCTGATACCACTTGATGTAGCCAAGCTACGGAGAAGAAGAAAAGGATAAATAAATTTGCAATCGGAAAATAAAATTCTAATTCATAATCGACTGCCTGAACAAAGGCCTCAAGGCTAGCTTATATAAGACTGTACGACTTGACGTGCAAGTCAAAAAAATAGGAAATTAAATCCTAATGTAAAATAAAACAAGGAACTAAAAAGAAATCCGGAATTAAATAAAACATAAATTTCCTAAATGCATAAAGAACTAAATAAAAGCCCAACTTGAGCCTAATAAGCTCTAATCAGGATTGTCTTGGATCTGGGCTTGCTTCTTATGCAAATTCCCTTTTACGGGCTGCATCACGAAATTAGTGCGTTGTACCATGGTGTAGAAGGGTTGGTGGTAACCCCACTCGCATCATTGCCCATATTTTTTCATATTGTTGCTCCTAGGATGGAGGTAAGGGGATCTGGGAAGGGGATTGGTAAAGGAGGAACAATAGAAAAAGAAATATCGGGGAAATTCTGTTTAGGATGATGATACCTTAAGCATTAATTTGACTGTCTTTCCTAATTTTATCATAATGGTATGCTTTTGTTGCTAGATCATACTTGAATACTAACATGTAGCATAACATATTAACTGTTGATTTTTTTTTTTCCGGGAGCTCTCATGATACATGCTCATTTATTGCAGGGAGTTGGTTATCCTCTTGACATTGTAGTTTGCAGTGCTTTAGGTGCTGACTTATACGATTGTGTGTACCCTACTAGAACTGCTCGGTTTGGCACTGCACTCATACCAGAAGTAAGTATAAGAATGCAAACCTGCTTTTTCTGTGTAATAAAATTTCTGTTATCTATATCAACTGTTTTATTGCACTTGTACCGTTGTGATATGGTCAGGAAATCTGTCGTCTTTGCTGTGTTATTTTGTTCTGTATTAAGACCCTTACCTTCCTGTTTGTGATTCTATCCCTTACCATGTCATTATTTTCTGTTCATTTTCCATACAATTTTCTTTGCTTAAAGGCCATACTCTACTTTCTTTTCCTAGAAACAGTTTATGGCTGTATGGAGACAACCTATTTACTTACCTTTTATAGAATATGGATTTGTACAGACCAGTAATCTACCTATTTAAAATAAAATAAAAGCGTTTGACATTCTTTTCCATGTATTTCTAGGGAGTTCTAAAGCTGAAACACAAGGCAATGGCTAATGATGAGAGGCCTATTGACCCAACTTGTTCTTGCATGGTAAACGAAAATGCAAAGACTATATGTTGAATTGATAACACAGTATGATTATTGTCATTCTCATCTCTAATTTGCCTGATTATAGGTCTGCAAGAACTATACTAGAGCATACATACATTGTTTGGTTACAAAAGATGCAATGGGTTCTCAACTCTTGTCTTACCATAATCTGTCTTATATGATGAGGGTACTTTTTCTCTCTGATATCTTTCCTGCATTTCATATCTTTTTATCTTGGCTTATTTATTTGTTTTGTTACAGCTCAGCAAGAACTTACATACTTCCATCATTGAAGGACGGTTTCCAGAGTATGTTTTGCTTGTTATGCAATTTGTATATTGGATTGCTGGTGCCTTCAACTATGAGAGTAGATCATTTTACTGCACACTCTGCACATGTACAATGAAAAAGCACCAAATCTCTCCTTGATCCCATAGTTATTATTCATTCTACTGTGTTATCAAATCAAACCATTTCATTTTTGATTAAAATATTTAGGTTATTGATTAATTCAGTTCAGTTTCTGGTTATCACTTCAAAAAAAGACAGTATAACCTATTTTAGTGACCAAGAGAACCAAATAAACGGATCCTCACCTGATTGTGACTAGGATGTGTTAAAAAAGTGCAATATGCATTCATGGGATAGTGAACTTCGATAAGGTTGAAACAATTATCCAAGGAATGCGTACGATCACATGAGTTGAAAAATTGAGGGAAAAACTGAGGGTTGTGTGATGCCCCAAAGTGGATGCATAATATTAGGTACTTTTTCTTGATTAGATGTGCATTAACATGGATCCCACCTTGAAGCATCACTTATAAATAATTGACATTCATTCATTGCAACATAAAGAAACACACCATATGTAATAACAAGGTTGTCAGAACCGAACCGGTGAGTGAACTATTGAGGCTTCCGGTTCTCGGTTCACTGGTTCAACCAGTGGATGAACTGATTAAATCGGTGACGTTAGCATCACATCATAAGTTATCCTTATAACTTTACATCATATGGAAAGCGAAGGAAAAGTAAGCAAACCTAGGAGAATATCTTAAAATATCATGGAAACATGAATAATTTAACCGAGCATTGCATTTCACATGTCAAATTATCAAATAATTTATTAAACCGTGATTTCATTAGCATAAGGTGAGCCACAGTAGCATTGTTATAAGGAAATTAAAACATTTTGGGAAAATATATTATAGACAGTAGCATCAAGCATTTGTAGAGTCACTAATTTGGCAGGACCATAGGAGTATGCTAAAGAATGAGAAAATGTAGGAAGAATATTTTTGCCATATGGAAATGTTACTAGTGGAATAGATGAAGAAGAACAGAGGCACCGGAGTAATTGCAAGAGGATCAATACAGTAAAAAAGGCAGCAGCAACCACCAGAGCAAATGTCAGCAACAAACTATTAGATGAAATGAAGAAGGGGATAGGGAGGAAGATAAGGAAGAGGAAGAATAGGGGAAAAAAATAGGAGGATAGCAGTGTACCTGCAGCAATTACAAGAAGCAGCCACAAGTTCAGCAAATCACTGATCAGCCAGACTGGCCAGTTCAATAAAAACTGGACCGGTTCATCGGTAGCTGGCTGGTTGACAGGTTCTTGACTGGTTCAAAGGAATTTTCTGGTTTGGACCCAAACCGGACCTGTATAGGCACCGATTCCCAGTTCAACCGGTTGGACCGGCCGGTCCTGTTCGACTGTGATAACTCTTTTAAGGACATATATTACATGTCTCAAGATATATCCTTATCTTATTAAATCTGCATGATTTCAAGATAAGATAGAATGCTGTATTGCAATAATCATTAGCATCATAAAGCATAAAAAACTGGCTATCCACCTTAGCAGTCTTCCCACCTAAGAATAACAACAACAATGTACTGGTTTCTTCTCAGTTTTTGGCTCTAGAAAATCTGGAGGATGTTGCCATCCCTGGACAGTGAAATGATCGGTTAGGATATGTAGGAGGGGTACAGAGCAAGAACAATATTCCAAACATCATAAACATGCGTAAGGAAGATATTTGTAACTTACATAAACTCCGGGATGAATCTCCAATTCATCATCCCTCTTGAATTTAATCATCCATAATCATGATATACATATTTACATCCCTTATCTTATGACTTGTATTTACTAAGACATGTCCATACTGATATGCTCCTCTTGAAGCACATTCCATACATTAATCAAAACATTATGACGATAAGAACAACTACACACATTCATGGCATATTACTTAGATGTTTGTCAAGGAACTCTAATAATTTCACTTACCATGTAGACGG
This sequence comes from Alisma plantago-aquatica, assembly GCA_963693085.1. Classification (NCBI taxonomy): domain Eukaryota; kingdom Viridiplantae; phylum Streptophyta; class Magnoliopsida; order Alismatales; family Alismataceae; genus Alisma; species Alisma plantago-aquatica. Next base: position 349,871,378 of record OY856410.1, on the reverse strand, counting down.
TTATCTTGGATTTACCATGTAGACGGTCACCCTGGATATCATTTCTATTACTTGTCATGTTATACATGAGCAAGACATTCCTCTGGAAGATCATCTTGTTAATTTATCATCTTATTCATTAGCAAGAAGCTCCACCTGAAGAACATCTTGTTAATATCATCTAATTTGTTGGCAAGAGGCCCCACCTAAAGTTTGGAAAGCACATAGCGGGAAGCAAACGACCAACCCTCTGCTTAAGCGTAAAGTGGCCAATTAAGCGAGCATTTTTTGAAAAAACTGTGATGTAAAAATTTACATTTTGTTGATGCTATGTTACTAAATTATAGAATAACCACTCAAAAATTCAATACAAATATATTTATTACAGTATGGTAAACAAAAATTTGTTAATATTAGTACTTATAGTAACGTAGATGTTAACATATTTAGTATTTTGTTATTACTTTATAATTTTGTTATCTTGTCTCTGTAATAACTGACCTCTCCTATCCTATTTAAGGAGAGGGAATATGCTTGTTTAATCATCATCATCGTCATCATCTAAGCCGCAATCCCAACTATGTTGGGGTCGGCTACATGGATCCTTTGTTTCCGTTCAACTCTATCATGGGTCATATTCTGGTCGAGATGTAGAGATTCAAAATCTCTCTTTATAAGGCCTTCCCCTTCTATTAATTGTGCTTGACTCAATAGCATTGCTTCGTATAGGCCATTAGTCGGTCTGCGTTGCACATGTCCATACCATTTGAGTTGGCCCTTGCACAACTTGTCCTCAATGTTTACCACCCCACTTTATTCCTGATATAGTTATTTCTCAAGCGATCTTTTCTTGTCTTCCCACTCATCCATCTCAACATACACATGTCAGTCACCTCATCTTGTTGAAACCTTGTTTTTTCACCGCCCAACATTCACTCCCATAGAGTGCATGGCTGGCCGTATAGTTGTTTTATAAAACTTGCTTTTTAATCTGAGCGGGATCTTCCGATCACATAATACTCCAGTTGCACTTCTCCATTTCAACCATCGTGTAGTGATCCTATGACAAACGTCCTTTTAGACATAAGACATCCCTATCTATTTGAATAATAGAACCCAAGTAACGAAATTCATCACATTTTGGTATATCTACTCCGTCTAACTTGGCTCCAACATTCACACTACAAGATTGGCTGAAATTGCAACGCATATACTCAATTTTGCTCCTAATCATCAATCCATTTGATTCCAATGCCTTTCTCCAAAGTTCAACTTTATCATTAAATCCATCTTTAGTTTCATCAATCAATACAATATCATCAACAAATAACATACACCAAGGAATATCATCCTGAACATTCTTTGTCAACTCATCCATCACATGAACGAACAAATATGGGCTGAGCGTGGATCCTTGGTGTACCCCAACTGTGATATGAAAAGTCGGCGTCTCTCCTCCAAGAGTCTTCACACTTGCAGTAGAGCTATCATACATGTCTTTAATCAAGTCAATGTATTGGATTGGCATACCCTTTTTCTTAAAAACCATCCACAACACTTTCCTGGATACTCAATCATAAGTCTTTTCCAAATCAATAAAAACCATACGAAGATCTCTTTTGCTTTCTCTATACTTCTCCATAAGCATCCTTATTAGAAAAATAACATCTGTTGTTGATCTTCCAGGCATGAAACCAAATTGGTTCTTTGATATCTGCGTATAGATCTTAGCCTCCGCTTAATAACCCTCTCCCAAAGCTTCATTTTGTGACTCATCATCTTGACACCTCTGTAGTTTGGGCAACTCTGAACATCACCTTTGTTCTTGTAGATGGGGACTATAGTACTATTTCTTCACTCATTCGACATCTTCTTGGTCTTCTTGATCTTGTTAAAGAAATTTGTTAACCACATAACTCCTTCATCGCCCATATTCTTCCATACATCAATGGGAAAACCGTCTGGTCTGCATGCCTTTCTCATTTTCATCTTTTCCAAAGCATTCTTGACCTCAAATAGTGAAACTCGTCGTGTGTAAATGATATCTCTTGTATTCATGTCACACGAGTCTCTTAACTTTATTTACAGTATCTCCATTGAAAAGCTTATGGAAGTAATTTCTCCATTGGTTCTTGATATCATCGTCCTTCACCACCACTCTACCCTCTTCATTCTTGATGCATTTTACTTGATTCAAGTTCTTCCTTTCCTTTCTCTTATACGAACTATTTTATATATATCTTTTTCCCCTTCTCTTGTGCCCAACTTCTTATAAATATCATAAAAGTATATAGACCTTACTTCGTGAACAACCTTTTTAGCTTCTTTCTTAGCTTTCTTGTATCTCTGGAACGTTGTATCATCTCGAGATTTTGGCAAGCTCCTATACATCTCCCTTTTCAGTTTAATAGCCTCTTGTATTTCATCATTCCACCACCAAGTCTCTTTCCGTGGAGGCCCACAACCTTTGGACTCCCCCGAAACCCCTTTGGCAATTTTTGTTATACAAGAGTTCATCTAATGCCAGATAGTGTTAACATTAGACTCCAAGTTTCAAGTTCCCTCTTTGATGAGTTTATCATGAAAAGTTAATTTCTTCTCCAGTAAGATTCCACCAATTGATCATGCTATCTTGGTTTCTATTATGCTTGCCTTTATTGATCTTCATGTCAATATCCAAAACCACCAACCTATGGTGGGTCGTGAGTTCTTCGCCAAGAATCACTTTACAATCCTTGCATAGTTTACGATCTACCCGCCTCGTAAGGAGGTAATTATAGATAAACCAAGGCTTGTTTATTGAGTGAGTAAAACATTGTATAATGCAGTCTCTCATATAACAGAAGAGAATAGAGACTAAAGCAGAGGTGAGCAATATGGGACTAAACTACAGAAGTAAACAACATAAGTGAGGCACATGCTATGCACATGACACTCAACAAAACATAACAGAAAACAACATATCTCTTTACTCCCCCTCAAGCTGGAGCGTAGATGTCGAACATGCCCAACTTGTCAACCAGAGTTAGAAAGCGAGCTTTGGGAAGTATCTTTGTGAAGATGTCTGCAACTTGCTTGTCGGTACCGAGATATGGCGTGCAAATTCTACCAGTGAGAACTGCTTCTCGAATAAAACCACAATCGACCTCAATATGTTTCGTCCTCTCGTGAAATGTGGGGTTGCTCGCAATAAAAATGGAGGCCTTATTGTCACAAAACATAGGAATAGGGCTAGAATAAGATATGTCAAACTCGTGAAGGAGACTCTGAACCCATAACAGTTCGCAAGCAGTATGAGTCATTGCTCGGGATTTTGTCTCTGCATTAGATCTGGCGACAAAAGTCTGCTTTTTGCTTCGCCAGGTGACAAGGTTTCCACCCACAAAAGTACAATAGCCTGAAGTTGACTTCCGATCAGAACGACTTCCTGCAGTCTGAATCCGAGAACCCGAATAGGTTGCTGTGGCCATGCCTTTTATACATCAAGCTTTTTCCTGGAGAGCTTTTAAGATATCTCAGAATATGGCATACACCATCCCAATGACATTGCCGGGGTTTGTTAAGATACCGGCTGATGAATCCGACAGTAGCAGTAAGATCAACTCGTGTGACAGTCAAATAAGTAAGCTTGCCTACCAGCCTCCTGAACTGGTGATGATCAGCATAGGGAGGAGAGTTTGCATCATCCTAGTCCATGTTTGGATCAAGTGGTGTTAGCCGGTTTGCAACCAAGCATGCCAGTTTCCTGCAACAGATCAAGTACATATTTCTTCTGAGAAAGACACAGTCCTGTAGATGATCTGGAGACTTCAATGCCTAGGAAATATCAAAGTTTTTCCAGATCTTTAGTGACAAAATGCTTCTCTAAGTAAGGTTTAGTTTCCTGTATGCCCACTGTGTCACTGCCAGATAATATAATATCATCCCCATAAGCAATCAAAATCACAAGTCCGGCTACCCTCTTGCGAATAAAGACTGAATGGTCAGAATGAGAACGACGCAAGCCAAAGGTGACTAAAATTTGACTGAGCTTGTCCAACCAGGCCCGTGGACTTTGCTTGAGACCATAGATAGCCTTATTCAACTTACATACTTTGGATGTAGACTCCCCCTGAGCAACGAATCCAGGTGGTTGCTCCATGTATACTTCTTCCTGTAAATCTCCATAAAGAAATGCATTTTTCACATCAAGCTGATAGAGTGACCATAGATAGCCTTATTCAACTTACATACTTTGGATGTAGACTCCCCCTGAGCAACGAATCCAGGTGGTTGCTCCATGTATACTTCTTCCTGTAAATCTCCATAAAGAAATGCATTTTTCACATCAAGCTGATAGAGTGACCAATCTTTATTCACAGCTACAGAAATCAGAATGCGAACAGAGTTTAACCGTGCAACATGAGAGAAAGTCTCAAAATAATCAACACCGTATGTCTGTGTGTAGCCCTTAGCAACAAGACGGGCTTTGAGACGTTCAATAGTGCCATCCGACTGATATTTAATAGTAAAGATCCAACGACAGCCCACTGTAGGGCAAGAAGAAGGGCGATCCACAAGCTCCCATGTCTTGCGATCACATAGTGCCTGCATTTCCTGGTCCATTGCCTTCTTCCATGTGGGTATAACAAGAGCCTCTATAGCATTTTTCGGAATACTGACAATAGATAGTGCAGAAGTAAAGCAAGCAAAGTTGTTATGCAGATTATCAGAAGTGCAGAAATGACTGATAGGATGCTTAGTACAGGAGCGTACACCTTTCCTTAAGCTGATAGGAAGGTGCAAATCAGAGGTTACCTCAGTGTTTATTTGATCATCCGCAGACGCATGAATTGGTTGAGGGGCCATGGAAGGAGTGCTTGTCTTCGGTCGACGTTTGTACACTTGCAATGGACGTTCTTTAGGCTGGTCAGATACAAACATATTTTCAACTATGTCCGGTAGAGGTGTTTGTGCCAACACATCAGGAGTTACACTTGCTCCATCCTTAGAAAAGAAGGGCATGTGTTCAAAGAAAACAACATCCGCACTGACAAACCACTGTCTAAGTATCGAATCAAAGCAGCGATAGCCTTTTTTAGTTCGTGAATAACCCAAAAAATGCACTTAGTAGACCGAGGGTCAAGTTTCGACATTCCTGGGCGCAAATTTTTAACAAAACAGGTACACCCAAAAATGATAGGTGGTACAGGAAAGAGGTGCATCAGGAAACAAGATAGAGTATGGGATGCAATTTTGTAAAACAGAAGAGGACATGCGGTTTATAAGAAAACATGTCGTAGTGACTGCCTCAAGCCAGAAACGGTGATGAACTTTGTAATGGATAAGAAGAGTGCGAGCATCCTCTAAGAGATGGCGATTTTTGCGTTCAGCAATACCGTTTTGCTGAAGAGTATAGGGACAAGTGGTTTGGTGTATGGTGCCATAATTAGAGCAAAATGGGGTGACAAACTTTTACATAAACTCTAGGGCATTGTCAGTACGGAGAATTTTGATGTTTTTATTGAATTGAGTTTTTATTTTTGAGAAGAAAATACAGATATTGTCCAAAACAATACTCCAGTCTTTGAGTAGAAAAAGCCAGGTAGCATGGGAATAATCATCAATAAATGTCAAAAAAATACTTAACACCAGTTTGACTCGGGACACTACATGGACCCCAGATGCCAGAGTGAACAATGTCAAACATATCTTTAAACCCAATACCATTCTTTGCAGGAAAAACCGACCTCGTTTGTTTAATCAAAACGTAGGTTTCACAAGAGAATTTATTTTCAGCTAAAGCAGGAAATAAAAGCTTCATCTTTGCAGCAGACGGATGACCCAACCGAACGTGCCACTGAAGTCCTGAGACAGATGTAGATAAGAGAGCTGACGCCGCAGGTGATCCATCTAAGTAGTAAAGTCCATCTGGTCCTTCATGGCCCGAACCAATCCTTGTCTTCGTGCGGAGATCCTTCAAAACACAACTAGAGGGATTAAATTTAATAGAACACTGAAGTTGTTTGACAGTTTTATTGACAGATAGTAAATTAACAGGAAACTGAGGTATATATAAAACAGAGTGAAGATATATCTTGTGAGATAACGGAACGGTGTCAATGTCATGTACACGTGCTTTCGAGCAATTAGCAACGGTGACCGACGAAATATGTGAAGTTTTAGATAGGGTAGAAAATAAGTGGAGGTCACCTGCCATGTGAACAGACGCCCCAGAATCAATACACCACTTTTGGTTACCAGCAGAGGGAGACGCCAACATAGCAGATGAGCTCGATGTCGAGGGTAGTTGAGTCATCCGCTCCTAGAAGAATTTCTCGAATTCAGAGCAAAGCCAGTTAGTGGATGGAGGAGCAGCTGGTGGATCGGATGCGGCTTATGTAGTAGCTTCAGTGGAGGCCTAGTTTGCCCATGCTAGCTTGCCGTGCTTGATCCAACACCTATCTTCAGTGTGATTGTCACGACCACACCAGTTGCAGTAGCGAGGTGCAGTGGCTTGACCTCATCTAGGAGCAGTAGGAGTGCCTCTTCCTCCAGAAGGTGGTGGACGTCCTCCACGGCCACGTCCACGATCGCGGCCACGTCCAGAATCAGTAGTGCGAGCAACCAAGGCAGGATGCTCAATAGCTGGTGTAGAGGAAACAGATTGTAGTCGCTGGACCCGCTTTAGAATATCGCGAAGAGTCGGTAGCGGATCACTTGACAATATTTGGTCAACCACACCTGAAAAAGAAACGGGAAGTGCAGCCAAGAACTGAACCAGTTGGAGTTCATTGCGTTGCTTCTGAGCTTCTTTGATGTCAGCAGTCAACGGGTGGTAGATCTCATACTCGTTCCAGAGAGTGGAGCATTGGTTGTAAAAATCTTCAATAGACGCATCTGAGGAGTACTTTTTGGCTAGGTTTTTGAAAATTTCAAAAACCCTCTTCGGATTTTGCTGGTGTGAGTAGACATGAGACAGCTGGTCCCACATTGCTTTGGCATCATGAAGGCACAGGAGAGACTGACTAATGCGCGACTCGGTGCTGTTGAGAAGCCAAGACATAACACCCGAGTCGTCTTTAGACCATTGGGCATAAGCCTGTTTGGTCTTGTCGTCAGCAGTAGCATCAGGGGCAGGAGGTGGATCAGTAGTAAGATGAGAGTATCTGCCTTGAGCCTTCACATATAGAACAAAGGACGTCGACCCCAGATGGTAGTTGGATCCATCGAGCTTGACCGTGGTAACAGAGAGATCTAGGGGGCTCCACAGATGCCATACTGGGCAGAGGTAGGCAACAACAGGATGGTGACGTAGCAGCAACATGCAACAAGAAAATAACCCACGATGGGCAACAACAGACAGTAAATAATGAATCCGCTATGGGGCAGTAGCAGCAACAGAGATCTGACACATCAGATCAGAAGGATCCGTATTCGGGCAGAGATAGATGAAAAGAACCTACGCCGTCATGAGGAAATCAATAATCCTTTATGAGGCGCAGGCAGAAAAAGAACCGGAGATGTAGGGGACTCTCAACGTGAGAGGTCTATGACTGTTCGAAAGAATAGATTACCCGCTAGGAGAAGAGGAAGGATGAGATTGGTGAAGACGGCAGAAGATAAGGGTGAAGTGAAAACTACTAGAGGGGGGGTGAATAGAGTTTTATAAAGATTTTAATAATAATTTAAACTCAAACAACCACAATGAAGATATTGGACAAGGAGACACAGGGTTTAGAGTGGTTCCAACTATAGCAAATACTATAGCCGTCAGTCCACTACCCGGTTGCTTACCCAACCGGGATTTGAAAAGAAATTTATTTTATTACCTCGCAAGGACTTTACATAAAATACAATTTCTTTTCCCAAACCCTTCAAGCAGCCTTCACCTAGAAGTAATCGCCCAACCTTGAAGCAGCCTTCCCTTGAAGTAGATGCACCAACTCCCGTTGCACCAGCCTTCTGAAGTAGCTTCCCTTGCGATAGCCTTCTTGAAGTAGCTTGAAGTCCCCTTCTCCACCTGAGAAGTCAACCCTCTCCGATCCGCAGCCTCCAACCCTAGGAGTAGCAAGGAGAGTACAAATAATAAAAAGGAACAAGAAAGAAAAAGGAAATTACAACTTATCCTTTAAGCCCAAGGCTTGATATGCCTAGATCAAGCGTATAGATCTCCTAACCAATTGTGTGAACTTGTGATTGCTGTGGGTAGGAGATTCTAGCCTATAGGACACGAAATTGAGCTAAGGAGAAAGTAGGCCAATGATCACAGTGCTCAATTTGCTTGCAACAGATTGCTCAAGTATGCTCAAGTATTTTCTCAAGTGTAGCAAGTGTAAAACAAGTGAGTTTAGGTGTCCTATGGCTTGTCCTATTTATAGGAATGGCCTAAGGATGCTTAAGGACGTTCTAGACAACTTCTAGGGGTTTCTAAGTGCTTAACTAGCCGTTAGGTACAAAGTTGTTGCTTTAACAACGGCTAATTAATTAATTCTGCAGTTGCTGTCAGAGGCCATCTCGGTCGACAAATGGTCGACCGAGATACCTACTCGGTCGAACTTTTGTCGACCGACAGGCTCTCTGGAACAAGTGATTTGCAACGTCTTTCATCAACTGCCAACTAACTTTTCTGTTGTGTCTAACGGCTACTTTGGATCTTTCTCGGTCGAGAAGATTGTCGACCGAGAGTGTCTCGGTCGAGGAGTTTGTCGACCGAGATTGATCCTGTTTCAAGGTTTCAATTTAGGCACTAATTATGTGTGTGAGTGTGCATAAGTAATCCTATTTGAATGGGATGACTTGTCTAACTGTGGTGTTTAGCTAGGGAGAATCTAACGCTTGATTTACATGCAATTCTAAGTACTTGTACATTATATTTTTGTACAAGTTTTTACAACAGTGATTACATTGCATGAAAAATATAAATATGTAAGCTTGTAGATTTTCCCTTGTTGCTTTGTCATCCTGCACACTCAAGTAGCTCGTTAGATTAATAAGAATGAAATGTTTGTCATAATCAAAACAAAGGGATTTATAGATGTCCATTTAGCCAACATGAAGGTGGAGAGGGAGGGGTGGCGGCAGTCGATGGGTGAGGGGGGGGAGGGGGGCACTTCAGGGCATGGGGACATGGTGGGAAGGAAAAATGGGGACCGGGCCTGCTCTGATACCATATAGATAAACCAATGCTTGTTTATTGAGTGAGTAAAAAGTGTACAATGCAGTCTCTTATATAACAGAAGAGAATAGAGTCTAAAACAGAGGTGAGCAATATGGGACTAAACTACAGAAGTAAACAGCATAAGTGAGGCACATGCTATGCACATGACACTCAACAAAACATAACAGAAAACAACATATCTCTATAGTAATCAATTTGGCTGCAATTGTGCCCACTCTTGAAAGTAATCTTATGAGATTCTCTTTTCTTGAAATGGGTGTTTGCCAAAATCATATCATATGCAACTGCAAAGTCTAATATCCTTCTCCTTCTCTGTTTTGCTGCCATATCCAAAACCACCATGAACACTCTCATACCAAGCATTGCTACTCCCCACATGGCAATTTAAATCACTCCCAATAATGATCTTCTCATTTTTCGGTATTCCTTGCATCAATTCATCTATGCCATCCCAAAAATCCTTCTTAGCCTCCTCACTAAGGCCAACTTGGGGGCATAGGCGCTAATAATGTTAAAAATCTTTCCCCAAGAACAACCTTGATAACTATGATTCTATCACCCATACTTGTAATCTTGACAACATCATCCTTCAACATTTTATCAACAATAATACCAACGCCATTTCTATGTTTACAGATACATGTATACCAGATTTTGTATCATGTGTCTTCAATCTCTCTACAACGTTCCCCTGTCCACTTGGTTTCCTATAAGCAAGAAATATTGAGTTTTCTTCCCATCATGGTGTCAACTATCTCTAAAGATTTCCCTGTCAAAGAGCCAATATTCCAAGATTCAATTCTAATCCTTTTATGTTGAACTTGCTTCTTTACCTGCCTTCGTCAAAAATGTTACCCTTACACATTTTTTACTACATCCGCGCAATGATGCGGTGGGACTAGCTTCTTTACCCACACCCGTCCAAGATGTGGTAATCCTTGTACATTTTTCACTACATCTGGGCAATGATGCAACAGAACTAGCTTTCTTACCCACACCCGTCCAAGATGTGGAAATCTTTGTCTGTTCTTCAACACAACCGGGCGCCCCTGTGCTGAAACCCCTTGCATATTTATGTCTGCACCCGGGTGCCGATGCAGCGCGTTGCTAGGTAGGGACGCTCCAACGAAATTTTTATAAGAGTCCATGTCATAGAAAGAGTGACAATTTTTATGGTTGGCTGTCAACTTACCACCAACCCTCCTTTACCCGGGCTTGGGATCGACTACATTTGCACAAAATGTACAAAACAATATGCTTGTTTAATCATTGGATACAAAAAACTTTTAGTATTCACATGGTATAAGTGCGAAATTATCCTATCTAAGCCCTCCTACCTAACCCTAATGCTTTCCCCTCCTAAAGCTTATCTTCCCCCAATCCCCTAGGCGCCACCCCACTTCCCTTCCGCCCAAGGAATTAAATGACCGATACCGACGTCGTTTTGACGGTGTGGGAATAGATATTTACAGGTATACCGACGGAAATATCGACAGATGCAATCCCAACCTTATCGATGCCTAAATGAATGAATTAAATCATGAAATTTTACAGGTGTGGTCTCAACACCTAGATGCAACGTTTTATGCAATAAAATTCTATATTGGGTATGTGTGGTGGGGTCAATCATGTGGGAGGTAAGGAATCAATCCTATTTTTTTGGATATTTCGATCACAAACATATAACAACATAGTAAATTACTAAGTACTAACTCACATCAGTTGTATGATGAGTGGCGCGCCGGCTGCTGATAAGGATATTGTTGTTCCACATATTGCTCCCATGTCATCAAAGCTCTATTCGATTTGTCGTATGAAACAACATGCTCCTCATACACTTCAGGATTCACATACTGCATCATCCCAATCTTTGGAAAATGTTCTTGTAAATCTTTGAGATATTGGGTCTTGTTTGCTAAATTCCTGGGAGGTTGAGAAGAAGCGGGAGGTGTTCATGCTCGAGGAGCTTGAGGTTGAGGAAAAGGAGGTTGTAATGGAACACCGGCAATAGGAAAAATTGTAGTATGCCCACCACTCCATGTTTGCCCTCCATCATCAGAGTATGTTTCGGTGTTCACCCGAAAGCATCCATAAGGGCTACAGACAGAGTATGCTTCATGATATCCCTTACTAGGTCCAAGTTCTAATTGTAATCTTGGTTGTGGTTCAACTTGATATCCAGAATACCCATGTTGGGACTGAGAAGTCTGAGATGGGTATGGAAGTGTCTGCCCAAATAACATATCTCCAAATGAATGTTGAGATTGAGAGTCAGATATGCTCAATGTATCCATTGAATCAGCAAGATCAGAATAATAATCACTTGGGACTCTGGTATTGTGGTTGTGGTTGTGGATTGGATGGGTAGGAGTAGGGGTAGGGGCTTGGAGTTGTGGGCATTGTGGCATTTGGTGGAGGTGCATTGCTGTAATCTTTCCCAGTTTGAGTTTTTCTTCTTTGAAAAGTTTTTTCAGCCATGGGATATTCTTGTTGTTGTGGAGGTGCACCCCTAGTAACATAAGGCCGATCATCATGTTGAGGATCCACAGCTGGAGGATATTCTGGAGAGCGTTGACTTTGATTACCACCATCATTGTCACCATCATCAGACTTAGATTTGGAACCAACTGAAGAAGAAGAATCTGAGCTAGCTAACTGCTCTTCTATTGTTCTATCAATTTCCATATCAACATTTACATGTGCAACTTCAGGCTCAAGTCTTTCAGGCAGATTATCAAGAATAATATCATCACCATTATTTCCCTCAAATTGCTCTTCTATAAATGGATCTGGACGTCCATCTAAATTATCAAGAACAGGACGACCTATCTCATTCATCCATTCCTCTAAAGGATATTATGAATCTTCCTCCAGCCCTCTACGTCTTTCAGTGGTGAAAGTGTATGCGGTGTCAATGGGATCGTGGACAACAGAAAAATCCACTTCCATGTAGTTGGCATCTCGTATTGCTCTAGCCCTCAACCACATTGTAGTGAACGTAGACAAGGTCCCTCAACCTGTTTGCCCCAAGCTTGTTCCTTCTCTTTTGAGTGTATCAGATTGAATGTGCTCCAATTTCTTTCACAACCCCCTGCAAATGTTGTTTGAGCAAGGAGGCGAACAACCACTTTTCTTAAATGGGGGGCACCTGCTCCATTCCAAACCCACCACTCACAAGGATCACCTGCCTCACGATCAGAAACTGCATTCGGATGTCCAAAACATCCAGTGCCTTCACGGAAATGGCGCAACTGCAAAAAAAACATCATTTACGATATTTAGATGATGAAATCAAAGTGATGACTAATGACTAATGAGATATTAAGAATGTAAGTTATATAGTTATCTTATACCTCTTCCAGTACTAGCAATCACTCTTTTGGAGAGGTAATGAACTTGTTGATGACATCTCTCACTGCATTCATTAGAGTCGGATTCAATCCAAGCGTTCGTGAGTATTGGAACCTCGGATTCAAATATGCACAAATATAAATAAGGAAATAAGAATGACATTTTAATAGGTAGACTATGAGTTACACAAATAACTTAGAAGTTAGAAACTTAGAACATAATTGAGATATATACCTGCTTTATGCAATGGATGCAAAAGCATATTTGTCCAACGATTCTCATAAATTCTGATGAACTCATTGGACTTAGGAGCTGCTTTTTTGATGTTGTCCACCATTGAGGTCATTGCATCATATAAAAAAGGCATTGTTGCAGTTTTGTCACCATCTACCAGCCTCAATACCTTGACAATGGGTTCCATTATTCGCAACACCCTAGTAACCTTATCCCAAAAAGATCTGCTGGCAATCAACTCCTCAATTCTTCTGCCAACTGGGGTATTGTGTTCCTTCATGAAGGTCCACTCCACTCCATTGAAGAGCCTCCTAAGTCCATCCTTTTTGGACTTTAATGATTGTAAGGCAAGAAAGTTTGTTGCAAAGCTAGTTGCACCTGTTCTAATCAGATCACCTCCACAATACTCAAGTCGCCTCATTGCATTTAACAGAAAAGAATGGTTGTAGATGAATCCTGTGATCAACCTACCATCAATGACAACAGATTTAATGAAATTAATTGAGCCAATGTCCTTGAGAATGAGATCTATGCAGTGGGCAACACATGGTGTCCAGTATATGAGATTCTTCATTAAACTCTCCCCGGCCTTCTTGAAGGCAGAACCATTATCAGTAACTATCTGCACCACATTTTCCACACCAACCCGCTTCATGTATGTTTTCATTAGTTTCTTTATGTACCTGTGGTTTCTGACCTCACCTGAAGCATCAGCAGAGTCTAGAAAATTGTGGATCCACGACAATGTACAAGAAAGTTGATAATTTGTCTTCTGTTGCCACTAGTCCACCCATCACACATAAGTGTGACACCATATTCAGACTACATATGTTTTTGGTCTGAAATCCATGCTTGTAGATCCTTCTTCTCTAGGGGAAGATACTTGTTCATTAATTCATATGAACTGGGGGCCTTGACGCCCCTCCCAGAATCCCCTATCACATCTACCATATGTTGCAGATACGGTTCAGTTGCAACATGTGCAGGTATACCATGAGCAAAGAAGAACTTACCCACTGCCTTGCCGACCTTATCTTTTGCACCAGTGAACATTGTTTTGATGCCTTTTTGCCTAGCCTCAGGCTTCCTAACCCCTGGCTCATCAACATGGCTCAATCTCACACTAGCAGAACGGAAAAGTGTATCAATGCCGCCTTTCTTCCTTTTACCATGACCAACTCTGTCTTCATCGTCATCCAGGTCAACAACAGGAATACGTGCACCACTGCCTCCACCTGCACCAGATGGCCCATACCTCCTTATAATTCGAGTCGCCTCCTCTCTTTCCCACTCATCTCTGCGGGAATCTCTGAGGGCACGACTATACGCACGACGTGAATAAGTTGTGTCACAATCAGGAGGATATGCAATGTCATCATCTGATTCAGCAGAAGAACTGGTGCCCCTAACATTGAACAATGTATCTGTGTAACCTTTGTTAGCTGCCTTCAACTTTTGTTGTTTGTGTTTCTTTGCACCCATAAGATTCCTGAAATCATCCCTAACACTTTGGGGACACCTTTGGCACATTGCCACATTTTTGTCACCGCTAGTAATGTGACGTTTGAACCTAGTAATCCCCCCTCCACCAATTGTCTTGTTGCAGTAATTGCAAACTATCTTTCCCCTATTGCCGTCAAGAGGCGTGCAATGATTCCATGCAAAATCCATCACATTCTTAGCTCCAACATTACCGGCCCCAACACCCTCACAATCGCTTGAAGACATCTTCTCAAAAGTCAAAAGTCGACACTGCAAAAAGACAGACAAATAAAAATTAAGTATGAAATCAATAACCCATTAAATTGCAAGAAATTAATCGATTTTATGTATTATAGAATCAAACACAACACTTTTAGGTGTATAAATGTTAAATGTATTTATAGAATCAAACACAATATTTTTTAAGATTTTTATTAACAAGAAAAAAGGGTTAAATAAAAAAATTAAAGTCTGAAATTAATTTTAAAATTATAAAATCTGATAATTATCTAGTATTAAGTCAAGTGATGTATTACAACTTTACTCATTCTATCTTACATAACACTAACACACATTTCTGTAGAAAAAAATGATTTTTTTTTAATTTTCAGCATTTTAAATAAATAAAAAAATGAAAAATATAAATATTTTCACTATATTTTTGTTTGTATTTGTTTACATTGATATTTGGTACAACTTCTACTAAACCTAAGTTAGATACCTATTATTTTTAGTACTTATTGTATTATTACGAATTTAGTATTAATTAGTGAAATTATATGATAATACTAATTAAGAGTAGTAGATCTAGTTATACATTATCAGATCTACATATAATAATCATAGATCTACCAGATCTAAGATTTGGGTGTATTTAGAGATTTTTGGAGAGCTTTTATGGTGAAAATAGAAGGAAATAGATAGGAGAGGGGTTGGAAATGATGATGAATGAAAGAAATTAAGAAAACATACCTGGATTAGGGCCGATTTGAGCTCCAAGGAAGAAAATCGCCCCAAATCTCCAACTTTCTTCACTCTAGCAGCAGCAGCAGTCGTAAGATTGCAAATTGCGGTATACCGGGGCGACATACCGCCAATATCGCCAATAGGTTGGATTTTTTACACTGACCCCCCAATATCGCCGAAATCGACCGGTTTTACTGGTAAACCCACCGGTTTACCGATATTTGCGGGAGCAACGACATGATTGCGTGAACCGGTGCCGGGTTGGGTCGATATCGGTAAACTGAGCGGTTTATCGACGATATCGTCAGTATCTTCTTCCTTGCTACCAATATAAATTTCCTTAAGACTCTGGTTGACTCCCAGTATTATTAATAAACCCAAACTAATCCTATTCTAGATGAATGAGATTACAAGGTTCAATCGGATGAAACCTCAAACTTAGTGTGCAACTAAATCACAAATATCTCCAAACTTCGACGCAAGCTTCGTTGTAGTTAGAAATCTAATGCGACTTATTTTACCTTTAATTGGTATTGTACCAAATCCAAAGAAATACTCAAATCTTAGATTGACCCAATTTAGGCTTTCATATGCATTATCTTAGGATTAGTTGGGGCTACTATTCTGCATTCGAATTACATTCATAGACTCCCAATTACATTTTCATTCACGAATTTGCTTTTTTAATACATCAAATCCCTCCAGACCATAGTGACAAGTTCGGGATTCGGCAACTTTTTGGTTGGCCAGAAAAAATCGGAATTTGGAAAAATCAGAAAAATTCATGAAAAAAATGATATATTTCGGTCAAAGTTCGGTCAACTATTCGGAAATAATCGAGATTAAGTCGGCTATATATACCTATATACACATATACATGTATATACACACACACACACATATATATATATATATATATATATATATATATATATATATATATATATATAGTCAGGCTAGAATACACTCGAGTGTATTCGGAGCAGAATACATAAGTAGTTTTTCATGATGCAATATTTTTTTCAAAAATCTAATCCGTTGATCTTCTTAAACATGTTGTGAATAGCTCACACGCAAAATTTGAGCACATTTGGACATTTATACCATTGATCTTCACCGTGATACTATAACTAGGCTACATACAAATTTTGAGCCCATTTGGATGAGTGTAAGTCACTCATCCAAGGGCAACAAAATCGACTCACGAAACTAATTTGAAATGTATAATTTTTGCGGTCTTTATAACATGACCTATAAATGTCCAAATGTGCTCTAATTTTGCGTGTGAGCTATTCACAACATGTTTAAGAAGATCAACGGATTAGATTTTTGAAAAAAACGCAAAATATATATATCTTTGTATATATATATACATAAATATCAAATACAAATGTAACTATAAAGGTCACTATATGCACAATCTTATTGAGTGCTAAAAGTAGGAAAAGAATTAAAGAATAGTAGGATAATAACAATGGAGTGGGGGATTGGAGGTTTAGTGTGTATAAGGAATTTCATGTGCATGGTTTGGTAAAAAAAGTGCAAACGACTTAAAAGAGAAAATTTGAGAATAAACGTTAAAAGTCATGAAAAATCGTATAAATCGCAAAAAAGTGGGAAAAATTGTGAAAAGTCGCAAAAAATAGGCGTCCGATGTATTTATTGTGGTGAACATTGGGGAGCCTATAAAATCGCAAAAAATTGCCGATTTTTCATAAAATTTGGGGACTTGTTACTATGCTCCAGGCCAAATTTTGAAATGTCAGAGGTTGTCAGATGTTTTGGGCATATGCAACACATGCCAATGAAGGCTCTAGCTAGGTTAAATCAAAAGAAACTGTGAGGTGAAGAGATAGACCCCAAAGTGGAATGAAATACCTTGACTGAGGTTCATATAACTGGATGAAAAGCGCTGCTAAAACAGTCTAATGGAGAAAAGATCTACATAACTGGCGCCGATATGGTCCCAAAGCTCATATCATTGTTTATTGCATGGTCATGGGTGTCACCTGCTACGTAAAAAGTTGTTTCTGACTTCAACTATATGTGATAAGCTTTATTTACAACGCCTTTTTTATCAATTTGATGATATGATAATAAAATCTTGTTTTTAGACCTATAGGCTATATGTTATAAACCACATTTCAGGTATCACTTCATTAGTGTCTGGATTGTGGTGATGATTAATTTTACAATTACAGATAACTTGTTTCCCTTTCATTTTAATTCTATTGTTATTGACCTATGATCAAGATCTGAAGGGATCTAGAAGTATTCTATCAGTTTGCAAATTTTCCGTGCTGCATATATGATATTCCTGATATCTTGAATCTTGCTGCATTTATTTTTGCAGGTTTGTGCAGGATTTTTTATGCTCTCAGGTATTCTGTTGATACAATATTTGTTCTCCTTTTGCACTTGTTGCACTTTGCTAGATGCTGTTTTGCTTGTTTCAAGGCTCCGGAGTAGTTATCACAATGTCTATAGCCTGACACATTTTTCTACAACTATAGTTTAATTTCTAACAGAATTTTTTCAATGGAAGGTTAATATTTCTTCCATCTTAATTTTTATTCTCGTTTATCCTTGAACTTGAGCCAATGGCTACTCTGGACAGTAGTGTCATGATTAGCGCACTTTAACTGTGCACATACATTTGATGTTATGAGAAAGCTCACTGAAGAGTGCACCTACATTTGATGTTATGACGAGCTATCTTCTTTTGTACAACTTGCAAACTTGAATTTTCAGTATTTTCATCTTCTGAGGTTGTATATTATTAATTTTTTTATTATCAGGGAGAGTACTTGGGAGTCAATTTCGTACCAAGGCTGGATCTTATATTTCTGAAACCCAGTACTAGCTTCTATCTAAAAGAATATTTGTATCTTCTCGCAGTTTCCAAATGGTAACGTACCCGAATGGGTGTGTAATGCCATGGAGGTAGCTGGAGTGGACATCAGTTCATGTTGTTCTCCTGACCGCCTCAGTTATACCTGTAACTCCATGCATGAATCTGGAATTGAGATCCATCAGTCGCCTGACCTGTTGAGGAATAGCTCTGCTGATACGGAGGAAAATGTAGATGATCATTGCTCCGTTGAGATGGAGGAAAATGTAGATGATCATAGCTTTTCTGATTCAGAGGAAAATGTAGACGATCTCCCTTGTTTACATGATCGTTGTTTCACAGATTTAAGGAGTCCATCACTCCCATGTTTGATTGATGAAGAGGACATGAATAAGAAGGTTGCAATAGATCATCCATCACGACCACATCACTGCCGGAGTAGCAAGCTATCACCATGCTGATTTTGGGATCTCCTTGTATGCTTTGCGGAATTCCATTGCATTGGATGTTCTTCGTTGATCATTGTTTTGGCAAACGCTCTCCCATATGTAGGTGTACAAAACGTCTTTAGGTTTTTATAAATCATCTGTTTGCAGTGATGAACCATGAATCATGAACCTTTCCAGTCCAAAAGATAACAAATTCAATCTTACATTGAATATTGTTGAAGAATTGACATGCTGAGATAAAAGCCCGAACGGGACTGCAAAGGATGAGTTAGCTCCTAACTGCACTAACTTGTATCGGATGATTAATATCTACAAGGATATTGAAGGGTAATTATCGATCATCATGGTCTAATCCAGGAACTAGATGTGTTATAACATTTACAGCAGAGCAAACTCTTTTTTTGGCTATATCTGTGTTATCTTGGTTATTGAGGGATGAGTGAGAGGTCTGCAATCTCTCCAAAAGTTGTAATATGTATGGCGGCATGTAGTTTGTCTTCAATATACCGCTCCACATTTTTTAGGTAGCTGCCTTTCCATATTTCTGAAACTCTTGTATCCAATTGATGGATTTCAGCCAGGCTTACCATTCTTGTTATGTCTGTGTCGTCCATGATGCTAGTTACAATGTAGGTCTGTAATATGGAGTGCAAATTTAGTCGCCATATCTAATCATATTAGTGGGCATTACGTATGTCTCTTTTCGTGATTTTTACATATTCATTTCAAGTCTCGAGATAAACTTTGTTCGGACGGTCTTATCTTAGATTCAAATTTGCCTAAAAGAATGATCTTGCGTTTGGTCAACTTGGTACTTGTTTATGGACTAGAAACACGGGACTAGTAGCAAACCGTTTGTTTTTTGACACGGGTAAGATGGCAAACATGAAGCATCAGAAGTGCCCCAACCCCCAAGTATGCGGAAGTGGGGACCTCGCAAGAGAATCCATTAGACTATTCATCCTTGAAAAGAACATGGTTGTAGACAATTTCCAAGCATGAGACCCCGAGAGGAGCTAGACATGGGGCAAGGATATGTCCCATATAATGCATGATGTTAACGAACTATCGTTAGACCTAAAATTGTGATCCAAACACGCCTCATTGTAGAAGAGGGAGTGCATACATATCGTAGCTATTTGTTCTAACAACTCTTGGTTCTAACAACTCTGAGGAGAAGAAATGAATCCATATGGCTTTTGCAATCAAACAATCTAAGGACACATGGTTGACACTCTCAAAATGATTTGACAGAGAAGCCATATGCAAGTACTATAAAAACCTCTTTTATTGCAAATAAGTCTTGTAAACATTTTGTTACTCCCAATTAACCACAAAAACTATATGTACACTTGGAGATGTTTAAGTACCCATAAATGTTTACTATAAAGGAGTTGTGTCTAAGGTGTATGAGGAAGTTGTATGCATTGTTTGCACTATATGACTTTCTCCAAGGCTAATATATTTGAGGCTTATTGTTAGACCTACCGAAGCATTTAATAAATTCAGGGCTTAGATGTGTAAGATCGATGTGAAGATATCAATTGTTAAACAGGTTGCCCCTAGAAGAATTGAGAAGCTTGTAAGCTTGATCAAGGGATATATTGATTAACATGATTGGGATATTCACGTGAGGTTTGTAAAGATCAAAGTTGACCCATAATAGACCAATGGTCTTAGTAGGATTTCATGTTGCTCGAACTAAGAGCCAAACAAGTACAAGTATCACATGAAATTGACTTTTTATGAGGTATCTATAGAAATTAGAATATGTTTTAGCGTTTTTAGTCAAATGTTAGGTTTTTTTTCCCTAGAGTATATTGTTTTGACATAATCCAAGCAAGCACACTCCTTATTTTTCATAATTATGACTATGATCTTACTGAAAATACACTTCCAATGTAAGATCATGTTTTGGCTTGCAAATAATGGGCCAATTGATTGTATATATTGTGTTTCTCTTTTGAGTATCTCCATAACGATATCATAAGAAAACTCAAGTTGTTTTTCGATCAACTTAGGTAAAGAAACATGCCCTGTATGATAAGAGGGTATGCCCTACAAAAACATGATAATGGGAGTAATCCTACCCACTTTGCTCAAGAATATGTTACGTGATGGGTTGCTAGACACTAGTGGGTAGTTATGAGGTGATACCAATAGCCCTAGACAGTGACTAGGAAACGTTCAAGCTTGCATTGTATCAACTCATAATTTTTAGTTAATTTGTAGTAAGTAAATAATAATAAGACAATGTAATAAAGATTATCTAGAGGCCAGAAGCAGACAGAACAAACCAAGATGCATCAGTAATATCCTTCTCATTTGGCTTGATAAATATAGTTGCATCATCAACAAATTGTATAATATGTCAATCATAGATATTTTCAATTTTTGGTAGAAGTCGATTTTAATTCCTAATAGAAACCTCAAAGCCGCAATCGAAGAAAATTTGACAAAGAGTAGGATGATAAAGGGTCACCATGTCTAAGTCCACCGGTAAAGTGAGAAAAGGGTGAGACAATTAAGGATCATGGATGATATAACTAATGCATTGGTATATCCCATTGTTCCATTTACTTGTAATTGTAACCTATTAAAGGATTGACACTGTTGAAAGAATTTAAGTCAAGTTTGAAAATAAATATGGGTTCTCTATTTTGTTGTGCAGAATGGAGAATCTCATTTGACCATGTCTAAAGGGTCACCATGTCTAAGTCCACCGGTAAAGTGAGAAAAGGGTGAGACAATTAAGGATCATGGATGATATAACTAATGCATTGGTATATCCCATTGTTCCATTTACTTGTAATTGTAACCTATTAAAGGATTGACACTGTTGAAAGAATTTAAGTCAAGTTTGAAAATAAATATGGGTTCTCTATTTTATTGCGCATAATGGAGAATCTCATTTGACATAATATAGAAATCTACAATCCTTCTTCCTTTAATAAAGTTTGTTTGTTCCACAGTCGTGATATTATTTGTATGCTTTTCCAGTATGTTACTAAGTACCTTAGCAATAATTGTTTAGGAACCATTAATAAAAACTATGGGTCTAGGTTGTTTGATGTTAATAAGGTTATCAACTTATTTTATCAACACATTGTTCATCTGATTTATAATAGAACAATTCCTCAAGATATCATCATCATCACAAAACTGCTAAAACATGTTGACAAGAAGGTGCTTGACTATGTCCCGATTGTGTTGGTAGAAATAAATATCAAACCCATTCGGTCCAAGGATTTGTGCATACCTAAACTAAAGATATCCCTTTTTATCTGAAAAATAGAAAGGGGCAAAGTGAGATCAACATGATGATCGACTTTCCTTTCTCAAAGATGATTCTAATTGAATCCTATGTATATGAAGAAAGTTTGTTGTTAATGATCCTCTTAGAGTGAGATATGATAAAATTAATGCTTTCCCTTTTATAAATCCATTACATTGAAGTGAGTGAATAGTGGATTTTCTTTTATGACCATTGTAGATCTTATGAAATTTTTGTGTTAAGATTGCCTTCTTTTAGCCAAGTTTGTCTTGATCTTTTCTTATAGATGATTTTTTTACTTGATTAATATCAAGAGTGTCTGAGTAGGGACTTTTTACATATTTTGTTTTCCATTGTAACATACTGAAACCTAGCATCTAGACTCTAGAACCCTAATCCTGTAGATGGGAGTTTAATATGCTTGGATCTTTAGTTTTGACCGAACAATGTTAATACACATGCCTGCGCCCTAATGAGCACTTAATGCATGTAACATGAGTGACTAAAATGTAACTCTAATCGTGGACACATGTGACCCTGAACATGATTTTTGGAAGTGAACACTAATAAGTTAATATGACTCAATTTAATGACTATTGATAATAATAATGTAATATAATAATAAATGTGAGGAAAACAAGTCTAAACCCTAATCATATTAACATTCATAAAAGGAAATTCCAAAACCGAAATATAACTTCAAAATCAATTTCCTTGGGTCCCAATTAGCTTGGATGCCAAGTTTGAGATTAAATGAATAATCATGGATGCCCTAACTTCAATAAAGAAAGAAAATACAAGATAACTCAAAAATATAATAATGTAATTATTTGCCTTCAAAAGTAGAAATGTATATTTTTTTTTGGATTCTACACGCTTTATTTAGCCTAGGTTCCAAATTTCATTTCAATTGAAAAAACACACTTAGACAAACTAATATAGGAAGTATAATGCACTAATATAAGCCCTAATATGAACCAAATTTGGATAATGTAATTGGTTCATAAAGTTTCAAATTTTTTGACTATCACACAATTTAAATCTAGATTTCCTAATGCTAGGTGGTCATGCAAGAATTCCAAATCTTGCATTCTCTCTTATGCATCAAATTTCAATCATACGACCTACCCATCGTCTTCTACCTTCTGTTTTGGAAACTCTCTTGTGTGAACAATACTCTTGAGTTTTCTGCTCCTATTTTCTCCCTTATCGATCCACCTTTCCTCAAGATTCTTTCTCTGTTAGATTTGTCTCTCTAACCTATTGAGATTGGACCCTAACTCCCCAACATTTCATGGATTATAAAACCCTAACTGTCTATTCCTACCATTGCACCTCTATTTCATATCCTTCTCGATACCCTTGCTACCACAACCACCTCTTATCCTCCAAAGCCCCTGGTATCAATCTTTGCAGAATCAAGAACACCACGACAGGGATAGGACCCCTTCCTTGGGCCCCAATGTAGGTTTCTTGTTCCTCTTAACTCGACCATCCACTGTGAGCTCTTCACAAAATTCCCAACCATGGTGCCTCTCACAAATTATCCAGGGCACTTCTAAGGTCTCTTGCGAAGCTTCCTATAATAATTCTTCAAGAAAGGTATGTTCTAGATTTTACCCCCTTTTACCTCTTTACTAAAATTCAAGACCAAATCCCAATTTTCAACAAGCATCAACCTAGTTTTCACCTTTACTGTATTCACTGAAACATTCCAATGTCACCTTCCCATCTATGTTCTTGTTTGTCCTCCTTGTGCTAGCTTTCCAAGTTTCTTCTCACTGTCAATAATGGCAGAGGGTGGGTTTGGGTCTCCTAGCTTCTTTCATTGCCATGCTTACCAAGTCCGTCGTTCTGTCAAGAAGTTAGTGGAACAACCAACGAGCCTTGATCCCCACCCAAAACTAGGATATTCTCAGTTTATTTCTAGTGGGATTCTTTAGGTTGTTTGGAACAAAATATGTAGTGGGGGTAAAGTACCATTGTTATCCCTCAATTTATTTATGTTTGTCACGCGTGCTATGGATAAGATCATCCTTTACCCTTGGGAATATGTTTGAAACCACACATTCTTAGGTAAGGTGAGATGTTTGTAATGACCTATCACACAAATTATTTTAAATACACATTGTGGGGATATGATCATCTTTTCAGGAAGATTTTGTTTCATAAATGAAAAAAATACATTGAACTTATAAAATTGATAACTAATTATAGGAACATTAGAAAAAAATAAAAAATATATGTTTTGGAATCAATATTTATTCTCTATCGAATGATATGGTTCCATCACCTAAATCCAATCTAATAAATATGCCAAATTTATGGATTTTCTTAATTGGAAAAAATTTCACAAATTTGTAGCTAGCAATCGACAACTTAGAAAAGTAAAGTAGTATGTAATGAAATCAAGAAAGTATAATCTAAATTATGGAGTGGTTTTGGTAACCTAAATCAATAATGACAAACAAGTGATTTCTAAGATTCATGTAATTAATGTGAACTTAGCTCTAATTTCATATATACACCTAAAGGTGGATTGTGACCCTGATGTTGAACTAAGATTGACGTTGTACATAATTATACTCGAATTGAGGTATGTTGCATATCCTATATTCTATATTGAGAAATTGAATGATTTCTCTCTCTTTATGTATGTTGCATTCTAATATCCATATTTATCAATTAACCCATGTTTCCCTCTCTTGGTCTTTTTGCAATTTCAAACCCTAATCTTCTTATGAAGATATTTCTTTGAATTGGTTTTGTTGGAAAGATCCTATATTTTATTGGATTCCCTTTTATCACTTAATTCATTGGATCTTCTTTAGTGGGTCCTCTAACCCCACATGATATCATTTGGATGTTCTTATCCCTTATTTGAGAAGGGCTACACTTTATCTTGCCTGTCCTATTTACATGTGTGATTAACTAGTCATAACGAGAAGTAGTGACACCATATTTATTTTAAGCACTACGAGTTTAGTCCTCATGCCATGCACTAAGGTTTTAGTCCTCTTGCAATATATTATCATTTTGAGTACAGAGATTTTAGCCCTCGTATCATGCACTAAGGTTTTAGTCCTTCTACAAAATCTATACTTATTTGGCACTGAGGTTTTAGTTAGTGTGGAATATATGGGTTCCTATCCTCCTTTTTACAATAGGCTAGTCTGGTTATTACTTAACATGAAACTGTTTATGATACTGTTTATGATTCTGATATTTTGTTGTAATATTGAATAAGACAAGAAATCTCTTATTGATTATCTTATTTTTGTAATCATTAATCTTTTGAACATCCACTTGGATGCTTTGTTATCTTTATCTTGATTTGAGAAGCCTTGAATATTTTGTTGATGCCATTTTCATCTGATATCACTCAAATCCTATTTATGTGCACACACAAACTTTTTGTTGACAACATCCATTCCGTCTTCTTTTGTGGGGTATGCTTCCAACCCCTTAGCTAAAGGACATAGTGGATGACGTGCTGAGCTGGAATTGTCATAATGGAGCTAACTCTTAGGACATAGACTTGAGATAGTTTGGATTTCCCTCTGCCTATATGTTGAAGTTGTTACTTTCATGGAAACCCCGTATCAGGAGATTAATCTTAAAAAATTAAATATAGTCATCACTGTGTTTCCATTGGTATTCTTGTATACCATTCTTTTGAGAGAAAAAAAATACAACTATTCCACCATACTTGTTAGTATGATTGGATTATATGGGTTCATTCCACAATTTTATGACACATCGCCACGCTAAATGAGATTACTCCAAACCCAAAACACGATCGATCATTGATTAACCACATAGCAAGAAAAAGGGAATATATTAAAACTGGTTAAACATCATAAACATGTCTAGGAATATATTCCAACATCCTACATAAGAGTCCAATGGCCACAACCTATATACAAAATCACTGTTTCACATATATACATGCCATATACAAACATCAACAAGCTATCAAAAGCTCAAGTCGATACATTTTGTCTACAAAACATCCTCTTCCCGGACCTAAGAGTACATGGATGACTCTAAGACACACTAACACTAGCTAACCTTCTACTCCTATTGATCTCCAAACTGCTCCTCTTCACTACCATGAGCCCGACGCCTCCACTGACATTCACGTTAAAAGATGTGGTGACTCACGTGGCGAGACCCATGTCCTAGCGAGAGATATAAATCTCAACAACACTTATTAATTGCATCAGATTATTTAATTAAACAAATAAGGTAGATAAAGTAGATAGTATTACATCAAGCATGATTAACATGGCACTTAGAGGCACATATAAAACTATCACCTTTTAAACAGTTGATTTCCCTTACCACATTATATATAAACTAAACATTACAATAAAAGGCAAGGGTTATCAACCAATGTGAATCGTGTTTAACCCTAAACTATGCTACATGACTGTATTACATATTTTATTAAGCCATGGGGAGTTCGAGGTATACCACTCAAACTTCCAATTGATACTGTGAAGTCACAATCAATTATGTATAAGATCTAGGAGAGCCAAAATCCTAAGATCTCTTCCCCTCGGTCAGTATGAGTCCACCACAGTGACACATTAGTCATGCTAGAATCAGCCTAGTCTTCCCTTGGTATATAGGTCATGACACTAGAAACCAGGATACTCAAAACCCTATCATCCAAGATACAACCACAATTGTCCTCAATCATATCTGATATGCATATATTTGAGACAGGACCTCAACCACTCTCAATCCGAGGCATGACTGCAGCCATCCTCCAAACCTTGAGATCAGGATGACAAGAATGTATTCTCCCTACACTTGCACATACTCAACAATATGTGACTCCGAGTTTCCCTTCTGGAATACTCGTTTCCCTATCCAGCAAGTTTTGACACTAAATAGTTCTATGACACATGGAACTACATAATTAGGGTTTCACTTGATTAGTTAATGTCAATTAGGTGAGTTAAGGCTGCATCAATCAAGTTACATACAAACCCTATGATTTTTCTATGAAAACATGGGTATATAATAACTCTAGAAGAAATAAAATGTATGAGACATATTCCTTATCACATTGTTACATGATACCAATCCCTTGTCCATCATAAAGAGGGTTACACCTCCACAAAGGGATCATGTCATACCCAAAGGTCATTAATACCATTCACATTATCTGTGCAAGAACATCATTATCTTTCAACACCTTGTAGAAGGTTCAACACATCATCAACACTAGTGATATAATGATTTAGGATAACATTGCATTAATCAAGAGATATGATGTTCATAAGATAACATAGTAGGGGCAAATCCTTATGAGAAAATCTTACATCATTAGGACATACAAGGAAGTTAAGTATGATTAACCATCATCACTTAATTATCCAACTAAGATTTAGCAATGTGGATTGAATGAAGATTACAAATCAGAACCTAAAAGTAAATCCATCATTTTGTATACATACTTAGGCAAAAGCACAAACCCTTACACTTTGAATCCCCATCAGATCATGGATTCACTTAAACCAAAACATCACCATCAAATCATGGACCACACATGAAGCCATAAGATTCAAGGTAGGAAAAACCATTGAATCATGCACATAGTAGAGCCATTAGATCATGCATCTAGGTAAGCCATCTGATCATAGAATTAAGAAGGACATCGTTTATTGGGCCTAGAAAGTCCACCGGTTGTCAACATGGGAAGACCGTCGCATATTGTCATAAGGAAACCCATCAATTGATGACACTAGAAGACCCATCGATTGTTGAAACTAGAAACACCTTCAATTGTGAACCAACTTGAAGGCCATCAGATGTTGACCTAGGTGAACCATTGATTCCTGAACATCGGTAACCGATCAATTCTTAAGACATGGAGAAAATAAATTTAGTGCATCAAGTAAAGCCGTCATTTGTTAGGGTTAAGAAAACCATCAATTGAACTACTTGATGGAAGCATCAAGACCATAATTTGTTGAGGGAAACATAACCTTCACTTTCTCAGTTACAAGGTAGTCCATCAAAACAACACTTAAGAATAAACCGTCAGTTTTCACAAGGATCCAAACCATCAAATCATAATATATGATCCTTATAAAACATCCTCATAAGATGACTACACTACTCCTCTTAGTGTTTGTAAACCATCCATGTATCTTTCACTTCACCAAGGTATGTTATCATCTTTGTCCTCATACCTTGTAGCAACGTTCCAACTCGCATCATCTTTTATCCTTGGTGTATGGAATGCGTACTGTCCCATCTCTCCCTCCCATAACAAGAGGAAATAAGCATTTGGCGGCCATCTAAACACAAAGTTCTTCTTGTTCCAAGAGTAGAGATGATACATCCCACATCGCCCGTACACCTTCAATTCTAAGTTGAAACGTGCAACTTATGTCTCTACATCACAAACATCTCGATATCAAAGTTACTTCCATGGAAAATTGGTCTCGAACCTACTTGGGTCACCACACAACCCTTGGTCATCTCCTACAGGTCTATAGGGAGCCGACACTTTTGGGGTCATCCCTCTTCCCTCATGCATCAGAGAGTGCCCTACTCATCTGCCCTTTAGGTCCCATGAGTTCATGAAGGTGATCAATCTCCTAACCCATGGCCCTCAGACAATGATAGTTGTTACCTCCCGACCCTATGGTCATGTGCAACTAGGGAATTAGGCAACTCCTTCTTCCATCGGTCTTATCCCTACCTGACCCTAGGATAGACTTGGGATTCTATTATAGTACATGTCCAACCTAGAACCTTACCCAAGCCTTCATCATATCTCTATGCATTCTCGATTGACTTTCATCCCTTCATAGGGGTCATGGCAACCTGCCTACCTTGGTCAGGCCCCATACCGGTTACCTCCATGGTAACACATCTACATGCACTTAGAGATGGTTATCTATGGGTCTACAGGTTCATTCTCATTCCATGTACTTTTCACTTAGCTTTTCAAGATCCTATGAAACTTCTTTAGGTTACCTCAAAACCAGCAAGACTGGTATACACTCTACCAAAGGGTCCCTCTCCCAGGATGGGAGGAAACTACAACTGTTGACAACAAGGTCACAACCGTCCTTAGGGTTTACATTCACATGAACATGCCTAACCCAGCAGCTACTAAGGCACAAGCGGATCACCTATTAAACCATGCTAGGTCATACTTGTTCTCTTTCCTCAATATTAGGTCAACTTAGTTGTGAGGGATTCATCAAACATACTCTTAACTTAAGGGGGTTTCCCTTTCCTCTGAACATATGGAGTACCATGCTCAAATCTCATAACCACAAATCAAGCATGTCCAAGGTATGTCATGTACTCCCATGATCCTTTTATATGAGCAACATCTCAGGGTTGAGTCCTCCTCAAGGACAACTAACTAGGTATAATGCCTCACACCTGATTACTTAAACCTCCTCAGGGTCTAAGGCACTCCTGGTCTCATCTCAGTAGGTAACC
The DNA here is from genome assembly GCA_963693085.1 of Alisma plantago-aquatica. NCBI lineage: Eukaryota > Viridiplantae > Streptophyta > Magnoliopsida > Alismatales > Alismataceae > Alisma > Alisma plantago-aquatica. The sequence continues at coordinate 349,842,156 of OY856410.1, read as the reverse complement.
ACTTATACCATAGGCACTTAGGTACCGGAAGCATCATCATCTCTTTCTAGGGTTTGGCTCCTCTAAAGGCAACCAAGATATCATCAACCTCCAGGGGTCAAGCATAAGGCAACCACTATCATCCGCTTAGGTCGCATTATCCTCAACTCCCATTGTTCCTCAAATCTCAGGGTTTTAGACTTCCAACTTCCCTACTCGGGGTCCTGCTTAAGATTATTGTTATACTTATCTCATAAGCCATCCGTCATATCCTTCTGGCCTTAGTTTTAACCTACTGTTCACATTACTGATGTACTCTGGGTGCAAGCTATACCCTACTTGCATAAGCTCATAGGGTTTCTATAGGTTCTCTTCTAACCTCATCAATGAAGGAGTTATCCCTTCACTCTAACATGCACGACCCTTCCCAGGGTTGGGTCTCCAGAGGTACTAGGTCATACAACCTCTCATGGCTCATATGGCATCCCAAGGTGTATCCATCCAAACACCTGGTCTACCATGACATCTAACTCTTCGTGTCATCTCTCTCTAACCTTCACTTAGGGTTAGGGTTAATATCATCTTTTAGAGGATGTGCCATGTCTCTACTTTTTAATGGAGGTCTCTACCTCTAAGACTAACTCTCTCCACTCATCCTCCTGACAAGGAGGTCTATCCTCAGGTCTCTCCTGAGGGCAAAGACAACTCGTATCATACGACCTAAGCATGTATCTATTCTTTTACACTTACTCTATTAAGCTTATGTCCATGACATTTTATTTACATGCTTTTTATTAATTTGGTGGAGGATCCCTCAATCCTTATCAACCTTACCCATACCTCAAGAGGGTGAGGAAGAGAGAGGAAACCCTAATCCTTAAGGTCCTTAACAGAATTTGAGTTGAGAAGAGATGAATAAGATGAGAGAGTCCTAAAGGTATCTTATTTTGACTCATACCCTAAGACTTTGGCCAGACAGTCACACGGATCCAGGAGTCCTCATATTCTGACTAGCGGTGTGGAGGAAAATATTGCCAGCCCCCGGTCGTGATCCTTTTCTAGACACCTCTATCTTTCGGATAATCCTCTAATAACTCCCTTGGGTTTTACAGAATTTGTAAAATTTAATAATTATTAATTATTAGATGAGGAACCTTCTCTCTGATACCAATTGTAATGACCCCGTCTCCCAGTAACCCCCAATTAAGGGAGACTAAGAGATCAGAGCCGTTATCTAATAACCCAGATCAAAGGTTCGACAAATAATCAATAAGAATTATGAAATTCTACTACTAAACTGAAAACTGGTATAAAATAAAAACTTTACTTACCTTTTAAAAGTTGGGATTTCTAAACTTCTATCCATGAAGATACTAATCTAACTAATCCTCCTGTGTACGTTATTTCTCATTTAGTTCCACATATGCCACTTTACTGTTTGTTCTTTTCATTTGTACCTAAAACGCCGACAAACAAAACGTCAGTCAGCAAGAAGCTGGTATGTGGGGGAAACAATAATTGTGCAACTTTATTAACAATGTAATCAACCAAATACCATTTAACATCCAAGATTACATTTTAAGCAATACTACTCAATCCTTGCCTATCCTCTATCTCTGTACCGTCCCTACAATGGACATGGATACTACCTCTATCATATGGTAGATCCTTACCCCCATGGTCCTACCATATAGGTAGCCAATTCCTAGGGTTATGGAGTCGCATGGCCCTACCCAAAGGTAGCCCAATCCCTGACTCATGATGACTTGATGGTCCTACCCCATTGGTAGCCATTTACTAAGTCATTTAATGACCTGATGGACCTACCCCATTGATAGCCATTTACTAGGTCAATCTATAAAGCTACAGAGGGGACTAGGATATGAGCTAGTAGGCACATATCTTAGGTGATAGTCATATTCACATTATAAATTGCAAGAATTAAATGCATCCAACATTTTAATTCAAGTCATCAATAAAACCTCGAAAATCCACGGGAATCTAATTCGGGGTATTCATAGGCGTAACCACATACCTGTCAAGTTGATGTGAGACAGAAATAATCCAATCAACCAATAGGCAAGCAAGCATTCAATAAGATCCTGAAACAATTATACAATTTCCTTTTATTACACATGTCATTAAGATATATTAAATCTAGCTCGCTTCCTAGGGTTTCTAGTCCACTTTTAGGGTTTCTTTTGCAATTAGGGTTTCCCTTCATCTTTTACTATTTTAAACCCTAATTTAACACAATTGATCACAAATCCTAATTATTTCCACATATAATCCTCAATTTCGGATTAAAGGCATAATTAACCATTAATTAAGTTCATTAAGCCTCTTTTACATTATAGCTACTATTTTTATCCCTTTAATCCATGACAAGATCATTATACACATTTATCATCAATTCATAGTTCATTATGGTCCAATTCACATATGAACTCAATTTGCCATTAATTCCACCTTTTATTCATGAGAAAACCCTAATTACTACATTTAGGGTATTTATCCACAAATTAGGAACTATACTGCTCAAAATAGCTTATAACCATGAAAACTCAGTTTGATACATGAAATCGAATAATTAAAGCCATTAATAGTCCTAATTACCAACATTAGGGTTTCAAGGCCCATTAAAGCCTATTTATGCACATAAACTCTAAATTAAGCAAATTATTTGCAAGGTTCATCTTTTTTATTCCTAATGTCCCTTTTTATCATTAACAAGTTAATATCAACTTTAACAATCAATTAAACCCCACTAATCACATTAATCATTCCCAATTAGGGTTTCTTTAATCATCATTACATTAAAGTTAATAACATCCATTACTTTTCGAATTGCAATCAGAATTAGGCTTCAAATATATTTTATTTAGATTCCTCTCGATTTTCTAAGAAAAATTCATATATTACTTGCTACAATCGGAGTTACTAATATGTAGATATGAATTTTGCAAAGAATACCTTTCTGGACCAATGACAAGCCGCCACGTCGGCCTCTCCCATGCAATGTGAGTTTTGGGAAATATTTTGAAAAGTCATGATTGCCCTCACTTAACCATCCAGCCCTAGTACCGCGCGGAGGGTAGAAGTGTCAAATGGCGCCTGGGCTTCTTCAACCTCGGGATACCCTAATAGAGGTGTGATGCAGCAGGTTGCGGGTGTCCTACTCTCTCCTCCAGGCCCCGATCGCTGCCGCCAACCTCTACCCCAGCTCCGCCGCCCTCCGTCGCCCTTGGGGCGCCGCCCAGATCGCGGCCTAGCTGGATCTATGGAGTGCACAAGGTCCTGTGACCTACGGATGTCTTACAGCCATCTAGCGGAGGTGGCACACGATCCAGAGTAGGGTAAGATGGCCCCTTCATCTGGTGTTGTCGTGGGAGCGCCCTTCTTCCATCCAGACCTTAACACTGCTCCTTGGTGTCCTCGGAATAGATCTATACTGTCCACTAGTGTTTGCACCGAAAGAAGATGAAGAGAGAAAGAGAGAAGTGTGTGAGATCCTTTTCAAACTCGAGCCAAAAGCCCTACCCCTTATATAGGGGAGGGTATCGATGCCCTAAGGTGCTTGCCCATGAAGCAACATGGCTCTTTCCCAATAGGAATCCAATTCCTTTATTGAGAATTAAGATTCTCTCTCTTATTCCTTATCCTTTTGATATTCCCTTTTCTTTAGATATTAGGAATTCGAAATTCCTCTCCTTCACTCTCTTTATTTGCCTTTTAATCTATTGGCCATGAAATTAAGTTTTCCTTAAGTAGAAAATACCACTTCATTAACAAAACCACAACATTCATTAATTGTATATTCACATTATCCTCTTATTTGACAGTATTGGTATTTTCTCTTTCCTCTTTCTTCATTGGGGCTCCTTGGACCCCAAGAAACTCCAAGATTTCAAAAATCCTTTTTAAGGATACATATTATCCTTCTAGATGTATCTATGTCCATTATTTCTCATTATCTTGGTTATTTCTTATTAAAATAACTCTTTTTGAGGTTTTCTCCTATATTTTCCTCATTGGTATTCCTTTTATCATTAGGAATCCTTGGGATACGAAATTCCACTAAGGATAACTCAATTACACCTCTTTCCACTTATTTTCCACATTTTATCATTATTTTCAATTTCTTTCTTAACAAGGAAATACTTAATTGGTCTTTTCTCTTCTTATTGCATTTTCTATGCAACTTTGGACTCCTTGGGATCCAAAGAACCCATGAGGCACGAAATCCAACTTTGGATCAAGATCTTTTGCCTTTTAGAGGTTTCCACACCTTTCTTTTCTTAAATTCTCAATTATTCATTAATTAATTGAATTTCCTTGTTATTGGGCCCAATAGCCAATAAAGCCCACAACACAATCATCAAGGCTATTGTAAACAAAATCCATTTATAAATTACATCATTATTTGTTCCAATATCTTTAATATGAGAAATTATGTTTCTCAACAAATGAACCCAAATTTGGGGTTGTAACAACTATCATTCTTAAAACAAAACCTAAAACACCATAAGGTATCAAGGTACATGAACCCCAAAGAACATGCTCAAGATGATAGCCTAGAGATGAAGAAAAACCACCATTATGTCAAAGCTATCAAAAATCAGGTATACAATTAGAGTTTCTGATTCTTATCAAACCAAACAAGATTTTCTCTACTAGCCAGATCTAGATATCATCATTATCTACTAACATGATGAGGGAACATTTTAGAGAGAGAAGATATAAACATGCAAATAAAATTAAGAGTGCTAATAATAGAGGAAGGTAGAAGGCTATACAACCAAGCTTAAGAAGCTCAACACCAAGGATCCTCAAGCTCCAAGGTTCCAAGATCTAGGTACACGATCCAAAGGTCAAAGAAGATCCACCAAAGGTTCCAGTTTCGGCCACAAAAACACCTCCAAGAGAAGAATATGCCAAGGTCAAGATAGCCCAAGAAAAGGAGAAAGAAAGGAAACCCTAACCGAACCAAGGAAGAAGAAGGAGGAAAAGGTGAAAGAACTTCATCCCACCATGGTCCATGACCTTAAAGATGAGGGTTTCTTCCTTAAGAAAGACCATCACATCCAAGCATGGTCCATGGCTGAGAAAAGGGAATAAGATGGAGTAGAGATGTAACATACTGAAACTTTGACATATTCTCTTTTTGGCCCTTTCCCAATAGTTTCCTATCATTTCTATCCTTTTTGGCCTTGATGCTTAAATTGTGGAATTTATAGTGGTTTGGTGAATATTTGTTCAATAATTATACCAATGGAAGGGTTTATGCACAAATACCTTGGTGAAATCTTATTTAAGGATCTAAAATGTAAAATCACCACTTAAGTGGAACAATGGTAAATAAATCCATGTTAGAAGTGTAAGGCCCCAAACCTTACTTAATGTATTGAATAAGCTTAACTACTATAATTAAGTACTATAAACCTTAATATAATCTTGTGAGGTGTTTTGAAATCATGAGACAAGATTAATTTTCAAGTTTGGTCCCATTTGGATGATGTTTGCGCAAGTTATGCAATTATATGCACATTATGGAATTTTATGCAATTTACCCAATTGGTAGGTTTTCTTTGCAAATTACCACATGAATTATAATCCTTAGATATTCCCTTTCCATTCTTGAGTTTTTGAACCATGGGGCACCTAGTTACACCTTGGTTTGAAGGTGTTTTCTCTCCAAGGGCATTATAGGGATTACCCTCTTTATAAATGAGCTTATCTTTAAAAGCTATCAACCAATTGGGTTATTTCTTTATTTGAAGGACGGTGGGGATGGCCTAGAAGTCTCCAGGGGCTTTTAGGACCGATCTTTGATATATAAGAAGAGTCTATGAGCTGTCATCTTGCATGGCCATGAAGCCCTAGCCTAAGGACACATGGAAAGTCCCATAGACACCTCATGATTGTCCCCTTCTTTATAAAGCTATGCCTACCCCTTCCCACCTCCCAATCTAAGAAGCAATCCTCTCTTCTCTTCCCCCAGCTTATAGAATCATCCCTTCTATGTTTGGCCACGAAGTTTCTATCCTAAGGTAAAAGAGGGTGCCTACCTTGGTGAAGAAGGCTCCTAGCATTCCCAATTTCTCTATTTAGGATTTCTTAAGCTCCTCCTTGGTGATTTTGACCAAAACTAGTAAGTATTCTCCTTTCCTTCCCTGTTTTCATGCTGTTAGTATTCCTCCCACCTTCTTCCAGGTTGGAACCATGACCTTCCATAGTAAAAATCCACCTAGATCCCTAAAACATCTCATCTCCATGCTCGTTTGCTAGGGTTTGCACCTCTAAAGTGGAGAAGGTGATCTTTGCTCAAGAATGGAGCTTGGCTTAGAGCAACCAGATCTTATAATCTCAGGATCCTTTCTATTTGTACCTTCTTACCTTCCTAGAGTTGAGTTTTATATCCCCCTTCTCATATATTGCTTACTACATGCATAAAACTCATGCTTCTATGTTTAAAATTGATGATCTTCATATCTATTTACCATGTTCTTCTAGGGTTTTGGTTTCTTGACATTTTACTTTCTCTAGAAGCTCTAGTTTGGTTAGATATGCAACTCCAAATCTGATCTTGGGTCAAATGGTGTTTTCTCCCTCTCCCTCTCCCTCTCTCTTCAATTATCTCGATCGGTTTGATGATGTGGCAATTTCCTATTGGTCAGTATTAAAAAATTCATATCTTCTAATCCGCTTATCCAAATTTGACAAATAAATATTTTTTGGAATTGGAAAATTAATCTCTATCTAATAAAAATATTTTCAAGGTCTTATTTCATGGTTTGACGAGTGTGATTTTTGTAAAATAAATTTAATATATAAAATCCATAAAAATTACATCTTAATCATCCTAACTCCAAAATATTGCAAAATTATATGTTTTCTTGATCATGAGAACCTAATAAGATCAATGGTGATATTTTCAGAGTCTAAATTGAGGCTTTTCTCAAAAATTCAAAAATAAGGGTTTTCTTTACATTAATGCATATAACCTACAGTAATACATGGTTATACATTGGAAATAGGAAAAGTTGATCTTGGACTCAATAAAGTGATGAAGTTGGTAGTTGAAATCATATGAAAGGTATGTGCAATCCAATCCCTCTTAATGTATGTGCATTCCTTACACCCTAAGTTGGGATAATTGTAAACCAACCCTATTTTCCCTAATGGGACTTGAAAAGAACCATATTTCCTTTATTAATACTTCTCTTATTCAAATAGCCTCAAAATTAGATTTGAGATATTCTTTCTTGGGTCTTGGTATCCCACTAATGTGTTCTACTTATGTGATGCTATTACTTGCCATGGATTCTTTCTAGCATGATGGTTTTATTAGACTATTTAGCTATAGTAGTGGTACTTATGTACAATCACCCATAGTTAGGGCATGTTAATTCGCCCTGGGGAACGTCTTATTCTCCCCCTGGGGAATGTGTTATTTCTCCCCTATAAAATTTGTATAGGTGACTGGGAATGTATTAATTCTCCCCTCACCTATAGGTTGAAGGTCCGGTAGGTGCCTCAACCCTACTTAGTTAAAGTAGTCAATATTAATCATGCATGCAATTCTTTTGTTATATTTTTGTTATGGCAAGCATCCATTTGATTATGCCTCATTCTCTTGGCCTTCTCATCGTATGATGATTCAATATCTTTATGTTTCATGTTATTTACTTATCTCTTGTACTTGTTCATAATGTTGACACATACTTTGTTTTCCTTTCCCTTTTGTTGGGTGCTCTCCCAACCACCCATGTTAGGACAAGTTGTTGAGTTGAACCATGAGAACAAAGCTTTAGGCACGAACCTAGCACTTGGAGATGTTGCTCTGGAGACAAGATTTGAAGTAGTTTAGGCTTCTCTCTATCTAGATCCTTTTTGTTGTATCTTGTTGTAAATCTTAATGGGATATTTTGATGTACTTGTGTAATCTTTTATGAAAGTTGAATATAGTCAGTTATTTTTATTCCGATGCTACACTTTGGTCTTTTGCATACCATTATAATAAATTTGGAAATTTATACCTATTCCAACATACCTTTGAGTGTGTTTGGAATGGATGTTAATTCTTCAAAATTTTAGTAAGGGGTGACCCTACCTCCTTACAAGAGATTCCAAGGAAAATGTTGCAAAAGAAGAGGAGATACTTACCAAGGTTGAAGATGAGCAAGGATCACCACATGCAAGGGATCCAATCACCAAAGCTCCAAGGATCAGCCCGTCTTTGATCCACCAAGCTCCAAGGATAATCAAAAGAGAGGGATGAAGAAGGAGGGACAAAAGGTTCACTTGTAATAAGAATAAATGGTTTATATACAAAAGTAGGAGGGAGGTAGGGTGGAGATGAGGTGTCCAACACCTAAAAGCACCAAAGAAACACTTGTCCACCCAAGAAACCTACATGCAACCACTTAAACCTTGAATGCACGAGATGGCGATAAAACCTATGTTGGGTATCGACCTACTTAGGTCCCCAATAGGTGGTCCAATTTGCAACACCTCCTAGAGGTTGAAACAAGAGACAAACATCAAGGTTAGGTCGAAATAGGTTCATCACCTTCAAGGAGGTCGAAGCACAAAAGAACAAGCCTCTAGTTCAAAACACATGGTCCCAAACCATGATAGTCATAACAACATAACACCTAGGTGAGTGTTTCGATCGTAATACAACCACAATAGCCCCTAGGTTGCTACCAAGACCAAGACTCAAGCAAGGTCGAAACAAAAGGTCATCGTACATGTAAGGTCGATACACTTCACAAAAAGACAAACAATTACAACCTAACCCAACCAAGACCATCATGGTCGAAACCACAACATCTAGGGAAGGTGTTTTGGTCTTAACACAACCAAAACACCTACTATGGTTGAGACAAGGGCCACTAGCCTTCAACTATGGTCATCAAAGTTGACACTCACAAAGCCCTAGAAACCCTAATCACCTCTAGTGATGCCATTACTCAACCAAGGACAAAACAAGGCACCCACTTCTTTCTATCAGTTCTAGATTATGGCATGGTATGGAAGACACACTATAGAGGTGACAAATTGCACATAAAGCCCCTATTTTGAATAAATTGCAAATTGCACCAAAACTAGCACACAAAGCACAAACATCACCCAAACAAGCTCAAAATTGAAACTTAAGCTTTCCACAAGCTCTAAGATCATATAAAATGATTAAAGTAAGGTTATAAGAACGTCATCAAGCCAAATCAACCAGGGTTTAACCGAAAACCCAGGTCAGGGGCCTTACAGAAGTGATATGTCAAGGACCCTAGCCATGTCCTCAATCACGAGTCTATTGAATTGAAGGACACCCTTGTTTACCAGGAAGTTCCGATCAATATACTTGATGCTCACACCATAGAACTCAGAATAAGAAAATCAATATGTTAGAGTGATGTGGAAGCACCACGATAGTGATGATTTTACCTAGGAGTTGAAGTCAGCTATGGAGGAAAGATTTCATGAACTTTTCAAGGGAGTCTAAATTTTGGTAAAAAATTTAATAAGGAGGGGAGGATGTGATAAAGTGACTTTCTCTAATCTTGTTCAATTACTTATTTAATATTATTTATGTTCACTCTTGACCTCAGTTCAGTATTTCTTGACTGGTTGATTAATAATGATACTCAATTTTGTATTATAATGACCAATGTGATTATTACATACCTTGTGACATTACAACTTAGCCTAATTAATCATATTGTCCAAAGTAGTACATTAAATCATATAACTATATGTTCTGGATATCAAAATTTTTATCTATGTCATACTTAATTACTTGAGGTTGTAATCCAAATTTGATCCCAATTGGATACTCCTATGGATTTCTAGGATTTCTCGAAGATTAGGTGCAAAAATTCATTTATTTGACCTTTTAACCCACCTTTTTCACATCATCAATCCGTTATTAGTCGGGATGGATGAATTTTGTCCCTCGGATCTAGCTCCCATGGATCAAGGACCTGATCGAGTAGCTAGGGTTTGTCATCAACCTTCCTCCCTTTACAGGGAGGCGAGGATGAGCCGACCGGCTCAGGCTGCCACCAAAGCCCTCCTCACAATTATCCATCCCTCCTGATCTTTTCACCACGAGTTTCCTTGTCCAATGAAACCCATCTTGACCAAGCTTTGTGCATTATTTCACCGCCCTAACGACCCCCTTGCTTATCCCTCTCACTTCAGTGGCCAAGGAATCCAACCTGAACCCGATCTAGCCCTAAAACCTACCCTCATCTCTATAAAATTGCATCCTCGAGATGTCATCTCCTTCCTTTGCTATAATCTCAAGCATATGTTACCTCTCTCAACCCTGATCACACCCAAATTCTCCTCCTTGCCTGAGCATTGTCGCCTCCCTCTCAATTTTGGCATCTCACCCTCTGTTCACCTCTCTACAAATTGAGACCCCCGTCCACTCCACAAGGACGAATCGAAGTTGGATGGAAACTTTGTTACTGATGTCGGTCCCTCCTTCACCCCTCTCCTCTAGCATTGGTGACCCCCTTCCGTCTTGGTGCCTTCAAGCTCTCATAGAGAGTTGAACGGGGGATGAGGACTTCTGACCACTGGATCAAGATCGAAAGATCCAATGAGAGTAGCCCAGATCTGAGGCCTTCATTGTTTGATCATCATCCAACCAGCTCCCTCACCACGTTAGCCAAGCATCTCGATTGCGGACGTAGATCACCAGATTAATGACCACTATTTTTCTCACGTTAAGGTATTTTTTCACCATTTTCACGTGAATAATTGATAAAATACCCAGATCGTATTTTATTCATAGAAAATACATTGTAGCTCTAAAAGTATCAATATTATAATCTATTTTTTTTAGAAAATTAGCCTGATCCAATAAAAATGTTACATGACCTGAATCATATCCATATTCTCCATTTTTATTAAAACATCCATATTAGTCATTTCTAATGTATGCGTCATCTTTTCTTGTTAATATTTGATAATCTGTCCTAAGATCTAATCCTTGAAATTCCTTGAAAATTCTAATGTATGTGTCATCTTTAAATCAATCAGACCCTGATCTATTCTTGAACACAAATGATACTGATCTATTATGATAATGATCTAGTGATTTGATATGACTTGATTATTGATGATAATAATTAGGGTTGCCTTATATTCCTAAAATACCTAGGTAGATCATTCATACTAGGAATGTACTTAAAACTAATTAAATCTTGGATAGCTTGAAATATTGTTGGTTCATAAATGAATGATCTACCCTAAGGTTTAAATAGGAGTAAATAACCCTAATCTTGAATAATGAAACATGATCTTTAGATATTATGATCTTGACCCTTGATCTAAATCTTATTGACATAGGATCTGACTTTAGAGGTTGATCTATTATTTCTTGGGATCTTGTATCCTAAATATCACCCAAAAGTATGCTATTATAATTCCTCTTTGAATAGACTACTAGTATTGATGATGCATTTATGTACCTCTTGAAAATGTATACTTGGTTATGTACTTGTTTGAGATACCTCATTCCCTACTGATTAGTCTTCTAAATTTCTATACTACAACTTACAATAAATTTGAATCATAAATGATATTACCCATTATGACCGCCAGTAATAATTATTGTTGATATTGGGTACAAGCGACCTCCTCATTCGGAGGGTGGAACTTGTATAAGTTGTTGACCTCCTCTCTTACAAGGAGAGATGGAGCCTGGTGACCTCCCTCATCTTACTAAGACGATGGAGCCATATATATATATATATATATATATATATATATATATATAAGTATGCTTGTCGATATCAACATAATGGGAATCTCATAATAAAATCATATCAAACCAATTCTCTTTTTTTGACCTCTTGATGGAGTCTATTCTTTTTTCGACTGTCCCACACCAGGATGAGGCGTGGTTATTTGAAGTGGATTCTCTCTTTTTCTGTGTAGTAATAACGTTTTGAAAATGCTTATTGACTATTTGAATATAAGTCTTGCCAAATATACTGCTTTGATATAAAACTATTTTACTTGTTTTATTAGTGTACCATGCAATTGTATTCATTGTGTCTTGAATTTATTGATTTTAGACCATGTAAAGAATTGAAGAACACGTACCTACCAAAATGTTATTTCCACCATTTTATTTGCTGAAAATGAAGACTGCTACATCAATCTGAACATTACATGGGAGCTAATGTAAATGGGATGTAGTTGTTAGTTTTAGACTTTCTCTTCTTGTTATTTCTTTTCAATACTACCTACATGCCTAGATGTATAAACCTTTATGGTTCATTCAATAAAATTGAATGTTAATTTTTTTGCATATCATGTGTGTGTGATTTTTGGGCCACTCAAGGACAGATGCTCTAATCCCCTTTTCACTACTTACTTGGCATTAAGATTGGTATTAGGATAAAAAGAGTTCCATGACAAAAGTATAGTTAGGAAAGTGTGGGTCTTGATAAATATTCTAATTGCAACTCAAACTAATATGCACTTATATTATTTTGCAACATGTTGAATCCGTAATCAAACCCAATTTTTTAGTGTGCAACCATAACTACACTAAGTCCTATCATGGTCTATACATGTTCAATTTTTTATGACCAGGAACCTCTCCTAAGAGTTGGCCACTTTGTGACCCGCCTTGGAAAGGTAAACTCAGGGACCCCAACCAACCTACAAGGTTGTGATACCATTTAAACTACATCATTGGCTGACATACGCGATGGACTTTGATTCATTTCCAAGGGTGCTTGTTTGGGGATTCGAACCTGAGTCCCTTCATTAGGAAAGTATGTGTCGAACTAACCGCACTATCCCTCACCGACATATGCGTTCAAACTATTATATATGTATATATAAGTGAAACATAAATAGACACGACAATAAACCCACACAGTACAAACCACAAGTTCATGAATTTTAGGTGTCAGTTTAGGTTTCAGGTCGGGTTATGTTGGATGGATTTTGTTATGGTCGAATCAAGTTGATTTATGTTTTGCTTTGAGTCAGTTTGGATTTGAATCTTGTCTAATTTTGGTTGGGTCAAATTTGGGATCTTCTTATATTGTGATATTTGTACCAAGATCATAATGCAAATAAATCCAATCATGTTTGGCTTAGGTCGACTTGGGTCAATACAAGTTTGTGTTAATTCAATTGAAGACTTTTTGAAGTTGTGCTTAGGTCAGGCCCGATTTGTCCTTGTTCATGTCACGTCGCATTCACCAAAACCCAATCCTAAAATTCCACAAAAATCTCAAGCTCGAGAATTCTTATAAAAGCCTTACCACTGCCACGTTAGCCCCTCCACTTCTGCTAATGAGAAACCTTAGCATACACATCACCACTTTTTTTTTGACATAAAGCCCATCACAACTTACTCAATTTCTTAGTTCTCTCTTACATTTAAAATGTTTTCCTTATTTAATTGCATAATTATAAAAAAGAAATATTTGAGTCAGTTGGTTCCGAACAAGTATTTCCATTCCCACCTGGGCCGACATGGGCTGATATTTTTTTTTACAAAATATTGACTCTGTACTAGAACCTGACTTTTAAGTGTGCAACCCAAAACTTAGTTTGACTTCAATCAATTTATGTATTTCTTAAGTTATTATTATATTGATGTTGTATAATTCATACACAACTATTAGTTTTATTCTATAACATATTATCATAATAACATTGCTCTTCTTATTGGTTCGACATTTGTTGTCCAAATCATTTTGGGATGGATTGGCTTGTATAAACCTATATACTTGTTTGAACCATGCTAATTTGTACTTACTTTTTTGCCTTTCTGTTCTCATATAATGGGGGAATAATATAAAAAGTAATGTAAATGGAAAACTTAGGGAGGCCCCCGACTTCCATGCCTAAAGTCCCTGATGGCAGTTGACCTTACTATCAGGGTTGAAGCTAAGAAGTATCCATACAATATCATTTGGGGTGTCTTCCATTACTACCACTCACTCAAATTTTGGAAAGTCCCTCCTCACAAATTGTGATTTTCCTCCTCTCTGTGTCGAGGATGTGTTGCATCAATTAGCATTACTCAAGCACACATCTGATCTTGGAGAACTACGAAATGCAAGGACATGAAAAAGAAAAAACATATACCTTTAAATATGTCAAATAAATTATATAAAACACAATAGCTGTGGGAGTGGATATTTACAAACAAATAAAAAAATGAATATATTGTCCATCAACTTTCTCGATGCACACATCTGATCTTGGAGAACTACGAAATGCAAGGACATGAAAAAGAAAAAACATATACCTTTAAATATGTCAAATAAATTATATAAAACACAATAGCTGTGGGAGTGGATATTTACAAACAAATAAAAAAATGAATATATTGTCCATCAACTTTCTCGATGGGGTAAGTGGTGAGTTTTTTTAAGATTCCTTCAGAAGTTTTTTAGAACTTTACAATTGGATAATTTATGAGCCACATGCTAACTTGGCCTACTAACCAAACAAGGTAAATTGGACTTCATTTGACCAAAACACAACTTACAAAAGTCTGTCTCAAATTAGCATTGACTCCACAAGACATGAGTGACCCAATCTTTATTAATTGGGTTTTTAATGAAAATGTCGGTAGACTTGAAGTTGGACCAACTTAAATTGGACATATTCCAACATGAAGTAAACGTGATCAGATCGAACAAAGCAAATTGAATTGACCGACTTGGCCCAAAACTCGAACATACACTTAAAGATCCCTTACGTTGGGCTGGTTTGGATTTTTCTATGCATCACTTCAATATCTAGTAATACTAGCAGGTTACACATGCTAAGCACGTGAATTGTATTTAAATTGTATTAAGATTGAATATGAGACGAAAATAGATATTTATCAGTCAAATAAAACATAATACTCAATATTAGCTCGTGTCATCACTTTCATGGAAAAAATTTAAGTACTTAAACATCAATTTTCACTATTATTTTAGAAAAAGATTGGAATATGATGTTGTATGATTGAAATTCTCTGAACTATCAACAATTTAGAAGTGTTTTGTACCTATAGTTAGGTTTGTAACCATTCTAGTAGAAAAGCAATATACAAAGTGAATCAAAATGTTCAGATAACGTCCACAACAATCTTTGTCACCACTTTTGTAAAAAATGTGAAAAGAAACAACACGGATAATGACTATCACCAATGCTAAAAAAAATTACATACCAAGTGAAGCACAAAATTCAAATAACACCCAAGACCAACATTTCTTACCAATTTAGTAAAAGAAAAATTAAAAAAATTAAAAGAAAAAACTGGTCGAGTAACAACTACCATCATTTTTACTAAATAAACATTAAACTAAAACTACATGACACATGTAAAAAGGTTATGACCAGCTGAATTGAAAGAAAAATCACCCTACTTTGTTGAACCTTCGCTAAAATTGTTTCTTTCATTTAATTTATTACAATGTAATAATGTGTATACAACTCAGTAAGAGAGACTCAATTGATTAAAAGTGATGTGACGTCCTACTACCTGTAAGTACACATGCAAACTACTTAAACACATAGACATGCTGGATCAATATGAATCTAATACCTTTATTTCGCCTGACAATAAAAAATATCCAAAATATGGTGCTTTTATAACAATTCTATTCTCTTTGGGTGTTAAAACAACATTTTAAAAGCAAAATGTCAAAAAAACTAAGAGTCACACAAAAAAACTACAGAGCCAAGCAGCTCGAAAACACGTAGTCCCAACTGAAATGTAAGAAAAATCACCTGACTTTGTTGAACCTCTACCAAAACTAATGTTTTCGTCAAGCTCATGATTAGCACTACACTACTCACATAATATTTTAAAATAACCTACTAAGAGAGAGAGCAGACCGCCGACTCCCTCCAACCTATAAGCACACAAACATATTGGACTGGTTAACACACAAACAGACTGCTAGACACACATATTGAATGGGCTTATGAGCATACAATCAAGTTATTGAAATGCACATGCATTTGTTTAAACCACTTAAATCCCTCCAACTTGTAGTACATATTTACAAAATTATCAAAAAGCACACAATTTTTTTGTTGGCTCATGACTCAAACTATGCTGCAATGTAATAAAGTGTATACAACTCAATAAGAAAGAGCCAATCAATTAAAAGCCCAATGACTCCCTCCAACTTGTAAACAAACTACTAACACATAGACTAACTAGACCAATGTGAATCTGATGCATTTACTTAGCTTGATAGTAAAAAAATCAAAAACTTGGTGCTTCTATAACAACTATATTCTCTTTGGATGTTAAAATTTAATGAAAAAAAGCAAATGCAAAAACAAAAAAAATGAGAATTACAATTTTTGTTGTTGAGTGAAGCAGTTGTATACAACTCATTAAGAAAGATTCGTTCGATTAAAAATCTGGTGACTCTCTCCAAGCTTTAAGTACACACACACACACACACACGCACACACACACACACACATATATATATATATATATATATATATATATATATATATATATATATATATATATATATATATATATATATATATATATATATATATATATATATATAAACTACTTACATATATAGACAGACCAGACCAATGTGAATCCAATGCTTTTCTTTGGCTTGACTGTTATATAAAACTATGTGCTAAAACAAAATAAAAAAACTGAGAATCTAAAAAAACTAGGAAACACACAAAAAAGTCAAGTGAAGCAGTTGTATACAACTCATTAAGAGAGAGTTGATTAAAAGCCCGATGACTCCCTCCAACTTGTAAGTTCACATATAGACTACTTAAACACATAGACAAACTGGATCAATACAAATCTGATGCCTTTCTTTAGTTTGACAGTTATATAATAACTCTGTGAAACAAAATAAAAAATGTAAAAAAACAAAACTAAGAGTTGAAAAAAGGGATTGTCGAGCGAAGTAGTTGTATACAACTTTGTAACAGAAAGTCAGTCAATTAAAACCCACTACCTCCCTCCAAACTTTAAGTACATATATATACTACTTAAACACATAGACAAACTAGGCCAATGTAGCTTTAATTTGTCATTATATAATAACTCTGTGTTAAAATAAATTTTAAAAACAAATCACAAAAAAATTGAAAATTGTAAAAAACAAACTACTAGGAAAGCAACTCGACAACATGCTCTCTATATGAATACAAAGCGTTGTTTGCCAAACACATAATAGAAAAGATTAGGGCTATCAATGGGAGGGTATTATCTGTTTATCCTTACCCATACCCTAGAGGGTAAGGGTAAGGGTAGAGATTTTTATTACCCTTTACCCGTTTCCCCGCAATACTATAAGGGGAGGGTAAGGTATAGACATTATCCATATCCTTTTACCCGCACATGATATAAAAGTTACATAAAAATATATTCTAAAGGGGTTTGTATGTAAATGTTTAACCCTAATATTAATAGACTAGTTATAAAAGAACAACGTTGGATGCCTCGTAGGGCACGGCAACCCGCTTGGTTACCATTACGATATGTAAAGCAGCGAACTGGGGACTCACTGCTCACGAACAACACACAAAGCAGTGGCAGCAGCCTGCGGTCTGTGGACTGTGGAGAGTCGGATAGGAGTCACACGATAGACATTCTTCTGGCCTTCAGTCGTTCGGCCCGTCCCCCCCCCCCTCCCCATTCGGTCGTTCCCCATTGTGGGCCTTCTGCGGTCTTCCACTTTCATCATGTGGCTGTGGCACCCCGCTCAGCACAACGGCTTCCCTCATTCCCTATCCATCGCACACCAAGCAAGCATCAACTTCATGTATCTCTCAACCACGCTAACTCCACGTCGCCCTCAGCCACGCCAACTCCACGTCACTGTCCTGCAGGATGTTCACCCACCGGCCACCAGTAGCAGCTCCTCGTCGGACATTCACCCCCCGGCCACGGGCCATGGTCTTGTATCTCCCCACTTTGATGCCATTCAGTGGAGACTGCATTGGCGCACAATAGCTACCAGGTATTGAGTTTTCCATTTGCTCTCTTTCTTATTTGTGGTGTTTTGATCCTTATCTCTGACCTTTATCCTCAAGCAGGGGCTTCTTCATTTCTTCTAAACTTCTATTGCTCTTGTGTGATTGAATTTTGGAACTACTGTGGTGGTGACCAGTGGTGACTATAACTTGCTTAAGCGGTTAAGCTGTTTGTTTTCGTTCAAATGGGTACATTCCTAAAACTCTTGAATGTCTTTGTTTAAGCATAAGTGCTAGTTGGTATTGTAATGAGTAGTATGTGTCACAATCACTGTCAACATTTGATGATTGTTTGATTCAAACACACATGCTAGTTTGTTGTGTAGTGGTTGTTAAGTGACTATTTATGATGATTCTTGTGCAACTATGTGTAATGAATGTTGAGCATAATATGTCTTTACTATCTTAATGTCTTATTTATAGTCAAGTATGAACATTCTTAGTAATAAAGCTCATTCTTATTTGTATAGATTCAATGGACAAAAGCGGGGAAGAAAATGCAAGCAATCCTAATCCTAGTGGCAATTTGACAGATTCTGCTTCTGGTTCTACAATTAGTGATAAGCAAGATAAACCTAAAACTAAGCAAACTACCTCAGATGTGTGGCCTCATTTTGATAAAGTAGTGGTTAATGGTGTTTGTAAAGCCAAGTGCAAACATTTTTCACAACTTCTAACTAATAGGCCAAAAGATGGATGCTCTCACCTAGCCTATCATCTTACTAACAAACATTTTACTCAATTCAAGGGAAAAGGGCATGCAACCTTAAATATAATGCCTTATAGGAAAGATGGTGCAATGGAGGTGAAAACTTACAAGTTTAATCAAGACTTATGTTGACAAGTTTTGGCTAGGATGATTGGGTTGCATGAATATCCATTTTCAATGGTTAATCATGTTGGGTTTCGTGATTTTGTTAACAATCTCCAACCTCAATTCAAAATGGTGACAAGAAATACCATAAAGAGTGATTGTATGCAGTTGTATGAACAAGAAAGGGTCAAATTGTACAATGTTCTAGATGGTTTGTGTTGTCGTATCTCACTTACAAGTGATATGTGGACATCAAATACAAACAAGGGGTATATGTCTTTAAATTCTCACTACATTGAGGATTCTTGGAAATTACAAAGAAGGATTCTCAATTTTTCCTTTGTACATGCTCCTCACACCCATGATAAGCTCTTACAAGCATTGATGGAAAAACTTTGTAGTTGGAACATTGATCGGAAATTGATGTGCCTTGTCCTTGACAATTGTACTACTAATGATGCCATGGTTAGAGTTTTGAAATCTAAACTTGCATCCAAAGGTGATTTATTGTCAAATGGTACAATGTTTCATATTTGTTGTTGTGCACATATTTTGAATTTAATTGTACAAGAGGTGTTAATGTCATATCCAAAGTGACTGCTAAAATTCATGATGCTATGAAATATGTTAGGTCATCCACACTTAGACTTCCAACTTTTAATCAAGCTGTTTTGCAAGTAAATGGTCCTACAAACAAGTCCCTTAATTTAGATGTATCTAATCGTTGGAATTCAACTTGTTTGATGTTGAAGACTGCACTAGAATTCAAAGATGCATTGACGCGATATTCTGATTTGGATCTGAATTTCAAACATATTCCTAGTGATGATGAGTGGGATAACACTAGAATAATCTGTGATGTCTTGGAGAATTTCTATGAAGTAACTAATATGTTTTCTTGCACTTTGTATCCTTCCTCCAATTACTATTTCACCCATATATGTGCAATTCACATTTGTTTGAAGGAACTCAAAGCCGCTTCAAATGATTTCTTAAATAAAATGGTTGATGAAATGGTTTCCAAGTTTGATAAGTGTTCGGATGATGCTTGCCCTATTTTGGCTATAGCTTCCATTCTTGACCCACACATGAAGATGAAGGCTCTTGAATTAAACTTGTTTGAGGTGTATGGTGAAAAAAGTGGTGTTGAAGTTGAGAAGATTAAAGATTTTCTACTTGATCTTTACAATGAGTATCGATGTAGTATTGGAGATGTTTCTATTTTAGATGGTCTTGATGAAGAATCCACCTCATTATCTAGAGGGCATAATATTGGAAGTGGTAGTAGTAGGGCTGTCAATGCTTTTAGCAAAGTTTTAAGTTACACAACTAGGGTGAATTAGGGATTATCTATTGAATCTTGTACACGACCCATTCAGAATGACTTCCAAACTTATTTATCTGAAGACATCCACCCAATGAGAGGGAAAGAGACTCAATTTGATATATTGGGATGGTGGAAACTCAATGAGCCAAAGTATCCTATAACAGCAAAGATGACACGTGATGTTTTAGCTATTCCTATTACCGTTGTCACTTCTGAAGCAACATTTAGTACATGAGGGAGAGTACTTGATCAATATAGGAGCTCTATGAAGCCAACTACAGTTGAGGGAATCATATGTTCTCAAGATTGGATAAGAAGCTCACTTCGTGGTAATTTGGCACCGATTTTTCTTATGTTTTACTTATATTGTGAAATACTTGGTAATTATTTACTTGTTACTTATTTCTTTTTTGGTCACAGAACAATATGTTGGCAAGGAGGAAACACTTGATACTGTTAAAGAATCTATTGACGAGGTTCCTAGTGTGGATGATGATATGGAAGTGGAATCCGAGACTTGAAGGTATACACTCTTACTTTATGTTTTATTTTTAAGTCTGGATTAGCAAATTTTTAGTTATATGATCTTTTTGAATGCTTGTTTTTTCAGGGTAACAGAATGATCACCATTTTTGGAGGGACAAGAAGCTCATTATTCCTATTGTGATTTTATATTATGTAATGACTCTCATGTAATATGTTCTAGTAGATTTTTATAATCTATGAACTTGGTAGCCTCTTTTGTAATAGTATTTGAACTTGAGAGTTAGTTTATTCTATCATTGGAAAATGACTTGTTGTTGTGCTTGTAATACTTTCTTGTTGAGGGAAAAACATATATATCTTGCGGAAAATGAGGTGTTGGTGAAACACTTATTTGTTATGCATACTTATGCAAAAGAAAAAAAATGATTTATGCATAAATTTTTTTATTGTGTGAGTTGATTTAACTTTACACGGAGAAACATATGATTTTGAATTGGATATAATGTTTTATATGTTTTTATCAATAAATTAGTTATAAAATTATTAAAAATCAACACACAATGTGTATAAATTCTTTTTTGTCAAAATTACCCGCTTACCCTTTACCCTCCCCGTTTATCCTGTGGAGAAGAGGGTAAGGGTAAGGGTAAGGGGAGGGTAAGGGGATTGCTGAGAAGGATAATTATCCTTACCCTTACCCGCTACCCAAAGAAGGTAAGGGTAAGGGTAAAACCTTACCCTTCCCATACCCTCCCCAATGACAACCCTAGAAAAGATTGCTAAATAAACCTAAATTAGTATAGTTAGCTTATTTAATCGTGACACATATGTGTCACCATATTTGAGTAAATTGGACCTGTAGTTAAAACAATAACTGATTAAAAAATTATAATTATAAAGCATTTGATTGGTTAGAAAATATTTTCAAAGAAGAGCAACTCGATAACATACAGCTGACTCCTCTTTTTATTATAAGTATTTGGATTATTACTACTTTAAATTCACTTCTGGTTACAACTATAAAAGCGGTCCAATATTAAAACTAGAAATCCCCCGATTGCAACCCAGAAAACTGTCCGGATTTGAAAATCTATCTATTTAGCTATCTCTCTCTATATATATTACGGTCAAATAACGAGAGAAGAACAAAGTTATACGAGAAAAATATATGAAGAAATAGAGTAAGTGGTGATGTGTTTTAAACATAAACAAAAGAAGACAATCTTTATATATAAAAAAAAAGACAATACGCTAGTTGCTCCCAACTCGGACAACTAATCTAGAGTCTAGCAGTGAACTGAAAGTCTTAAAAGTCATTTTTAGCGCACTGTCTTGTTTTTGTGCATTCTCTTCCTTCTCTATGCAGCTTTCTCTGGGAATCCGAGCACCAAGCGCCACCGCAAGCATCCTTGGCGCAGAGGCCTCTCCTCACGAAAACAGGAGCTGCTACCGTTTTTCGAGCTAGGTTGGCGCAACTAGGGTGAGATCGGCTCAATGCTGCTTGTGTGGCCGCTGTTTCCCGCTCCTGCCGCTGCTTGCACGGCAGAGTACGTGCTCTAATTGCGGGCGAATGCTGCTGCTGCTCGCTGCAGAAGGCGGGAGGAGTTAGAACGGGAGAGCAGCCTGATTGCGGAAAGAAATAGCATCCTGCGCACTGCGTACTCCAAATGTCAGGTCAGACGCTACTTAACCAACAATTATATCATCTTGTCTCTTTAATAATCAAGTCACCTCTGTTACTTCGTCATTTCGTTTAGTTTTAGTTTTTATATCTTTTTCAGTCTATAAGTAACACATGCCCGTTCCTTTCAAATATCTCGTCAACAGATACCACTGATATAAAGATCCTAAGTGGTCTTATCAACAGTATATCCCGCTTTGTCCTTTTAATTGCGTGCCAATGCTCCGATTCCTTCTTTCTCAAGGAGTTGAGAAATATGGACTCCATGCTCAAGTTTTTGAAGCATGTACTTGATGAAGTATTTGACAGACAACTGCCAACTGACGAGCTCCTACTTAAGGCCTTTGAGGAACTGGGTGTTTCTGTCAACGAAGCTAGAGATCATAGAGACTTCACCGATGAGGACCAGTAGAATATGCAACGTGAGTCTCACTTTCTGGTCAATGTCATGGTGTTCATTACCCAGAAACAGAATTTCAATGTGTAGTGATTATTCTAAAATACAACTGAAAACGGAAATTAGACTATTTAGATCTGCAGAAGCATTCTGCTGTAAAACAATCGATGATTTCTGTTTTGAAAAAAGAAACGATCTTTAGATCATAGTTTTTTACTCAACGGCAAGCCAATAATACTTATCCAGCAATGCAACAGCTACTGTGCATGTGTTCTTTGCATGCAGCTAATAACTTACACCTGAACTAGCAATGTTTGCTTTATGTGTTATATTGTTTGATCACGTGATTGAATATCTACATTCAGTGGTAGCGATTATTTTCATTTCCTCAGTTTTTTTGTTCTCTTTAAAGAACATATACCCTTTTTTTATAGGTTTTGTGACAACAATACTAACCCCAATGCCTTAAGTCTGTTTTTTGATATTTACTGGTGTAAGGGCTCCTTTCAAATTACTGGGCCGAGTTCATTCTAATTCAGCATTTAGTTCTTCTAATAGTTTAGAAAACTTTGCGTTCGTGCTGCTGCTGCAAGGTGTCTCTTTTGTATGTGCCTGTTGAATCAACATAAATTATTCCACCACGTGGCTATAATACTACTTTATTTTTATATTTATGTGTCAGTATTTACATTATAGTCAGGAAGTTTTGCAGGTAGTAAGATGTGAGCCACTAGTGATGAAGGTCCAAAATTATTCTGTCAAAATATGTGATATTATGATAGGCTTGCTACAATCAGCTTCATCTGCTTCATTATTAACTTCTGTTCAGGTATCATCCATTTAGCGTCCTGATCATGTTGATTTCCATGTTGAATTAACTTATTAAATTAAATATGAGATACTAATATCTGATTGAAATTGTCTCAGCTTTGCCTACAAGAACTTCAATATGCAGAACATGGCCATATCTCGGAATACATTGATAGTGCTTTGAGGGATCAACAGAAAAATGTCACGCTTGACCCAAAATGTCTCATGAATATTGCTGATTCCCTTGGCTTGACATCACCACAAGAACTCTTAGTTGAATGGATTAGTCAAGAGAAGGAGAGTGAGGTTTGAGTCTAAGAAAAAGTCAGCAGATGCAAACTTCATAAGTGAGCTGATTGAACTGGTCAACCACATTAGCAATCAGGTTGGCGGGCTAAGAGAATACCGCATGATTAGGGGAGTGACTGTCCCATCTTGCTTTTGTTTCCCTCTTGCTTTGCTACTGATGTTGGATCCAGTAATTTTGGCCTCTGGGCAGACATTTGAAAGACCTTTTATACAAAAAAGGCTTGATAATGGCCTAAGAATTTGTCCAGTTACTCGTCAAGATCTTTCAAACACTAATCTAGTTCCAAATGATGCACTTAAAGTGCTAATATCAAATTGGTGTCAAGAAAATTGCCTAAATCTTTCCCAAATGAATTATTCTTTCCATCAGTCTCCTGGAAAAACCAAGATTAGCTGCCCTGGTCATAGCTTTAATAAATTCAGAGATGGAGCTTCTGGCAAACAATATTCTCATGATGGAGAGATTTATCATCAACCCACTGTAACTGATGTGTCACTTCAAAACAAAGGACTAGATAATCCCCTCACATCTTATCAAGATTTAATATCACAAGCAGTTTTTGATTCTAGCACCCAGTACACTCACTATCGGAGTGATTCCATGTCTAGTGTTAATTCCACTACTGAGTTATTAAGAAAATCGGAAAATAAGAAAATCTTTTCAGAATGCTCGATATCTTCATCAGACAAAAACATATGGTTCTCAGATGAAGAAACTCACCTTACAGGTACTGAGAATAATATCAGGACAAAAACTTTTGCACCGAACTGTGGCTCCAGATTCGATGCAACGACTTCCTCTGTCCATGTTCAGAAGCTTATTGAAGATCTGAAAAGCCAAATGAGTGAACTAGAAACAGTAGCTGCAACAGAATTGAGGCTTCTTGCAAAGAACAACATCAACAATCGTGTTTTGATTGCAAAATGTGGGGCCATTTCCCCACTTGTTTCTTTGTTGTATTCAACAGTGAGAGAGACCCATGAAAATGCTGTTACTGCTCTTCTGAACTTATCTATCAATAATCATAATAAAATTTTAATTGCTGAAGCTGGAGCTATAGAAGCCCTATACATGTTTTGAAATTTGGAAGCAGTGAGGCCAAAGAAAACTCTGCAGCAACTTTGTTTAGTTTATCCACCCTAGAAAAATACAAGATTGAGATTGGGTATACTGAAGCAATAAAAGAGCTCGTAGATCTCTTAGGTTCTGGGTCTTTTAGAGGTAGGAAAGATGCTGCAACTGCATTATTTAGCTTATCAATATTACACGAGAACAAGGCAAGGATGGTCCAAGCTGGTGCTGTAAAATACCTTGTTGAGCTCTTGGATCCCGAGGCATGCATGGTAGATAAATCTGTGGCGCTTTTGGCTAATCTATCAACAATACCTGAGGGGCGAGTACCAGTTGCTCATGAAGGTGGCATCCCGTTGTTAGTTGAGATTGTTGAGTCAGGTACGCCTCGAGGTAAGGGGAATGCTGCTTCCACGCTAATTCAGTTGTGCATTAACAGCCAGAAATTCTCCAATCTCGTACTTCAGGAGGGTGCCGTGCCTCCTTTAGTGTCACTTTCTCAGCTAGGGACTCCAAGAGCAAAGGAGAAGGTAATACCATATACGTATCATTTGTATTTGTCACCTTTTCCTAGTATCATTTTTGGAATATAGTTTATTTTATTTAATATCAGTTCGTTATATTGAGAAAGGTATTGTCTGCAGTGGACTATAAAACATACTCTATCTGGTGCATGCTTGTAGACTTGTAGTTGTAGAGGTATGCATCTTAATCAAATATTAGCAGGATGCTTGATACCACAACAAGAGGCAACTGTTTAATCGATATTTTTTTAGAATGTTTTTCTTGCCCTTCTACAGTACATGCATATAACCCATTATTAACTGGCTGATATTACAAACTATATACAAACAATGTTCTAACACCCTGCACCAAGCTGAAGGGTATAGACATCTGCTCCCAAATTGTTACATCCATACTTGTCAAGGCGCTCGCCTAAGCGGCAAAGCGCCCCAGGGCTGCGCCTAGGCGAGGACGCTTTGTTTATAATGCTACAGTGACCTAGTTTTGTGAGTCTGGTTGTATATTCACTTATTTTAATGTTTGATATGGCTACACCAATGTTCAAAATTAATAGTGTTGCCTATTTTATGTGCCAAATATCACTTTTGATCGGATCTAATACTCTTTTTTGGGTTTGACTGGATCTAATACTCTTTTTTTGTTTGACTGGATCTAATACTCTTAGTACACATTTGATTTTTCTTAGGTTGCACCTTCAATTCAGATTGTACTAAGTAGCTATGCTATGAAGGATAGTGATTACATTGCTTAATACTTGTAGCTATGCATGACAATAAATATATATTTATTTGTTGATCACTCTCTTACATTCTTTACAATAATTATTTTCGTGTTCTTGACATTATTGTCAATGATAATTTATTAGAAATGTAATTGGTTATTTTTTCATACAATAAAATATATATATATGGGGAGATCGACTATAAATATGTAGATAACTACATATATAACTATACAATGTGTGTATATGAGTGGGAAAAACCATGACACATGTATATATACATAAATTATTTTTTTAAAGGTCGCCTAGTCGCGCCTTGGCGCAAGGCGTCCAGCCCCAACGCCGTGTCGCCTTGCTGCCTTAACAAGTATGGTTACATCAAAGATTCAAATTTTACCACACCCATTTAGGAACTTTGTGAACAAATGATAAAGTTGGTTCCAAACACTATTGAAAACAAAAGGTCATCCCTGAGCCTTCTTTTTGATATGTTTAAGTCTTTTTGTGGATTTGGTAGTTGGCTAGGGACTAGCTCACTTTTCCTCACTTCTGGCATCAGTATTGTACACCATATGTCATACGTCATGACTATCTCATACATGTGTGGATATCCAATGAACCCCTTCCATGTTAGAACCCCTTGATCTAGGTCAAGGTTGTGCTAGTTTTTCTACATTTTCATCATATGTGGGAAGTATAGCTCCCCAGGAGGAGGAGTTCCTTTAGTGGCTCTCAAACTTGAATGCAATGCAATAAAAGTAAAGCTACATTTATGTTCAAGGTTCTACTTATCTATGTAAGAATAAGCCAAAGTTTATACTATATATTAGACATGTATCATTAATCCATGCATCTAACATACTTTGCCAAGCATAGAGAAATAACATAAATGGAGGCATGTATAAGCACATACTTAACTCGAGTGGGCATAGGCATATAGTAAGATATTTGACTACATGCCTTTTGTCTAGAACTCTAGATATGCTAACATGTCACTTTCAGTCATCTAAACTTTGTTCAACTCCATAAAATTGTGGATGGCCGCTTTGGGGAGAGAGAGGGCTCTGGAAATTAGGTATTGTCACCAACCCGCTCGAGATGAACAACAGATTTAGAGGAAAAAACTCAACACTGTTCCATTGAATATTGAGAATCAATTTTCCTTATCGTCTCCAAAGAACTGGTCTGATATATTCAATGTGGAGAATAGAAGGAAGGATGCTCCAATCTGACAAATGCAAATCAAACTAGAAGATGAATGCCTCATATATCCTAGATCTAAAGCAGATGAGTATGGTTCCCGGTGGGTGGTGGCATTGCTACCTTGCAGGGTATGTACTTGATTTCATCCCCCACTTACTTACCCTACAATAATATCTTTATTTGCTATGAATCCGGGAGGCTCACTTGAAGCTATTGCAAGAGGAGAAGGCCCGTCCATTTGATTTTTAGATCCCAAGGATCTAGAATTTGCCATTGAAAAGGACCGTGGATGTTTAAATATAATCCTGAGATGGTGTCCTAGTAATACTCTATTGAAGCTCAACTTGTTGAATGTTCCTATATGGATTAACATCTATGAACTCCCACTAGAACTCTGGGATATAAGAATGCTCGTGAGGATTGACTCTTATTTGGAAACTTCACTATGCCCAGATAGATCTACAAAGTAATGTAGTTGACTGGATCATATCCGCATACATGTTTTAATGTCTTCTACTTCGGAGTTTCCTACCTCTCTTTAACTACAATCTGACGATAGGATTCTGCAAAAAAATTTCTTCGAGTATGAGTGGCTTCCTGCTTTATGTCAATAGTGCCATTTGTTTGGCCATGACTTCTTGTTCAACTCTAGTCATCCTGAAGAATGGACTAGAAGGAGTTGTCCCATTTTGTCGGCATACTAGTCGCCGACACACTCTCCCACCACCAGTTACTTTTCTGCAGTTGTCTTTCCCTCGTTGTTCCTCCCTGGACGGGTAGAACTTACTTAGGCTATCTCAGTTACCACAACCAGAGAGGACAACAACTTTGCAGAGCAACTGATATTTTGAGTTGTGTGTCTGGAGAAGCCCCATGTACCTCTATTTATAGTAGAGTGTAGGGTCAGGATTCCCAGTCTATGCAAGAGTAGAAGGGTCTGGAATTTCTATGAACAGTTTACATTATGACAGGCGAACCAAACGTTTCATAACTTAAACGGTCGTTTGGCAAGGTGAGCCGATTGGTTCCCTAGTGAGCCGATCGGTTCACCCAGTGAACTGATCATTTCACTTCCTAGACCTGCCTGCAATTGAATTTCTTTATTTGTTTCTAATTAACGTAAAAATTAATTCTTATCTCAATCGAATTGAACAAGTGAAACGAAACAATTTTCTCACAAATCGGGAAAATCCAACACTGCTCGTTTTGTCTAAGTGAACCGATTGGTTCACTAGAGTGAACCAGTCGTCTCGTTTGGTCTAAGTGAACCGATCAGTTCACTAAAGTGAACCGGTCGTCTCACTGACCATGAGCCGATCAGTTTACCTAGTGAATCGGTCAGTTGGTGGTCCAGATTGTGCATAACACAGTCAATTCAATTCTCAATCAATCTGACACTCTAATCAGTTGGTTCAACACTTGAACTTAATGATTTTGAGTTAAGTCTATTGATTGAATGTTTGATTTAGTACCTAAACACTTTAGTAATCAATCCAAACACCATTCATGGATAAACTCCTCTTCCAGGTTAATCCTATGTGTGTGACCCTATAGATTCCATTTCACATTGGCAGTGAATGTCCATAACTAGCTTGTGACATCACAAGCAAAGAGCGGTACCTAGTCTCACATCAGTGCTACCTAAGTGAAAAGGAAAGTTGGAGAACAACTTTCAATCCTACAGTATGTGATTGGTGTTCTAGTGAATGTATAATTCCTTTATCTCTGATATCCTGAATGAACTCAAGGATGGAGTTGTCATCCTTTCAGCGTTCATTCGTGTTTCTTGAACTAGAGTAGACTGTCTGAGATATGTGTGACATCAATATCATATATTGATTCACATGTGCATGTGCATGCCTTTCTCAATCTCGCTTATCAAGTGGCCTGGACATCATACTCCCTAAGGAGGGACAAATCTCATATCTATCACTCACAGTATATCTCATGCGTCAAAGCCACCCAATCATCACCATTATAACAACTCATGTTTCAAGACTGCGTTTGATGATGTCAAAGTGTACCCAATCACATTTGACGAGTGCAGTGATTTCAGGTCTAAGAATCACAATCACCACCATCACTATGAGAGATGAATCTGACTACCATGTCATGGTTCCATGTGTCACTCTCACGGTGGGTCTATCTGATACATTGTTCTCCAACATGTATCTGTGTGCTTAGTTTGATATCATATATCATGACTAATGAGACACTGTCATCAACCAACACACACTCTAGTCTTGATGTGTCATTGTTGTCTATCAACCTTCCACAATGACATCCGACTAGAGACATCACAAGAATGTACATACTCTTAGCATCCGTATGATCTCATTGTTCAAGTCACATACTTGAAGACATATATCATTGAGTATTGTCATTTTTTAGACATTCATTCTGCTCCATCATATATCTCATAATTGATTGAGTTAGAATAAATTGGAAGCTTGCCTTTGATATTTATCAAATCAATCACAACATATGCCAATCCAATCATCATATGATTGACTCTTTGGGCACACATACCAACAGAATCCCACTTGCACTTAGAGCTAATCACATTTGAATCATATTCTTAGTGATATCTAAACATGTCCTACATGTTTTTGTTGCACTAGTGCTAATCTAGTGAGTTAGCAACATTTTGCTTTAGTCAGTATATTACATGTTTCACATCTCCTCGCTGTACGACATTTCGTATGAGATGGAGTTGCCATAATATGCTATCTAATATTCCTTGCCTAACAATTAGCTCCATAGTTTGACTTAGTATTTCTACTTTGTCATCAATAGTTGGAATATCTATAGGTTCATCTGTATAAACTTCTAGATCCATATAGTATCCTCTGGTATTCAAAACACACTTAAAGATTGCAGAAATAAAAGCATCCAAACAATTTATTTCCATGCAATCGATGAAACATCGGGAAACTAAAGTGCGTACTCATAATTAACTACATACCTAATTTGCAGATTTCACAAAAACAAGCACAGTCCAATCCAAACAAGCAATCCAAGCAAGCAATCAAGCCAATCACACAAAAGAACAAAATCTTGAAAAGCATGTACAACCTATTTACTACATACTCATCAATAACTTACTTTATTGATTTAGATTCTCTTTCAAGGGTTTCTAATCTGAATTAGGGTTCCTTTAGATCAATTTACAACTTTCCTCTTTTATGTCCACAAAACCCTAAAACAACAGTTCTAGGTTTAAAACCCTAATTATCCACTTATTCATATTAAAGCCTTCTTTTCATCAAAATGACTTAGGATTAACTTAACATCATCTTATACAAAGGATCTCGAAGTATATCTCATTAGAAATCATTAACACCTAAATTAGGGTTTTTAAGCCCATTAATGCACTTTATAAATATGATACCCTAAATTCGGCTATTAAGCACATAGATCATCTAATTAGACATCAAAATGACTTTTTATTAACAACAAGTTAATTTTCTCATGGATTATCCATATTAATCTCCCCAATTTCATTAATCATCAAATTAGGGTTTCTTACTCATGAAAGCATTAAATATGGTAACTTTAGGTACTGTTCAAACTATGATCAGATTCAGGCTCTAAAACTATTTTTAGTGGATTCCTTGCATTTTTTTGATCAATTTTCATATATAGTTTATCTCGATCCGAGTTACCATTAAATTTATAGAATTTTCACAAGATATCTTACCTTTGGCCAAGGGAGTGTTGACACATCAGCACTGCGGCTTGCTTTTCACCTTGTCCATGCGACCCCGGTCTGGCCAATAGGTGCCCACCATCTCGACTTGACTCGCCAAGTGGGACACGGCTCATAGAGGGCTTGCAAAGTCTGTACTATCCCCGCCGGCCCCCAGAACTACTACGTACGCTCGTGGGCTTTCCGAGGATTTCCTCCCCTCTTGTCTTCCTCCTTCCGCTTCCGCGAACAGGGACTCCATGGCTCCAGGTCATGGTCAACCCAGAGGTTGACCTGGAGCTATAGGGCACCTGAGCATCAGCCCAGGTGCAGATCGCCACAACGAACCCTCCCGAACTCGTAGGTCACCTTGATTCCTCCGGAGTTAGCTCGCACTGAGAGGACGACAAGGAAGCTCGCCAGCCGAACTAGAGAAGAGTAGAAGGAAGGACAGAGGTGGCGAGGTGGAATTGAGGTCCGATGTTGATGCTATTTATCCGGTAGGACATCTAGAACAGATAGGCGATCCCTCAAAGGGTTCCCAAGCCCCCCATATATATACCTCTCAAGCTGGCCGGTTTGTTCTTGAGAATAGATTGGGTGAACCTCCTATGTGTCCCAAAATCCTAGCAAATCTAGGATGCTCGAGTCCGAAATCCCCTCCCGATCTCAATGTGATACTTTCCAAGAACTCTTGTGTAGAGGCCATCGAGAAAATCTATCCCGAAAACTCGCTTCCTTGTTCCTCTTTTCCTGTTTCTAATACAAGAGTGTGAAATACAGTTGTCGTTGGATCCTCGATCCACAGATATCATCCATGCGCAAATATCTCTTCTTACATTTGATAAACGTGACATTTAAATAAATCCTCTTCACTTTAGGAAATATTACAAAAATCGTATCTCCCAATCCGTTTATCCTTTTAAATCCAAATTTTAGAGGAAAGTCCATAACGACTTAAACTTTAGGTGTAAAAAGTTTGGGACTCAAATTTGAAAGTATGAGAGACTTTTCTTCATAAGCAAGTTATCATATATTAAGACATATTTTATGCATATTTTCGCTCTCCTGTTCTTTTATATCATTTATTTGGATTCCTTTTACCATTAGATACCTTTATGGATTCGAAATCTCATCCATGATGAGTCAATCACAGATCTTTCCACATATTTCTTATCTTTTCATCATTATCTCAAATTTCCTTCTTAATAATGCATAATTTGATTTCTTCTTTTTCTTTTAATCGTATTGGACTCATTAATATATTATGATTCACGAAATCACATGCACAAAGAAAATATTGCAAAGAGAATACATTCAATTCATATAATTCATACAATTTCCATAATCCTACATTTATTGGCGAGATTGCATTTCCAACCATATGAACCCAAAAATTGGGGTTGTAACAATGTGTCATATTGATTGAGAATTGAATTGATTGTGTTCTGCACAATGTGAACCACCAACCGATCGGTTCACTGGGTGAACCGATCGGTTCATGGTCAGTGAGATGACCGGTTCACTCTAGTGAACCGGTCGGTTCACTTGGACCAAACGAGCAGTGTTGGGTTTTCCCGATTTGTGAGAAAAGTTTTTCGTTTCACTTGTTCAATTCATTTGGGACAAGAATTAATATTTGTGTTAATTAGAAACAAATAAAGAAAGTCAATTACAAGCAGGTCTGGGAAGTGAAATGGTCGGTTCACTGGGTGAACCGATTGGCTCACACTCCCAACCGATCAGTTCACCTTGCCAAACAACCATTTTAGTTATGAAATGACCGGTTCGGCTGCCGCAGTGTAAATTGTTCATGGAAATTCCAAACCCTTCTACTCTCACACAGACTGGGAACCTTGACCCTGCCCTCTACTATATATAGAGGGCTACATGGGGCTTCTCCAGACACACAACTCAAAACATCAGTTGCTCTACAAAGTTTTTGTCCTATCTAGTTGTGGTAACCGAGAGAGCCCAAGCAAGTTCTACCTGTACAGGGAGAAACAACGAGGGAAAGACAACTGCAGAAAAGCAACTAGTGGTGGGAGAGTGTGTCGGTGACTAGTATGCCGAAAGAAGGGGACAACTCCTTCTAGTACGTTCTTCAAGATGACTAGAATTCCCCGTAATCCGTGTGGACTATCTATAGAGGCGGGAGACTTCTGCCGCTCAGGAGGACGATAGTCAACCGTAATCTAGGTCAAGACCAGGAGCTGCACAGACGTCGTCGAAGACAGGTGGTTGAAGACTGCACTTGTTGTGAGGTATAGTCACTGAACAAGCCTCAGGACCAGATATATCTTGTTAAAACTATCCTTCCCATTACATAGATATTGATACGATCTGCTGGATATGGGTTTATGGTCAAGTAAAAATTTTATTTCTGCTGCCTACTCCGACCATGTAAAATCCAACAGTGCTATCAGAGCCACGTCAATACTCTATGTTTTGAGATAATCGATATGATCGGATTTTGGTTTTACCGTCTTTTATTTATTACATACAATGTGAATATTTAAATGAGTTATGTGAATATCCGATTAATACCACATGATCTCAAACTAATATATACACATATGATATGGTATATATATGCAATCGATACACGTCGCCCTACAATGGTTTTGATGGTGGATGTGTAGCATGGTTATGGCCTATAAACCCTATGTACATGTGTGTGGTTGGTTATGGTTGTTTGCATCTCGGTTTGTGCACCAAGCCCTCTTCTTCTATTCTTAATGTAACTCGAGATAACTCGACATTCTCTTCTACCTTTGCTCCCCTTGAATGTAACTTGAGGTTTCACAAAGATTATGTAAAACATGATAAGCTTTATTTCTTGTTATGACAAAGACTGAAGGTGACCTCTTGATGAACCGAGACGACCGACTGAGGAGCAGTTGGTGGACCAACGAGAAGCCCATACGACCAAACGAGCCGACCATCTGGAGGAGCCAGACGGTCGACTGGAGAAGACCAACCGACTAACCAAGAGGCGAGTCGACCGGTTTAAAGGTTGAACCAGTCAACCCAAATTAGCAAGCACAAATCTTCATCAATAACAGGTTGCATGTGATGTAGACCTTAGATGATTGTAGTTCCTTGTGGCTCCAAGGAACTACAGTAGGATGGCTATAATCATCACTTTATCATTATTGTATGTTTTTTATTTGTGGGATATAACATGTTTATGATATGTACTATATATGTGGTGATTGGATACATATATGCATATATAAGCATATTAAAACCCCTCAATATAAATATTAAGTCTTAGATGCTTTCCATAAGCATCACATATGAAAAGCTTGATCGACAAGCGTGGGCATCCCAAGGGTGGTGTGTTGTCTATCTCGTGGAAATGTGATGTTAGTTGTGTGGGCCCGCCAAGTGGGGCACACTCCTATCATGTTGGCTTTTGGGTTAGGCTTAACTAAGTGGTCTTAATGAGATCAAGCACTTAGAGACATGCAGATGACTATGGCAAAGAGTTGTACATATCATCTATCCAAGAATTGTATATGATGCAATTGGTAAATGTTACCTACTTTAATAATTGATTATGGACGCTGGCGTTGGCCGAGTAATAACTCAATTGTTTTGGATCTTGGCTCACTAGAAGGTTGTATGCTGCAATCTTCTGAATTGATGGTGAGGGCTATCAGTGTGATCAAAATAGTGGGAGCAATAATTAATTAAAGACCTAATTAATATCGTCAATTTTCAAACCAAATCAAATCAAAAGAGTTTTGGACTAAAATTACAAATTTCCTTTTTATAGAATAAATGTCTACCAACAACAATCACTTTTCGTTGCAAACGGTCCTTGAGAAGGACAAGCTAAATGGGAACAATTTCCACGACTGGTTTAGGACGTTGAGAATTGTTCTCACTCAAGAGAGGAAGCTCTATGTCCTAGATACACTAGAGCCAGAAGAACCCGCTCCGAAAGGGATGCTTACAATAAGCATATCGAGGGTGCCATTGATGTGAAGTGCTTGATGTTGTGCTCAATGAACTATGAGTTGCAGAGACCACATGAGAACATGGACGCCATTGAGATGGTTCAACATCTCAAGAACATGTATCAAGATCAGGCACGACAAGAGAGATATGATGTCTCCAAGGCACTGTTCAAGTGTGTCATGACAGAAGGAGATCCAGTAGGTCCTCACACACTCAAGATGATTGGGTATGTAGAGAACCTAACTCGATTGGGATTCCCTCTAAGCCAAGAGTTAGCTACTGATGTGATACTACAATCGTTGCCAGAATCCTACAGTCAGTTTGTGATGAACTACAACATGAACAACTTTGACATGTCACTGATAGAGTTGTTAGGCATGTTGAGGACTGTCGAGGCACAGATGAAGAAAGACAAACCCAAATCTGTGATGGTGATCAGCAGAAAGAAGGGAAAGTCTAATGGCAAGGGCAAGGGCAAAACAAAGAAAGGTTTTGATGCTAGCCAGTAGCCCAAGTCATCTTCAATTCTCAAAGCCAAGGGAGGGATGAATAAGGGAGGCAAATGTCACCATTGTCAGGAGTCAGGACATTGGAAGAGAAATTGCCCTCTCTATATAGATGAACTAAAGAAGGAGGAGGGGATGGAAGTCTCCACCTCAGGTATCATGAAATAAACTTAAAATGCTTCTTTATCTTAGGTATATGATACCAAGATATAGATCTGACATATATGATGTGCATGATCTAAAAAGAAGTAATGGTCTTTATGAAAGGACCAAAAGGAACACTCATCAACATTAGAGCAAGTGTTGCTGCCATAGATAGTAGTACCTTTTAGTTTATTTCAGCCCAAAGGGCATGTAATAGAGTTATGAACTGCTATTTCATTTTGCCAATAAATAGAAACACTTTATTTTTGCATCTTGTAATGACAAGGATGTCTATCAATAAAGTTCATGTTTCATTTTTAAAGATATGATCTTTTATGGCATGCCTTATTTATCTTGTGGTACTTGGTATGCATGAGATAAAATAATAAACCTAAAAGTTATTGATGACTCAAACAATAAATTAGCATTATCATCTAAACAAATGAATGAGAAATTCACCTCTAGGTTCCATGTTGATGGATAAACTAGACTCTCTTGGTTAATGAACCATTAAGAGATATGAATGTCTTATTTATTGGGCATGATGACAAGTCAATCTTCACTAGATGTAGTGGGAGAATGATTATTCTATTAGGTATAATACATATTGATATTTATATACATACCTATTGGAGTAATTTCTAATACTTCAGATATGGTGTTTAATGAAATACCAATATGAATATCTTGAAATGTTCAAGAATATCATAAATGAAGAACAAACTTGGTAAAAGTATTAATTATTTGATATGATCAATGAACGAGATACTTAAACCAAATGTTTGAGGACCTTGTGAGTAAATGTGATAGTGTATCATAGAGAACTCATGATTAAGTCATAATGATGTCTAAATCAAAGAAGGAATCATACTCTAAATAGTATAAGCATTATCATCAAACAAATAACTAATCTTCTAGAATTCTTCTAACGAACATGCTTTACACTAAATAAATGTACAAAAGGAGATTAAGAATCACACGTATTGTGGAATCTCAAATTCCTTATGTAACATATACACCTCATATATCTAGTAGAAAATGCCCTGAGCTTGATGGATAATGATATCCTACAAACTCAAAGGTGATGAATTGGTCATATGATGATGAGCCAATAATCAGACTAGATGATGTTGAGGAACCATATTTTGAGTTATGGCTTGAAGCCATAAGATCCAAAATGACTTTCATGTGAACCAAATAAGGTATGACCTTAATGGTAGCACTTATACAGATAAAACCCATAAAGCGCAATTGGCTCTTAAGAGTTAAGACTGACATGGAGGACATTTGAAGAGCTAATTGGTTGAGATAAATTAAGTGAGTTCAAGGCGTTGAACCTGATGATTTTATTTAACCAATTACAATGGCTATAGGCCATAAAGGATCATGCTTGCTATTGGAACTTGAAGACTATGAAATTTGACATATGGATATTAAAACCACATTCTTAGTAGGAATAACATGAGGCTATGTACGTGGCACAACCTAAAGGGTTTTATAATTTTGATAATGCAAATGCAGTCTATAAGTTGCAAGAGTTTAATCAATATGATTGATTAAATACAAGCACCTCAGAACTGGAGTCTTTATTTTGATTATATAGTCAAAAGGTTTGACTGATATATCGAAATAAAGAAGGGATCTGTGATTACAAAGATTTAGTGGGAGTGTATTCATATTCCACATGATGAGGAATAAAACATTCTAAAAATAGAAATTGGTGTGGAAATACCTTCTTTAAGGAATAAAGAGAAATGTCCTATGTGATAGGAATAGATATCTATAGAGATAGTTCTCAAAAGTATCTTGACATGATAAAGAGAGAGCATATATTGACAGTCTGTGCTGAAGGGTTCAGTATGCAGAGATGCAGTGGGAGAAAACTTGTCCATATTACATGGAGTTAGTCTCTCAGATGCCTAGTGTCCCAAATTCTTATGAAGAATAGGAAGACATAGATAGATGTCTTGTGCATTCGCAATTGGATCTATCATGTATGTAATCATCCCATTATCTTGTATGTATCAGACATGACAAGAAAATGTATATGCATTCATCATATTGTATGTATTGGACATGACAATATGATATGCTCATCCAGTTATCTCATATGTATTGGACATGACGAGTGGATGTATGTCTACTTCCAGTGAGAGTCACTGCAATACCATAAAGAACTTATTTAAGTAATTATGAAGTAATAAAGGATTAGTTCTATGGTAATAAAAAGGAAGAGTTGAGTGTAAATGATTTACAATGATGCAAGCTTTCGAAATGATAGAAATTGATCACAAAATACAAAATATAATAGTTATATTCAATTGTAAAGTGAATATGTGTTGTTAAGTGGAAATGTTCTGAGTAAAAGGTCATTTAATTCTAAAAGGAATGTCGAGTATATGATTATCACAACCTAAGTATACATGTGACTGTCTCGAACCTACACACCATCTCTGGATGTATGATGCAAGACCAAGCTCTGGGGGGAAGGTCTAAAGTGGTCAAGCCCCAGAGGGAAGACCACTGGGCACCCACTAAGTATATGTTCTTGATTAAAATGTTGGTGATTCCTTGCATAATCAATAATGCTTGATTATTATAAGCTTGTTCATTTATCTTAGCATGGCTACACATATGAAAGTGATCACCTTGGTTATCTGCTTTATACTGAGATGAAGATAAGCATATAAATAGTTGTTTAATGATGTGTCATATGCATATGATCATCAGTTGTTGTATGATCGATAAGTATAGAATCTGTAATGTCACCTCTTTGTTGATGGCATGATCCTTATGCTAAAACCATGATTATTGAGTACACTAACCATGCAGGTGATGATTAGCCATGAAAAGGCTATGAGAAGTATGTGATGAGTAACATTACTTTGATAGTACTCTTGTTGAATGAGATTGCATAAATGATGTGTTTGTCCCATGATGGTGTTGTAAGCCTTGAGAGGCAGTAGCAATATATGATGAGGGATTGAGATCCCATGGTATGTGATGATCCTTGAAAGGCCAATTGATAACATGTGATGTTGGATCCTTGAGATGGATCAGGTTGATGTGATTACAATAAAAGCATAATGTTGAGTTTTATGTTGTTTATTTCTTGTATAGTTTGCATGTTATACAACTTGGTTGAATCTTGCAATCCATATAAAAGACACTAATTAATTACAGTGGAATATCTCATGTAGTTGCCCTGGCCATAGATCCATCATCGTCAGGAGCTGGTGATGTTGAAATGAGTTCTCCTACAGGTTAACCCGAAGCGCATATTTTTGAATATGCAAGGTTTCTCCTAGCCTCAAATAGAGAGGAAAACGAGTATAGATGCGGTTGCAGACTCGGGATATGTGATGAGCATGGTGAACAGGCCCATGGCTCCGAATATGTGATATGAAGAGAATGAATGTGTTCATGGCTCAGAGCATAGTGAATAGGCCCGTGGCTCAGATATACTAGCACCGTGACCTGTACCGAGGTGGGCTAGAGGAAGGGTAGCCTGTGGAGCTGACCCTGTGGCTGAGGCCACTTGAGCATGAGACTGCGGTCCTACTTTGTTTCTCGTGCACTGACCACGAGGGGAGAGGTTGTGGAGTCCGTATCTTCCATTAACCTTGTATGGCACCGGCTATGGGCTTCACAGCCAAAGGTTGGATTTGAACGGTACGGTTCACTTCCTCAGGGCATAAAATACGTAATTCAGCCGTATAGTATTTATTGCTTAAGGCAAAACACGGAACATTGGTTGAGGCCTTGCTTGTGTAGTTAATATGTTATATCTTGAAGTTACTCATTGTTTCTCATGTTACCTAGCAATATAGCTTATCTTGTTAATCATGTTGCATAGAGAAGAATTGGTTATATGCCTTCTGTACATCTGGTAATCTTGTCGGTAAGGATACCTTTACTTTACATAAACTGCTCTTGTTATATCTCTTATCTGTTATCTGCTGTTATAGCTTTATCTTTCTGAGGTTCTATAGTTACGACGGGGAGTTATGTTTCTCGCTGGGACTGCGTGTCTCACCCCGCTGGTTTACAACCTTTTTAGGTGGTCGAGCTAGACGTGGTGGTGGTCGCGGAATTGCGGCCGAGCAGCTAGACGAGCAGTAGAAGGCAAGTGATGGATATGCTGCTGTTTTGGATGTTTGTAGTAAAGTCTAGAGTCATCCTTGTACTCTCAGGTCCTTGAAGGTGTTTTAGCGTTGTCTCACGATGTACGATCGCTGATGTTTTGTATATCATGTTGTTGGCCGGATATAGGCCCTTATGTATATGAACAAGTGGTGAACTCACGTGATGGATAGACAGCTGTTCCTTTAAGCTGTGGATACGTATCAGATCTTGCATATGTATATATATAACTTGTTTCCTTGCAGGATGAGGACTCGAATGTAATAGTTTCTCAGTTTATCAGCTTTCCGCAAACGGTTTTAATTAACCCGTGTTTTTAGTAATCTGTGGTTATGGTGATTTCCGCACGTTTTCTCATAACACCTCGTTGTCTATGTGATAGCGGGATGTGTTTCCACAAGTTTTGGTATCAGATGGCTAGGTTCACTGAGTCTACAGGGATTTAGGACTAGGTTGTATTTGTTCTTGTGAGTTTTCCAGATTTTTTTACAATCATCTTTTGCCCTTAGCGGAAGAAAAGCCAACAGGTCTGAAAACTATAAAGAACACGCTTCTGAGAACAACGATGTTGCATCAGTTGATGGATCTTTTGGGCAGGCACATGAAGATCGGGTGCCTGAGGTCCCCCAACCTAACCCAGCCATTCTAGAACATTCTGCTTACCAACAACTTATGGGGCAGATTATGCTACGATGAATCTAATGGTTGAACGATTGTCAGTGCCTCCTCCGCGAGCACAGGTTCCCATGGAGAAGCATCGGGTATTGGGAAGACCTTCGAGCGGCTTCGCTGAGTCGGAGCTTTGGATTATGTTGGAACGGTTGATCCAGTGGATGCATATCTGTGGCTGACAAGTCTTGAGAAGGCTTTCCGAATCCTCGACATCCCCGAAGCAGACAAAGTAAAGCACGTTGTCTACCTTCTGAAGGGTAGTGTTGGTCACTGGTGGACCATCGAGGAAGAGAAGCGGCCTGGTGAGGTGATCTGTTGGGAAGTTTTTCGGTGCGAGTTCGTCAGCAGATACTTTCTGAAGACGTATCTGGATGAGAAGATCAGTCAGTTTGAGCATTTGCGACAAGGAACGATGGCTCCAGTAGAGATGGCAGAGCTGAAGAAGCAGTTGTAAGAGTTGTTGGAGAAAGGTTTTATCCGACCGAGTACGTCGCCGTGGGGTGCTCCAGTGTTATTTGTCAAGAAGAAGGATGGATCGATGCGGTTGTGCATAGATTACCGGCAGTTGAACAAAGTCACGATCAAGAACAAGTACCTATTGCTGAGGATAGATGATCTGTTCGATCAGTTGCGTGGTGCTACAGTGTTTTCAAAGATCGATCTACGGTCCGGTTATCATCGGTTGAGGATTAAGGCAGATGACATACCAAAGTCAGCTTTCAGGACGAGGTATGGTCACTTCGAGTTTGTGGTTATGTCGTTCGGTCTAACCAATGCACCTGCTGTTTTCATGGATCTGATGAACAGAGTGTTCCGTCTGTTCTTAGATCAGTTTGTTGTAGTCTTTATAGATGACATTTTGATATATAGTCGGGACAAGCAAGAGCGTGAGCGACATCTTCATCTAGCGTTGACTCTTCTTCGCCAACATCAGTTGTATGCCAAGTTCAGTAAATGTGAGTTCTGGTTAGAAGAAGTAACTTTCTTGGGTCATGTGATATCTGCTGAAGGAGTCAGAGTAGATCCGAAGAAGGTGGAATCCATTGCAGACTGGGAGCAACCGAAGACGCTGACAGAAGTTCATAGTTTTCTTGGTTTAGCAGGATACTACCGAAGGTTTATCATGGACTTCAGTGTGATTGCGTTGTCGATGACAAAGTTGACCAGAAAGGATGTACCTTTTGTTTGGGATAATTGATGTCAACAAGCTTTCCAGAGTCTGAAGGAGAAGCTGACTAGTGCACCCGTGTTAATCCTGCCAGAGCCTGGGAAGGGCTACGTTGTTTTCTGCGATGCTTCCAAGAAATGTTTGGGTTGTGTGCTGATGCAGGAAGATCATGTGGTTTCTTTTGCTTCACGCTGGCTTAAGAAACATGAGGAGAACTATCCGACTCATGACTTGGAGTTGGAGGCAGTGGTTCATGCGTTAAAGATTTAGAGACACTATCTGTATGGGGAAGTGTGTTAAATCTTTACTGATCATAAGAATCTGAAGTACATCTTTTTGCAGCATGATTTGAACATGCGACAACGTCGATGGATGGAGTTGATCAATGATTATGACTGCACTATCAAGTATCATCCTGGTAAGGAGAATGTGGTAGCTGATGCGCTTAGCAGAAAGTCTTCGTCTCTTTCTTCAAAGAAGGCACAGTTGAGTTCTCTGGTATGCCATAGGCGGGATATGTTGGTTTCCTTGCGACAGATGAATGTACAGATGGAAGTTTCCTTGTTAGATGGACTTCTAGCACAAATGCAAGTCAAGCCTACGCTGAGACATCAGATCAAAGATGCACAGCAGACAGATGATGCAGTACAGTTGATCAGATCAGAGTTCGGAAGTGAAAAGTGTGATGGGTTCCATGAGTTCGAGGATGGGCTAGTTTGCTATCGTGATAGGATAGTGGTTCCAGATGCTGATGATCTGAGGAAGTTAGTGCTCGAGGAAGCGCACACGCCGATGTATGCTATGCATCCAGGTGTCACCAAAATGTATCATAGTCTAAAGGACTTGTATTGGTGGCCCGGTTTGAAGAAAGATGTAGCTGATTTCGTGGCTAGATGTGCGGTATGTCAGCAAGTCAAGGTTGAACATCAGAAACCGGCAGGTACGTTGCAACCTTTGCCGATACCGCAGTGGAAAT
Organism: Alisma plantago-aquatica; assembly: GCA_963693085.1. Lineage (NCBI taxonomy): Eukaryota > Viridiplantae > Streptophyta > Magnoliopsida > Alismatales > Alismataceae > Alisma > Alisma plantago-aquatica. Next base: position 349,799,551 of record OY856410.1, on the reverse strand, counting down.
GAGATCATATAACCATAGATTTCATAGTTGGTCTACCCCGAACAACTAGGAATCATGATTCCATTTGGGTGATAGTGGACAGATTGACAAAATCTGTCCATTTCCTACCGGTAAAGACGATGTATACAGCTGAGAAACTCGCTCGAGTGTATGTGGATGAGATAGTATGTTTGCATGGTGTGCCAGCAACGATAATTTCTGACAGAGGTCCTCAGTTTACAAGTCGTTTCTAGGAGCAGTTGCACAAAGTGTTGGGAACGCAGTTGGGGTTCAGTACCGCCTTTCACCGGCAGACAGATGGACAGTCTGAGTGGACTATTCAGACTTTGGAGGATCTCCTTCGAGCTTGTGTTTTGCAGTTTCTAGGCAGTTGGGACGTGCATCTCAGTTTGATAGAGTTTGCCTACAACAACAGTTATCAGCGGAGCATTGGCATGGCTCCTTATGAAGCTTTGTATGGAAGGAAATGCAGATCTCCCTTGTGTTGGTATGAGTTTGGTGAGTATCAGCTCTTGCGTCCTAAGTTAGTACATCAGACAACAGAAAAGATCAAAGTGATACAACAACAGTTGAAAGTGGCACAGGACAGGCAAAAGTCTTATGCAGACAATCGACGACGACCTTTGGAGTTCCAGGTAGGAGACAAAGTGTATCTTAAGGTCTCGCCATGGAAATGTGTGCTAAGGTTTGGACGGAAGGGTAAGTTAGCACCCATGTATATGGGGCCTTACTTAGTCATAGCACGTGTTGGCAAAGTAGCTTACGAGTTAGAGTTGTCTCCAGAGTTGCACAGGTTACATCTAGTGTTCCATGTCAGTATGCTGAAGAAAACTCATCCAGATTTGGGAACAGTGATACAGTCAGTTGAGGTTGAGCTTGATGAAGATGTGACCTACGAGGAAGGTCCTATGGCGATCCTTGAAAGAAGGGTCAAAAAGCTGAAAAGGAAGGATATGGTTCTTGTGAAGGTTCTTTGGCATCATCGTGGCGTTGAGGAAGCCACATGGGAGCTTGAGAAAGAGATGAGGAGGAAGTATCCCTCGCTTTTCTCTTCGGATTTTGGGGACGAAATCCCTTAAAGGGGGTTAGCTTGTAAGGACTCTGACCTTCGCTTAGGGTTTACCCTGTTTGTTTTGCTTAACCTTGATGCTTTGGTGCTTGCTAAATACCTTTAGTGGTGATTAGGGTTTGGTTGTGCTTTGTTGAGAGTTGGAGGTGCTACTTGCAAATAACCCAAGTCTAGGGTTTTGTGGGCAAGTTTGCCACCTTGTAGGTGTTCCCCTCTCTTTGCTTTCTCTAGTGTAGAGAGGAAGGCTTGGGCTCGTTGCTTGAGTTCTTTTGGGCTTGGTTGAGCTTGTTTGGGCCTTGAGGTGCCTTGTTTTGCTTTGGTTGAGTTTTGTATCGGCCAAGGGAGGTGTGTATCGGCCAAGGGTGAGGAGTGTCGCCCATGGGGGTGAGGTGTGTCGCCCATGGTGCTGGTTGTTGTGTCACCCATGGTGTTTGACCTAGCTTTGACCTCGTTTGTGTCACCACTAGTGGACACTTGGTGCATGATGCTTGCATGTGGCAATGACCTTGGACATGTGTTTAGGGCTTACTAGTGTGGTGGCTTGTGCTCTAGAACAAGTGTCCCTAGGTGGACGACACCTTGCTTAGCTCTACCTTGTTTTCTCCTCCCTTTCCTTCTATATATGGGGTTCCTTTCCTTTCTTTGAGTTCCTTTGGTCCCTTAGTCTCTTCTCCATCTTGTTGTGCACGACACAACCTTCTTCTTTGCTTGTGGTGGCCGATATCCCCTTGAAGAAGCAAGTGGTGGCCGATATTCCTTGGAGTCTCTCCTTCTTTTCTTGGAGCTTTCTTAAGGCGGGTTGCATAACTTCTAACCCTAGTTATACTATCTCTTTTTCTAGGATCTCGTTTATATGTTGTTAGTTTTACATCTTGCTTAAGTATCCATGTTGGTCGATCCTCTTTGTGGTTTAGAGTTTCTTGGTGAGCTTGTGTTCTTGACCCTCTAGGGTTTTGGGTACCTTGGTGCTTGAGGAAGACGATGACCTTGTGTGATTTACCTTGGACGATATGGGTTTGGGGAGGTGCTGTCCGATAGCCCTCTTGACCTAGTCTCTTGGGCGATAGGCCATCTGAGAGTTGGACGATAGGTTGTTGTGACGGACGATATACCTTGACCTGTGACGGGCGTCACAACCTCATCCTTATCTAGTGACGGCCGTTAGGCCTTGGTCCATTAGTTGCACGATAGGATGGATGAACCATCTATCTTGAACGACCTCTCTTGTGGCTTGTGACGGCCGATAGTCACCCCGTGACGGGCATCGTTGGGCAAGCTTGTGACGGGCGTCGCATGCCCGATAGTTGCTTTTGTATCGACCGATAACCCCAGGTTGTGACGGGTGTTGCCCGATAGGTGGAGTGCCCGACACCACCCCTTGTGCGTGTTACCCCTTATGACGCAGCGTTGCTGCTGCACACTGGTTGCCTTGGTGGCAACACGGCGTTGTGCGCTGGCCGTTGTGCGTTAAGCTTTGAGTGAGGGCAGGTTTCTCGATATAACCTATGGTGAGGGTTCTTGGAACCTTTTGTGAGGGTTCGTCCGGTTATGGAAAGTAGTTTGTTGTATATGTTCTTGATTAAAACGTTGGTGATTCCTTGCATAATCAATAATGCTTGATTATTATAAGCTTGTTCATTTATCTTAGCATGGCTACACATATGAAAGTGATCACCTTGGTTATCTTCTTTATACTGAGATGAAGATAAGCATATAAATAGTTGTTTAATGATGTGTCCTATGCATATGATCATCAGTTGTTGTATGATTGATAAGTATAGAATCTGTAATGTCACCTCTTTGTTGATGGCATGATCCTTATGCTAAAACCATGATTATTGAGTACACTAACCATGCAGGTGATGATTAGCCATGAAAAGGCTATGAGAAGTATGTGATGAGTAACATTACTTTGATTGTACTCTTGTTGAATGAGATTGCATAAATGATGTGTTTGTCCCATGATGGTGTTGTAAGCCTTGAGAGGCAGTAGCAATATATGATGAGGGATTGAGATCCCATGGTATGTGATGATCCTTGAAAGGCCAATTGATAACATGTGATGTTGGATCCTTGAGATGGATTAGGTTGATGTGATTACAATAAAAGCATAATGTTGAGTTTTATGTTGTTTATTTCTTGTATAGTTTGCATGTTATACAACTTGGTTGAATTTTGCAATCCATATAAAAGACACTAATTAATTACAGTAGAATATCTCATGTAGTTTCCCTGGCCATAGATCCATCATCGTCAGGAGCTGGTGATGGTGAAATGGGTTCTCCTGTAGGTTAACCCGAAGCACATATTTTTTAATATGCGAGGTTTCTCCTAGCCTCAAATAGAGAGGAAAATGAGTGCAGCTGCGGTTGCAGACTCGGGATATGTGATGAGCATGGTGAACAGGCCCATGGCTCCGGATATGTGATATGAAGAGCATGAATGCGTTCATGGCTCAGAGCACGGTGAATAGGCCCGTGGCTCAGATATACTAGCACTGTGACCTGTACTGAGGTGGGCTAGAAGAAGGGTAGCCTGTGGAGCTGACCCTGTGGCTGAGGCCATTTGAGCATGAGACTGCAGTCCTACTTTGTTTCTCGTGCACTGACCACGAGGGGAGAGGTTGTGGAGTCCGGCTCTTCCATTAACCTTGTATGGCACCGGCTATGGGATTCGCAGCCGAAGGTTGGATTTGAACGGTACGGTTCACTTCCTCAGGGCATAAAATACATAATTCAACTGTATAGTATTTATTGTTTAAGGCAAAACATGGAACATTGGTTGAGGCCTTACTTGTGTAGTTAATCTGTTATATCTTGCAGTTACTCATTGTTGCTCATGTTACCTAGTAATATAGCTTATCTTGTTAATCATGTTTAATAGAGAAGAATTGGTTATATGCCTTCTGTACATCTGGTAAGCTTGTCGGTAAGGATAGCTTTACTTTACATAAATTGCTCTTGTTATATCTCTTATCAGTTATCTTCTGCTATAACTTTATCTTTCCGAGGTTCTGTAGTTGCAGCGGAGAGTTATATTTCTTGCTGGGACTGTGTGTCTCATCCCACTGGTTTACAACCTTTTTAGGTGGTCGAGCGAGACGTGGTGGTGGTCGCGGAATTGCGGCCGAGTAGCTAGACGAGCAGTAGAAGGTAAGCGATGGATATGCTGCTGTTTTGGATGTTTGTAGTAGAGTCTAGAGTCATCCCTATACTCTCAGGTCCTTGGAGGTGTTTTGATGTTGTATCACGATGTACGATCGTTGATGTTTTGTATATCCTGCTGTTGGCCGGATATGGGCCCTTATTTATATGAACAGGTGGTGAACTCACGTGATGGATAGACATCTGTTCCTTTAAGCTGTGGATACGTATCAGATCTTGCATATGTATATATATATCATGTTTCCTTACAGGATGAGGACTCGAATGTAATAGTTTCTCAGTTTATCAGCTTTCCGCAAACAGTTTTCATTAACCCGTGTTTTTAGTAATCTGTGGTTATGGTGATTTCCGCACGTTTTCACGTAACACTTCGTTGTCTATGTGATAGCGGGATGTGTTGCCATAAGTTTTGGTATCAGAGCCCTAGGTTCACTGAGTCTACATGGATTTAGGACTAGGTTGTGTTTGTTCTTGTGAGTTTTCCAGATTTTCTTACAATCATCTTCTTCCCTCAGCGGAAGAAAAGCCAACATGTCTGGAAACCATGAAGAACACGCTTCTGAGAACAGTGATGTTGCATCAGTTGATGGAGCTTTTGGGTAGACACATGAAGATCGGGTGCCTGAGATCCCCCAACCTAAACCAGCCATTCTAGAACATCCTGCTTACCAACAGCTTATGGGACAGATGATGGCTACGATGAATCTCATGGTTGAGCGATTGCCAGTGCCTCCTCCGCGAGCACAGGTTCCCCATGGAGAAGCATCGGGTATTGGGAAGACCTTCGAGCGGCTTTGCCGAGTCGGAGCTTCGGATTATGCTGGAACGGCTGATCCATCGGATGCAGATCTGTGGCTGACAAGTCTTGAGAAGGCTTTTCGGATCCTCGACATCCCCGAAGCAGACAAAGTAAAGCACGATGTCTACCTTCTGAAGGGTAGTGTTGGTCACTGGTAGACCATCGAGGAAGAGAAGCGGCCTGGTGAGGTGATATGTTGGGAAGTTTTTCGGTGTGAGTTCGTCAGCAAATACTTTCCGAAGACGTATCTGGATGAGAAGATCATTCAGTTTGAGCGTTTGCGAAAAGGAACGATGAACATCACCGAGTATGAAGCCAAGTTCATGGATCTGTTGAGGTTTTGTCCTCATATGGAAGCGACAGATGAGGAGCGAATCAAACGCTTTGAGAAAGGTCTGAGTGCTGAGTTAACAACACCTGCTTCTGTGTTGGAGAACCGAGAACGGTTTGCTATGTTTGTGGAATCTGTCCGGAGGATTGAACGGTCAGTAAAGGAGAAAAGAGAGTCCATGCCTCATAAAAGACTTGCTCAGTTTCAGGGACAGAGGTTTGGTGGCTTCAAGAAGCCCAGGTTTTCATCGTCGTCAGTTATGAGAGGTTCTGGTGTACCGTCGCAGTGGTCTCCGAGTAAGGGAAGAGGCTATGTTTCTTCACCGTCTAAGGCACATAGTACATCATCGGTGGCAGTGACAGGGCCATCTAGACCATGGTTTGAAGTTAGGACATGCTATATCTGCGGTCTGACGGGGCATTTCAAGTCGAGTTGTCCCAACAGGGATGATGAAGTAACACAACAACCGAGGCAGAATCAACAAGGGTCAGAGAGGTTGCAATCCAGTGGTAGCAGAGGGCGAGGATGCGGTCAAGCATCTCAAGCTGGATCGTCTGCTCAAAGAAGCAGAGGACGTGGACAGCAATCAACGACTCGATTCTATGCTATGAGTCAGCCGGAGGCGATAGTCAACCCGCGAGTGGTGACAGGTCAGATGGAGTTATTTCATTCTGATATGTCTTCTTCTTGCTTTATATCTGTTATGGTTGACCTGGGTGCTACACACTCTTTTATCGCTTATAGTATGCTTAAAAACTGTCATTTACCTGTTAGCTGTAAGAAGGATAGATTGTTGTTAGAAACCCCTCTTGATGGTTCCTCGTTGCTTCGAGAAGAGTGTCCATCCTGTGTCTTGTCTTTCTCGGGACACAACATTCAAGTGGATCTTATACCGCTTGATATGCATGGTTTCGATGTTATCCTTGGGATGGATACCTTAGAGAAGTATAAGGTTGTCTTGGACTGTGGTTCCAAGCAGGCTGTGTTTGATGATGGTGGAGAGAAGTGGATCTTCTAGGGAGATAGAAAGGTTCTTCCGACATGTTTAGTATCAGCTATGGTGGCAGAGAAGTTGTTACGACAAGGATGTGAGGCGTTCTTACCTCACGTGGTAGATAATGTTGTGGTTACCAAGGCGAAGGGTCCTAGCCTTGAGGAGGTGTCAGTTGTGCGAGAATTTGCTGACGTGTTTCCTGAGGAGTTTCCTGGTGTTCCTCCACCCCGAGAGATTGATTTCGAGATCAATCTGGTGCTAGGAACGTAGCCAGTTGCACAGACACCGTATAGGATGGCTCCAGTAGAGATGGCAGAGCTGAAGAAGCAGTTCCAAGAGTTATTGGAGAAAGGTTTTATCCAATCGAGTACGTCGCCGTGGGGTGCTCCAGTGTTGTTTGTCAAGAAGAAGGATGGATTAATGCGGTTGTGCATAGATTACCGACAGTTGAACAAAGTCACGATCAAGAACAAGTACCCATTGCCGAGGATAGATGATCTGTTCGATCAGTTGTGTGGTGCTACAGTGTTTTCGAAGATCGATCTATGGTCTGGTTATCATCAGTTGAGGATTAAGGTGGATGACATACCAAAGTCAGCTTTCAGGACGAGGTATGGTCACTTCGAGTTTGTGGTTATGTTGTTCGGTCTAACCAATGCACCTGTTGCTTTCATGGATATGATAAACAGAGTGTTCCGTCTGTTCTTAGATCAGTTTGTTGTAGTCTTTATAGATGACATTTTGATCTATAGTCGGGACAAGCAAGAGCATGAGCGACATCTTCGTATAGCGTTGACTCTTCTTCGCCAACATCAGTTGTATGCCAAATTTAGTAAATGTGAGTTCTGGTTAGAAGAAGTAACTTTCTTGGGTCATGTGATATCTACTGAAGGAGTCAGAGTAGATCCGAAGAAGGTGGAATCTGTTGCAGACTGAGAGCAACAGAAGACGCCGATAGAAGTTTGTAGTTTCCTTGGTTTAGCAGGATACTACCAGAGGTTTATCAGGGACTTCAGTGCAATTGTGTTGCCGATGACAAAGTTGATCAGAAAGGATGTACCTTTTGTTTGGGATAATTGATGTCAACAAGCTTTCCAGAGTCTGAAGGAGAAGCTGACTAGTGCACCAGTGTTAATCCTGCCAGAGCCTGGGAAGGGCTACATTGTTTTCTGCGATGCTTCCAAGAAATGTTTGGGTTGTGTGCTGATGCAGGAAGATCATGTGGTTTCTTTTGCTTCACGCCAGCTTAAGAAACGTGAGGAGAAATATCCGACTCATGACTTGGAGTTGGCAGCAGTGGTTTATGCGTTAAAGATTTGGAGACACTATCTGTATGGGGAAGTGTGTCAAATCTTTACTGATCATAAAAATATGAAGTACATCTTTTCGCAACATGAGTTGAACATGCGACAGCACCGATGGATGGAGTTGATCAATGATTATGACTGCACTATCAAGTATCATCTTGGTAAGGCAAATGTGGTAGCTGATGCGCTTAGCAGAAAGTCTTTATCTCTTTCTTCAAAGAAGGCACAGTTGAGTTCTCTGGTATGCCATAGGCGGGATATGTTGGTTTCCTTGCGACAGATGAATGTACAGATGGAAGTTTCCTTGTTCGCTAGACTTCTAACACAAATGCAAGTTAGGCCTACACTGAGACAGCAGATCAAAGATGCACAACAAACAGATGATGCAGTACAGTTGATCAAATCAGAGTTCGGCAGTGAAAAGCGTGATGGGTTCCATGAGTCCGAGGATGGGCTAGTTTGCTATCGTGATAGGATGGTGGTTCCAGATGCTGATGATCTGAGGAAGTTAGTGCTCGAGGAAGAGCACACGTCGATGTATGCTATGCATCCAGGTGTCACCAAGATATATCATAGTCTAAAGGACTTGTATTGGTGGCCCGGTTTGAAGAAAGATGTAGCTGAGTTCGTGGCTAGATGTGCGGTATGTCAGCAAGTCAAGGCTGAACATCAGAAACCAGAAGGTACGTTGCAACCTTTGCCGATACCACAGTGGAAATGTGATTATATAACCATGGATTTCATAGTTGGTCTACCCCGGACAACTAGGAATCATGATTCCATTTGGGTGATAGTGGACAGATTGACAAAATCTACCCATTTCCTACCGGTAAAGATGACGTATACAACTGAGAAACTCGCTCGAGTGTATGTGGATGAGATAGTACGTTTGCATGGTGTGCCAACAACGATAATTTCTGACAGAGGTCCTCAGTTTACAAGTCATTTCTGGGAGCAGTTGCACAAAGCGTTGGGAACGCAGTTGGGGTTCAGTACCGCCTTTCACTCGCAGACAGATGGACAGTCTGAGAGGACTATTCAGACTTTGGAGGATCTCCTTCGAGCTTGTGTTTTGCTATTTTTAGGCAGTTGGGACATGCATCTCAGTTTGATAGAGTTTGCCTACAACAACAGTTATCAGCGGATCATTGACATGGCTCCTTATGAAGCTTTGTATGGAAGGAAATGCAGATCTCCCTTGTGTTGGTATGAGTCTGGTGAGTATCAGCTCTTGGGTCCTGAGTTAGTACAGCAGACAACAGAAAAGATCAAAGTGATATAGCAACAGTTGAAAGTGGCACAGGACAGGCAAAAGTCTTATGCAGACAATCGACGACGACCTTTGGAGTTCCAGGTATGAGACAAAGTGTATCTTAAGGTCTCACCGTGGAAAGGTGTTCTAAGGTTTGGACGGAAGGGTAAGTTAGCACCCAGGTATATGGGGCCTTACTCAGTCATAGCACGTGTTGGCAAAGCAGCTTACGAGTTAGAGTCGCCTCCAGAGTTTCACAGGTTACATCTAGTGTTCCATGTCAGTATGCTGAAGAAAAGTCATCCAGATTCGGGAACAGTGATACAGCCAGTTGAGGTTGAGCTTGATGAAGATGTGACCTACGAGGAAGGTCCTATGGGGATCCTTGACAGAAGGGTCAATAAGCTGAAGAGGAAGGATCTGGTTCTTGTGAAGGTTCTTTGGCATCATTGTGGCGTTGAGGAAGCCACGTGGGAGCTTGAGGAAGAGATGAGGAGGAAGTATCCCTCACTTTTCTCTTCGGATTTCGGGGATGAAATCCCTTGAAGGGGGTTAGCTTGTAAGGACCCTGACCTTCGTTTAGGGTTTACCCTGTTTGTTTTGCTTAACCTTGATGCTTTGGTGCTTGCTAATCACCTTTAGTGGTGATTAGGGTTTGGTTGTGCTTTGTTGAGAGTTGGAGGTGCTACTTGCAAATAACCCAAGTCTAGGGTTTTGTGGGTAAGTTTGCCACCTTGTAGGTGTTCCCCTCTCTCTTTACTTCCTCTAGTGTAGAGAGGAAGGCTTGGGCTCATTGCTTGAGTTCTTTTGGGCTTGGTTGAGCTTGTTTGGGCCTTGAGGTGCCCTGCTTTGCTTTGGTTGAGCTTTGTATCGGCCAAGGGAGGTGTGTATCGGCCAAGGGTGAGGAGTGTCGCCCATGGGGGTGAGGTGTGTCGCCCATGGTGTTTGACCTAGTTTTGACCTCGTTTGTGTCACTACTAGTGGACACTTGGTGCATGATGCTTGCATGTGGCAATGACCTTGGACATGTGTTTAGGGTTTGCTAGTGTGGTGGCTTGTGCTCTAGGACAAGTGTCCCTAGGTGGATGACACATTGCTTAGCTCTACCTTGTTTTCTCCTCCCTTTCCTTCTATATATGGGGTTCCTTTCCTTGCTTTGAGTTCCTTTGGTCCCTTAGTCTCTTCTCCATCTTGTTGTGCACGACACAACCTTCTTCTTTGCTTGTGGTGGTCGATATCCCCTTGAAGAAGCAAGTGGTGGCCGATATTCCTTGGAGTCTCTCCTTCTTTTCTTAGAGCTTGCTTAAGGCAGGTTGCATAACTTCTAACCCTAGCTACACTATCTCTTTTTCTAGGATATCATTTATATGTTGTTAGTTTTACATCTTGCTTAAGTATCCATGTTGGTCGGTCCTCTTTGTGGTTTAGGGTTTCTTGGTGAGCTTGTGTTCTTGACCCTCTAGGGTTTTGGGTACCTTGGTGCTTGAGGAAGACGATGACCTTGTGTGATTTACCTTGGACGATATGGGTTTGGGGAGGTGCTGCCCGATAGCCCTCTTGACCTAGTCTCTTAGGCGATAGGCCATCTAAGAGTTGGACGATAGGCTGTTGTGACGGAAGATATGCCTTGACCTGTGACTGGCGTCACAACCTCATCCTTATCTTGTGACGGCCGTTAGGCCTTGGTCCAGTAGTTGCACGATAGGATGGATGAACCATCTATATTGAACGACCTCTCTTGTGGCTTGTGACGGTCGATAGTCACCCCGTGACGGACGTTGCTGCGCAAGCTTGTGACGGGCGTCGCATGCCCGATAGTTGCTTTTGTATCGGCCGATAACCCCATGTTGTGACGGGCGTTGCCCGATAGGTGGAGTGCCTGACACCACCCCTTGTGCGTGTTAACCCTTATGACACAGCGTTGATGCTGCACGCCGGTTTCCTTGGTGGCAACGCGACATTGTGCGCTGGCCGTTGTGCGTTAAGCTTTGAGTGAGGGCAGGTTGCTCGATATAACCTATGGTGAGGGTTCTTCTGGTTATGGAAAGTAGTTTTTTGTATATGTTCTTGATTAAAACGTTGGTGATTCCTTGCATAATCAATAATGCTTGATTATTATAAGCTTGTTCATTTATCTTAGCATGGCTACACATATGAAAGTGATCACCTTGGTTATCTGCTTTATACTGAGATGAAGATAAGCATATAAATAGTTGTTTAATGATGTGTCCTATGCATATGATCATCAGTTGTTGTATGATTGATAAGTATAGAATCTGTAATGTCACCTCTTTGTTGATGGCATGATCCTTATGCTAAAACCATGATTATTGAGTACACTAACCATGCAGGTGATGATTAGCCATGAAAAGGCTATGAGAAGTATGTGATGAGTAACATTACTTTGATAGTACTCTTGTTGAATGAGATTGCATAAATGATGTGTTTGTCCCATGATGGTGTTGTAAGCCTTGAGAGGCAGTTGCAATATATGATGAGGGATTGAGATCCCATGGTATGTGATGATCCTTGAAAGGCCAATTGATAACATGTGATGTTGGATCCTTGAGATGGATCAGGTTGATGTGATTACAATAAAAGCATAATGTTGAGTTTTATGTTGTTTATTTCTTGTATAGTTTGCATGTTATATAACTTGGTTGAATCTTGCAATCCATATAAAAGACACTAATTAATTACAGTGAAATATCTCATGTAGTTGCCCTGGCCATAGATCCATCATCGTCAGGAGCTGGTGATGGTGAAACGGGTTCTCCTACGGGTTAACCCGGAGCGTATATTTTTGAATATGCGAGGTTTCTCCTAGCCTCAAATAGAGAGGAAAACGAGTGCAGCTGCGGTTGCAGACTCGGGATATGTGATGAGCATGGTGAACAGGCCCATGGCTCCGGATATGTGATATGAAGAGCATGAATGCGTTCATGGCTCAGAGCACGGTGAATAGGCTCGTGGCTCAGATATACTAGCACTGTGACCTGTACCGAGGTGGGCTAGAGGAAGGGTAGCATGTGGAGCTGACCATGTGGCTGAGGCCACTTGAGCATGAGACTGCGGTCCTGCTTTGTTTCTCGTGCACTGACCACGAGGGGAGAGGTTGTGGAGTTCGGCTCTTCCATTAACCTTGTATGGCACCGGCTATGGGCTTCACAGCCGAAGGTTGGATTTGAACGGTACAGTTCACTTCCTCAGAGCATAAAATACGTAATTCAGCCATATAGTATTTATTGCTTAAGGCAAAACACGAAACATTGGTTGAGGCCTTGCTTGTGTAGTTAATCTGTTATATCTTGTAGTTACTCATTGTTGCTCATGTTACCTAGCAATATAGCTTTTCTTGTTAATCATGTTGCATAGAGAAGAATTGGTTATATGCCTTTTGTACATCTGGTAAGCTTGTCGGTAAGGATAGCTTTACTTTACATAAACTGCTCTTGTTATATCTCTTATCAGTTATCTGCTGTTATAGTTGCGGCGGGGAGTTATGTTTCTCGCTGGGACTGTGTGTCTCACCCTGCTTGTTTACAACCTTTTTAGGTGGTCGAGCTAGACGTGGTGGTGGTCGCGGAATTGCGGCCGAGCAGCTAGACGAGCAGTAGAAGGCAAGCGATGGATATGCTGCTGTTTTGGATATTTGTAGTAGAGTCTAGAGTCATCTCTGTACTCTCAAGTCCTTGGAGGTGTTTTGACGTTGTTTCACGATGTACGATCGTTGATGTTTTGTATATCCTATTGTTGGCCAGATATGGGCCCTTATGTATATGAACAGGTGGTGAACTCACGTGATGGATAGACAGCTGTTCCTTTAAGCTGTAGATATGTATCAGATCTTGCATATGTATATATATAACTTGTTTCCTTGCAGGATGATGACTCAAATGTAATAGTTTTTCAGTTTATCAGCTTTTCGCAAACGGTTTTAATTAACCCGTGTTTTTAGTAATCTGTGGTTATGGTGATTTCCGCACGTTTTCACATAACACCTTGTTGTCTATGTGATAGCGGGATGTGTTGCCACAGAAAGAGAAATAGGCTTCTTGAACCGATGTATAGATGTTATAGGTGCCTACCTTTTAGGTATAGGAAGGAGAGTTCCTTAGACCCTGGAGAGGTATGGTAACAAGTTGTGGGGCCTCACACCCAGTTGGTTGTTCTTGGGTAGGCCTTAAGGAGTTGTTCACATGGAAGAGTGTTAAAAAGTTTATACCTTATCTTATATAGGTTCATGGTTGAACAGTGGAGCATGCAGTTAGACATCTAGGCATATGAGGTAAACCTGGGGTTCCTAGACCTAAGAGGGAAAATAGTAGTACCCAGTGCACATAATGCTCACAAGGTTGTATCAGTTCATAGAAATTGAGCATGACACCCCCATGTTTTAGAGCAAGGAAACCCCACTTGAATGAAGTTGTTTGTTTGATGAACGCCTCACACAAGTTGATGACATATGCAGGTATGATATTGGTTCAATTTCGAGGAATAAGGAACAAGTATGACATACCAAGGAACTTAGCATGGCTTAGTATGTTGTCTTCTTGCTAGCTACATGCATAAGTAGTATGGTAGGGCTAAGCATGCACATGATGATGTAAACCCTGGAAGTAAGGATGCTTGTGGCCTTTGTTACTATCAAGAGATAGTTTTCTCCCATCCTGGGAAGGGGCCCTTTTGTAGGGTGAGTACCAGCTTTTGTTTAGGATTGACGTAACCTAAAGAGGTCTCACATAGGAGCTTGATGAACTAAGTGGAGAGCTCATAGTATGAGCACGAACCTATAGACCCATGCATGACCATCTTCAAGGGGCATGAAGAGATGTTGCCCTGGAGGCAACCTGTATGGGGCCAGACCAAGTTAGGTAGGTCGCCATGATCCCTATGAAAGGATGTAAGTTTGACCGTGAGTGCCCAGAAAGATGATGGAGGTTCGGGTAAGGATTCAAGTTTGAGATGTACCATGATAGAATCCTAAATCAATACCAAGGTCAGGTGGGGATAAGACCGACATGAGTAGGAGTTCTCTATTCCCTAGATGCACGAGACCATAGGGTCGGGAGGTAACAACTATCTTAGCCCGAGGACTATGGGTTAGGAGGTTAGCCACCTTCATGCGTTCATGGGGCCCAAGGGCAAATGAGGGAGGCACTCCTTGGATGCATAAGGGAAGAGGGATGACCCCAAAAGTACCGGCACCCTAGAGACCTTGAGTTAAGGACTAAGGAATATATGAGTAATATGAAGACCCAAGAGTGTTTGGGAACAACCTTTCCATGGATGTAAACATCGATTCGAGATGTTCATGATGTGGAGACATGTGATGTACATTTCAACTTAGATTGGAAAGTGTACTGGCGATGTGTGATGCACTATCTCTACTCTTGGAATGGGATGAACTCTGTATTTGGACTGCAACCAAATGCTTATTTCCTCTCGTTATGGGTGTGGGAGACGGGGCAAAGCGTATGCCATATACTAAGGATAAAAGTGATATGAGTTGAAACTGTTCTATGATGTTTGAGGATGGAAGAATTACCACATCTTTGAGGGTACATGGGATAGATGGTTTGAAACCAAGAAGAGAACAGGGGTAATATGATGATGTACCTCTCTGGAAGTAGTTTGGAATCTATGAATTACAAGTTTGGATTTGATAACCGAGATGATGATCTTGGAGTTTTCTTGACTCATATATTAAAACCGAAATGAGGATCTTGGGTGGAATATATAGAGGTTTATGTCTTCATCTATAAGGAAGCTTAGGTGGTAACGAGATGTTCTCAGCTGAATACAGCTCATGTATACAACTTTCTTGTGTAGCCAATAGAGGGACTGGAAGAGGTTGCTAGGTGAACCCTAAGTTCGATAGAAGATGAGACCTATATGGCTAACACCCAGATACAACCTGACCCGTTGGTCGAGTTGGTGGTTTCTTAGTTAGCCAGCCCAGAGCTTGATGCGATAGAAGGATGGTTGTAAGAACCTCAGATATACCTCTCAGGAAAAGGAAGGTGGTGAAACCCACTGCTTGAGTGTTTTAGGGTTTCTGAGGAGTCAACCTTGAGGAATCATGACATGCAGGAGCTCATGATTTTAAGTACGCCATACACCGTAATACTACTAAGATAGTTAAAGTTTGTAGTAGTACTTTAAAGACCTGAGATGACGAAGTATATAGAGTTACACGTGCCCAGTTTCCGTACATGCCAAAGGGTGAAGGCCGAACACTAGTAACCCAATGAGTTGTTATGGATGATGAGAAGTCCTCGAGAGGGAATCACCATAGACGCTGTGGTGAGTTTCCCCTGGACCAAGAGAGGTCATGATATAATGGGTTATGGTAGGTCGCCTTACCAAGTGGACCTAATCCCTTGCCTAAGAGAGAGCACCGTCAGTGTGACAGATCTGATTGAACTATATATAAATATGAGGGAGAAATAGTTCAACTGCATAGTGACTCGAGTTCAGATATTCTTGAGCATGGGTTAAAGTTTTCTTACATGTTGTGGAAGTAGGTATAAGAAGAACTCGATGCTAAATTGAAGTTTAGCACAACTTATCACCCCTGACTGATGGACAATCAAGAGAGTATGATCCAGAATTTAGAGGGTCTGATGTGAGCATGTGTGCTCATTTGGGGTGATAAATGGGAGCAGTTCCTGCCCCTAGAAGAGTTTGTTGGTGATGATAGCCACCATAGCCAGTATTGGGGTGTAAGAAGCTTTGTAAGGGAGGCCGTGTCAGTCACCGCTTCACTTGGATGATGTCAGTGAGAGGACCTTATGGAGGTCAGAGAGATCATAGTGTATGTAGATGAAGTCGCTTTGATAGAGAAATGGTTGAGAAAGCCCAAGATCGACATGAGTCGTGAGCTGATGCAAAGTAGACTGACATGCAGTTCACTGTGGGTGAATATGTGTTATGAAAACCCGACCCCTTTGAGCTATAGCTGAGAAAGATGAATCCCCGATACATGGGTCCATTTGATATGGATTGGTGGAGATGCTTATGTTTAGCCTTACCCCTCAGGATAATATGATGTATGATGTGTTTCATGTGTCTGATCTAGTGCACTATGTGATGTACCCGAGCCATGTACTGAGCATTTAACATATTGAGCTTCAAGGGAGGCTGACATATCCTGAGTCACCTACGAGGGTATGAGATACCAAGGTAAGAGAGAACTCAGATGTAAGAATATAAGATGATAAAGGTTCTTTGTAAGCACCATGGAGAGGATGAAGCCACATGGGAGCCAATGATGGACATGAAAAGTCATATCCTGAATTGTTTGTATGTTTGATGGAATTTTGGGGGGGAAATTCCTATAAGAGGGAAAGGATGTTACAACCCCAATTTTTGGGTTCATATGGTTGGAAATGCAATTTCCCCAATAAATGTAGGATTATGAAAATTGAATGAATTATTTGAATTGAATGGATTCCCTTTGCAATATTTTCTTTATGCATGTGATTTCTTGAATCATAATATATTAATGAGTCTAATGTGATTAAAAGAAAAAAAAGAAATCAAATTATGCATTATTAAGAAGGAAATATGAGAAAATGATGAAAATATAAGAAATATGTGGAAAGATGTGTGATTGACTCATCATGGATGAGATTTCAAATCCACAAGGTTTCTAATGGTAAAAGGAATCCAAATAAATGATATAAAAGAATAGGAGAGTGAAAATATGCATAAGATATGCCTTAATATGTGATAACTTACTTATGAAGAAAAGTCTCTCATACTTTCGAATTTGAGTCCCAAACTTTACACACCTGAAGTTTAAGTCGTATGGACTTTCCTCGAAAATTTGAGTTTAAAAGGGTAAACGGATTGGGAGATACGATTTTTGTAATATTTCCTAAAGTGAATAGGATTTATTTAAATGTCACGTTTATCGAATGTAAGCAGAGATCTTTGTGCATGGATGATATCCGTGGATCGAGGATCCAACGGTAGATGTATTTCACACTCTTCTATTAGAAACAAGAAAAGAAGAATAGGGAAGTGAGTTTTCAGGATCGATTTCCTTGATGGCCTATACATGAGAGTTCTTGGAAAGTATTCCATTGAGATCGGGAGGGGATTTCGGACTCAAGCATCCTATATTTGCTAGGATTTCAGGAGACATAGGAGTTTCGCCCAATCTGTTCTCAAGAACAAACCGGCCAACTTGAGAGGTATATATATGGGGAGCTTAGGGACCCTCTGAGGGATCGCCTATATGTTCTAGATGTCCTATCGGATATATAGCATCAACACCAGACCTCAATTCCACCTCGCCACCTCTATTCTTCCTTCTACTCTTCTCTAGTTCGGTCGACGAGCTTCCTTGTTGTCCTCTCGGTGCGAGCCGACTCTGGAGGAATCAAGCAACCTATGAGTTCGGGAGGGTTCGCTGCGGTGATCTACACTTGGGCTGATGCTTCGGTGTCCTATAGCTTCGGGTCAACCTCTGGGTTGACTATAGCCTGGAACCATGGACTCTCTGTTTGCGGAAGCAAAAGGAGGAAGACAAGAGGGGAGGAAATCCCTGAAAGGCCCATAAACGTACACGGTAGTTCTTGGGGCCGACGGGGGCAGTACGGACTTTGCAAGCCCTCTATGAGCCGTGTCCCGCATGGCGAGTCAAGCCGAGATGGTGGGTGCCTATTCGCCAGACCTGGTTCGCGTGGACAAGGGGAAAAGCAGGCCGCAGTGCTGATGTATCAACACTCCCTTGGCCATAGGTAAGATATCTTGCAAAAATTCTAGAAATTTAATGGTAACTCGGATCAAGCTAAACTATATATGAAAATTGATCAAAAAAATGCAAGCAATCCACTAAAAATAGTTTTAGAGCTTGAATCTAATCATAGTTTGAAAAGTACCTAAAGTTACCATCTTTAATGCTTTCATGAGTAAGAAACCCTAATTTGATGATTAATGAAATTGGGAAGATTAATATGGATAATCTATGAGCAAATTAACATGTTGTTAATAAAAAGATGTTTTGATGTCTAATTAGATGATCCATGTGCTTAATAACCTAATTTAGGGTATCATATGTATAAAGTGCATTAATGGGCTTAGAAACCCTAATTTAGGTGCTAATGATTTCTAATGAGATATACTTCGAGATCCTTTGTATAAGATGATGTTAAGTTAATCCTAAGTCATTTTGATGAAAAGAAGGCTTTAATATGAATAAGTGGATAATTAGGGTTTTAAACCTAGAACTGCTGTTTTAGGGTTTTGTGGACATAAAAGTGGAAAGTTGTATATTGGTCTAAAGGAACCCTAATGAAACCCTAATTCATATTAGAAACCCTTGAAAGAGAATCCAAATCAATAAAGTAAGTTCTTGATGAGTATGTAGTAAATAGGTTGTACATGCTTTTCATGATTCTGTTCTTTTGTGTGATTGGCTTGAATGCTTGCTTGGATTGCTTGTTTGGATTGGACTGTGCTTATTTCTTGTGAAATCTGCAAATTAGGTATGTGGTTAATTATAATTACATGCTTTAGTTTCTCAGAGTTTTCCTGATGTTTTATCGATTGCATGGAAATAAACTGTTTGGATGCTTTTATTTCCGCAATCTTTAAAGTGAATATGATTATCATAAGTTAAGTATACATGTGACTGTCTCGAACCTACATACCATCTCTGGATGTATGATGCAAGACCAAGCCCCAGAGGGAAGGTCTAAAGTGGTCAAGCCCCGGAGGGAAGACCACTGGGCACCCAGAGAGGTGACCCCAAGTACCAAGCTCAGGATGGAGAAGGTAGCCTTAAGTCCCTTGTAAGGACTAAACCCTAAGAGAGGGTATCCCAGAGGATGAGTAAAAGCGGTTGGGAAGTCACATTGAAAATGTAATTTTGCATTGTTAACAACTACTTGATATGATTAGGTTGTTAAAGCTTATGTGCAATGTTTTGTTTGTCCCCACATACTAGTATATTCATTTATACTGATCGATATTTTGTTTGTCAGCGTTTTAGGATTATCTAAAATTGGACAAACAGTAAAGTGGAACTTGTGAAGATAAAGTTAATTCATAAAGGAGGATTTAGATAGTTAGAATTCTACTGAGGGTAGAAGTTCAAGTTTCCTATATCTGAAAGGTATGTGAAAAGTAATTTTTATTCCAATTTTAAGCTTAGTTTCTAGTAGAATTTATTAAATATTTTTGATTATTTGCTAAACCATTGATCCTATTTTTGGGATAACACCTCTGACTTCTTGGTCTTCTTTAATTGGGGGTTACCGGGAAGCGGGGTCGTAACACTATAGGTCCCATTTCACGTTGGCAGTGAATGTCCATAACTAGTTTATGACATCACAAGCAAAGAGTGGTACCTAGTCGCACATCAGTGCTACCCAAGTGAAAAGGAAAGTTGGAGAACAACTTTCAATCCTACAGTCTGTGATTGGTGTTCTAGTGAATGTATAATTCCTTTATCTCTGATATCCTGAATGAACTCAAGGCATGGAGTTGTCATCCTTTCAATGTTCATTCATATTTCTTGAACTAGAGCAGACTGTATGAGATATGTGTGACATCAATATTATATATTGATTCACATGTGCATGCGCATGCCTTTCTCAGTCTCACTTATCAAGTGGCCTGGACATCATACTCCCTTAGGAGGGACAAATCCCATATCTATCACTCACAGTCTATCTCATGCGTCAAAGCCCAATTGTCACCGTTATAATAAACCATGTTTCAGGACTGCGTTTGATAATGTCAAAGTGTACCCAATCACATTTGACGAGTGCAGTGATTTTAGGTCTAAGAAATACAATCACCACCATCACTATAAGAGATGATTCTAACTACCATGTCATGGTTCCATGTGTCACTCTCACTGTGGGTCTGTCCGATACACTATTTTCCAACATGTATCTATGTGCTTGGTTTGATATCATATATCATGACTAATGAGACATTGTCATCAACCAACACTCACTCTAGTCTTGATGTGTCATTGTTGTCTATCAACCTTTAACAATGACATCCGACTAGGGACATAGCAAGAATGTACATACTCTTATCATATGTATGATCTCATTGTTTAAGTCACGTACTTGAAGACATACGTCATTGAGTATTGTCATTCTTTAGACATTCATTCTGCTCCATCATATATCTCATAATTGATTGAGTTAGAATAAATTGGAAGCTTGCCTTTGATATTTATCAAATCAATAAGAACATATGCCAATCCAATCATCATATGATTGGCTCTCTGGGCACACATACCAACATTTATCACCTCCAAATGTCCTCCGTAAGGAGGGGAGTGACATTCTAAAATCACACTAGGAATTTCTTCATTTGGGATGCATCGTCAAATCAGCCCATCATTGTCCTGTTTGAACAAGAGAGGGACATTCCAATAATAGAAGTTGACATCATAAAGAAACTTATTTTTCTATTGATATGTAAGGTCACGAGGAAGGAATCTGGTTCAAAGTCAGTAAACCATGGTACACGAAGAGAGTTTACAACATAAAGTCTTTCAATTGGAAAATAGTCATCAATAGGAAGATTATTTTTTATGGAAGTGCTAGGGCAAGAAAGGTATCCAACAACATCATCGTCTATTCCCTTTTTGTCTTTGATCTCCAAATTGAATTCTTGTATCAACAATAACCAGTGTATGAGACGAGGCTTAACATCCTTCTTGTTCAAGAGATATCAAGTACAACATGATCTATATAAACAACAACTTTATATCTCACCAAGTATTGTCAGAATTTGACAAAGGCATATACTATTTCTAGCAACTCATTGCAGCATAATTGACCCGAGCCTCATCCAAAGTTTTGCTCGCATAATGAATGGCATGGACTTTGTTGTCTTTCTTTTGTCCTAAAAGAACACCTATTGCAAAATCACAGACATCGCATATAATTTCAAATGGAAGACTACAGTCAAACGGTTGAAGGATTGGAGCTGATAAAAGAGATTCCTTGAGTTTCTAAGAGGTTGTCTTGCATTCAACATTGAAGTTGAAATCAACAACTTTGGCTAAAAGGGAGCATAAAAGTTTTGCAATCTTGAAGTTCTTAATAAATCTTCTATGAAATCCTGCATGTCTAAGAAAGCTTCAGACCTCTTTCATTGTAGTCAGTGTAGTAATCATTTCAATTGGTTCAACTTTTGTTCTATCTACTTCAATGCCTTTGTTTGATACCACAAGACCTAGCACAACTCTGAATTGTACCGTGAAATGACACCCCTTCCAGTTTGAAAGAATTTGTCAAATAATCATCAAAGAAATTACCATAAATACTAAAATCATCCATAAATATTTCCATGATATGCTCAATGATATCAAAGAATATAGCCATCATACACCTCTACAACACAATAGGTGCATTACATAATCGAAATGGTATTCTTCTATATGTGTATGTTCCATAAGTGCATGTGAATGTAGTTTTTTCTTGGTCTGGTGGATAGATTGAAATTTAGAAAAAAACCTGAATATCCATTTAAATAACAAAAATATGAATGATTTGCAAGTCTTTCAAGCATGAGATCAATTAAAGGCAAAGGAAAATGATCTTTTCTAGTGGCCTTATTCAACCCCCTATAGTCAATATACTTGTGCCACTCGGTGACTACACATGTTTGGATCAACTCATTGTTATCACCTTTTATCAGAGTGGTTCCCCCTTTCTTGCGTACCACATATATTGCACTAACCCAAGGGTTGTCACTAATAATCTGATAAATTATTCTTACATCTATGAATTTGAAACTTTATTTTTTTATCACTTCCATCATGTTTTGGTTCAATCATAGAGGTTCAATACATAGTTTAGCATCATTCTCTAAATATACGACAATTAGTGTGGTTGATTCATTTTGAATCATCAATTATGTAATCAATTACATCTTTGAAGAACCGAAGTTCTTGAAGCAGTTTTTCTTTCTCTTGTTCTTTATCTAGTTCAGAATAAATAATTAAAGGAGAAGTAGAATTTGGGTCTAGAAATACATACCTCAATCCTAGTGGAAGGGATTTTAGTTCTACCTTTTCCCTGATATTGTAGTATTGTTTATTTCCTCCTCTTGTGATTTTTTTGGGAACTCGATCCTGAAGTAAGTGTAGAAATTGTTTAATGAAAATCAGTCTTCAGGTTTGTGTTATCATCTTCTTCTTCAAAATCATCAAAATTTTATTCTGAAATATTCTTGTCATCATCCAGCAGTGTGTCAATGTTGTCAATTTAATAAAGATACTCTTTTGTGCTTGGTTCTTTTATTTCATCATAAATAGAAAATTCAATAGCTTCATCTCCAACTCTAAGAGTTAATTTCCCCTCTCTAACATCCCCAATTCATCCAACAATGTATAGAAATGGTCTCCAAAAAATAATAGATTTTGTGGGGTCTTCATTCATATCAAGGAACGCAAAATCACAAGGAATATAAAATTTTTATATTTGAACTGGAACATCTTTAATGATTCCTCTTGTATATTTAATAGTATGTTCACTAGTTGTATAGCCTTAGATATGGATTTCAATTATTTCAAGTGAAGTCTTTACTATAAAGAAAATAGAATTAATCTTATGCTAGCACCAAGATCTACCAAATCTTTATCAAAGGTTGAGTCTCAAATCTTACAAGGAAGAATAAATGCGCCACGACCGTCTAACCTATTTGACAACATGTTTTGAATAGAAGAAGTAATTCCTTAAGAAAGAATTACTATCTTTACTTGATCAAGTCTCCTCCTGTATGTCAAATATCATTGAAGAATTTAGTATAAGAAACCATTTCAACAATTGCTTCTACTAAGAAGAAATTGATATAGAGCTTGTTCAGAATGTCGATAAATTTATTAAACTTGATATCATCTTTCTTATTAGCAAACAGATGAGGAAAAGGAACATTTGGCTTGCTAGAAGTACACTTTGTGGAGCTTCATGCAGATTTCTTTCTTTGAGTTTCAATTACATCATCTTTGTTGTCAAAAACTTCAATAAATTTCTTCTTTGATGGTGGATAAGATCCTCCTATGACGGATCCACTCCTCAAAGTCACTAGCATGCTTGTCTCTCTTGGATTCATTTTTGGTTGACTAGGCAAGGACCCAGAAAGTATTTTTTATTAGAAAGATCTTGTTGACCAATTTGGTTCTCCAACATCCTTTTATGGGTGGCAATTCCATCCACTTTGGAATAGATTTGGTGAATGGCATCCCTAATGAATTATCCTTTTTTTGTGGAACTTATCATTTTGCTTCATTTGAGGTAAAACAAAATTCTCTAGGAGGAACTCCAAGTTAGACTTTGGTTGTGGATATTGCTAATTAAAATTTGTTTGCATTATTGTTAAAACCAAGTGGATTTTTACCCATAGGTGGCTTGTTCCTAATATATGATTTATGTTGCACATGTTGTTTCTAATGATTTTGAGCATTGTTGTTGTAATATGAGAAATTAGGATGATCTCTCCAACCCAGATCGTACGTATTTGAATACGGATTGTAAGGCTGCTTGTTCCCAAAATTTTCTATAACATTACATTGTTCTAAGGCTTCCTTATATGGAACAAAAAAAGAATAGCATGTAGAAGATACATGCCCAAGAGATTCACTTGCTTCAAATACTAAGTTGATTGGTTGAGCCGGTTGGGTGCTTAACTTCTCACATTTTTTAGATAAGGCGTCAAGATTTGTTGCAATTAAGTCCATTGAAGCAATTGTGTGCATGCCAACTTGCTTTCCTGAAGCAATGCTTGAAGAAAGAGGTTGATGGCTTTTTTCAAACCTCCATTGACAATTATTATTTCCATATATTCAATTATGGAATAAGCTTTCCTGTAAAAAAAATTCATTAAAGTACCATTTGCAAAAATTCATTATATCAGAACCAAAATCCCTCCAGTAGGCGGGGCCCAAATGGGCATGTGGTATGCTAGTCTTGAGTCGTGCGGTCTAGGTATGTTAGGAAGGGTTATCCATGGTAATGTATCCACCCTTACACCGGTAGTCATGATCGGGAGCTGGGTGCACATGGGTCATTCTGGGTCTAGACTGAAATGGAGAATGATTACGAGTCCTTATTGAGCCTTGACAAGGATGTCAAGAGTCTAAGTGGGGGAGATTGTAACGTCCCAGGTCTTGAGACCTTAGACAAAATGATCATAATATTAATGATTAGATTACCCATATCACCGAGGCACACATCCTTTTTAGGGAGCCCATCACTAAAAACTCTATAGTTAAGCGTGTTTAGCTTTGAATAGTACTAGGATGGATGACTAGTCAGGAAGTTGATCTCGACTTGTGCATGAGTGAGGACAAAACCCACAGTTAAGGCCAATGGTGGTTTGTGGGCCCAGGTGTTACAGTACCTCCCAACTATTAATGAAGTTTCTTGGTGAAGAAAAGAGTCACGCCTTCACTCTGTGTCTTAATGTGAATGGAAAAAGAAGAAGGCGGATCCCACTAATAGGAACTTTGTTTATATTGAAAGTGTTGAGATTCTATAGAAATTCATCAATACAGAGATTTGGATCTTCCATGGGTGTCCCTTCAAACGATTATGTTGTACATTTGCATTATGACTAGGGATGATAGAGAAATTGTTCACCTCGATTTTTGGGTTGTTGATAGCTCCACTTATATTTATCATGACTAGAACAACGAACACCTTAAGATATGATCATCTTCCATAGTCAGATCTTCCAGTTGATCTAATTGTTCGAGGGAAGAAGGTGGTGAAGGTTGTGAATACTCCATTTATGAGTGAGGTTCACTCCTTGATCTTTCAAGCGTGCTAACAGTGTGTTTGATTTTCGAGTCTAGAATTATGAAAGGTTCAACACTCCTCTTGGAACACCGCATATAGTCTCGTTTATAATTCAACACTTCAACAAAAATATGATGATCCCCGACAAAAATACCAAAAATTTGTAGTGTAGTTTGAAATAAGTTTTAAATTAATATTATCTTGACTTGTCTGCCCCCACAAGTATGTGGGTCCATTGTAATCAAAGTGTCCCAAAGGAGCATAAGTTGTTAAGCACAAGAGTGATTAACTTCAGCAATCTAGATCTTTTTAGCAAAAGATGATTTGTTTTGCTAACTTATACCAAAGAACTAAAACAGAATTCACATATATCAACACGATAAAATTGGATTATGGATTCTTTGGGACAGACTTTCACTATCACATCATGCCATAAAACAACAACAAATTCACATCCAAGCAACATAATCACAAAAAAGGTTCGAGTTCTACACCACTCCCGATAGTGTAGAACGGTTATACGCTTATATACATTGTTATGCATATATTATGGTTAGAACCACCAAATTTTTTGAAACACTCTTCACTTCCAAACCACTCACTTGGTCAAGGAAACAAATTTATGAAAACACCTCCTTACTTCAATGTATACCTTCCCAGTATATACAAAAAGCATAAGACATACATACAAGATGGACAGTTAAACATATATGTAAAGTAAACACTGATGCATCCGAAGAACAATGATTGAACTAATATTAAGTAGGAAATTCCTTGTCCAACAAGACATGACATGGGAGTTACTCTCCCATACCCAAACAAAGAGATAAACTTATCTATGGTTGTAGAAAGTAGATACAAGTAGTTGCAAACAAAGTTGGACATCATAAAAAGGAAATAAATTTGGATGTATGTAGAATAAGTAGAATGGAGTTGGAATTCCTATCAAGGAGTCAAAATTTCATCCTTGGTATTGAATGCTCTCCAAAAGCCTTCATTCTAAAGTGGAGAGAAGAAAACAGTTGGAGATTTCTACTACAATGTTGGACAAGAAGGAAGAAGTGAGTTTCTATCCCATAAAATCAACTTTTCCTCTCATAGATGCCTCCAACTGCTCCTGGTTCTTCTTTTGTCAAATCGCACTCCAAATGATCCGAAATAGTTTGTGATAATTGTCCCAGGATGGCTTGGATTCATATATATATAAATGTCGAGTAGTTACAATCGTTTTTTAATGAAATCTATAGGTGACATGACGCGTAGGTTGGCCTACATAATGTGTCACTTGTGTTGTCTTCCGTTGTAACCAGTCATCTAGGAACGACACAAAATGTCTTGAATCGACATGGCGTGTAGTCAACAACCGAACTAATTCTGGTCTCAAGCTGACACGGCATGTCAATATGTCTACACCTCGTGATGGATGCTTTCTTTAAAGGCCGACTTTCCAATTATGGACAACCGTGTTGAGCATCTAATACGTCGTGTCCCTGACTATTTATGTAGCTTTATTTATCTAAATATGTAGATACTTGAGGAGTGAGTTGATGGGAGATATGATAGTCTTTTTCTCCATATTATCATGTCATAGAGTTGTTCTTACAATAAAAACCATGGAGTAAGCAAGGATAACATCAAAGTGGAAAAATCTAACATGATTAGTGTGAATTCGGGAATAAATGAATTAAAAGTGCATGGAAGAGTAAACAAAAAAGTGATATAAATCGTGCACATCAACCTCCCAGCTCGATCTACCCGTGTATCAACCTCTTTCCTTTTTTCTTGCTATTTCATTGTTTTCTTTTGAGGACCATGACTTTCTCAAGTTGTAATTGGTTTCTTTCTTTCATCATAACTGGATAAGCTGAATACCTAGAGTAGCGAGTAATCGTGAGACCCTCCCAACTATGTAATCCTTCATTATTCTGTTTAAATACATATATTCTTGCCATTTTATTTCCATACTCCTATTTAAATGTATACTTTGTTTGATCAATGACCTTCTTGCGATGTTTGGTCTGAATTAATTTGAGAGAAAAAGTTGAGGAAGATCTAAAATTTGGACTAATGATTACCCACAAGAGTGAGGAATCATTATAGCAAGAAGTAGACAAGTATACATTTATGTTTGATATGTTCGTTATCATCTTGAGAGAGAGATACCTTTTGATAGAAGTCTACCCTAAGCTTGAGAGAAGGAAGGTACTAGATATCTTTTATGGCCGTCTACAAAATGTGTTGAGAGCACATAAAATAGGAGAGGAAGGTTTTGCATGGTTGAGAATGCTTTGATTGGTGAAACCCAATCCAAATTTCTTTCATCATAATCACAATTATCTTTGTTTCGTTTGACTTTTTTAACTTAAGTTATTGCTTGAGTAGATGAATTTATTCCTTAACTAGAAAACCCACATTCCAACCTTTGATTTGATTAAGAAAAGCTAAGGATTTGGTTCCTACATCATTGTCCCCCTTGTCCTTGTGTTTGACTCTGTATTACTACAATAAACTCGTATTGAGTTGCGAACATCTCTTAAAGTTAGGTATACATTCAAAGTATGATACGTTCAACCAGACAATTGTGTTTACACTTATGACCTACGCTAAAGGGTGATCATATATCTACATAATCATTGATGCATCGAACCAACCTCATCACAGAAGGAAGAAACCACAAATTAGACATATCCAAGTACATTATCTATTGAATAATTCTATTTAATGTCTCAAATTGTACAAGGATCATTTTATGAAAGGCTTTAATTAGAGGGAAGACTTTTTCATGATTCTCAAGTAAGAAAAATCATGTAACTCTAGGAAAATCATCAACAAACGTTAGGAAATATTGATATCCATTATAACTAGTACGAAAAGGTCCCCAAATATTAATATGGATAGGATCAAAAAGTTACATAAACTATTTCCAGTCACATGCTGGAACAGACACCCTATGGTGTTTACCAATTGCAAATACAACTAGAT
This sequence comes from Alisma plantago-aquatica, assembly GCA_963693085.1. Classification (NCBI taxonomy): domain Eukaryota; kingdom Viridiplantae; phylum Streptophyta; class Magnoliopsida; order Alismatales; family Alismataceae; genus Alisma; species Alisma plantago-aquatica. The sequence goes on along the minus strand of OY856410.1, from coordinate 349,771,874 downwards.
AATAAAGAAATAATAGATAGAGTAGATAAAAAAACTTGTAACTTTTTAAGCGATGGATTACTATGATGAAGATGTGGATGATGTTGATGTGGCAGTGAACTTGTTGTGAAGGCCACATAAGATGTTATATGAGAACGAAAGTAATATATATCACCAGTGTTCACCCTATCCAATCATCTTTATACTCTGTAAATAAAGTATAACAATACCAGTAGGATTGAAGGTTATGTAACGTCTCAAAGAATCAATAAGTTTGGCAAGAAAAAGTAAGTCGTACAGAAAATGTAGAACATAATGAATATCGAACAGAGTGTAATTTTATAAATGAAGAAAGGGGACAAAGGCATAGTTGATGATATTTTTCATAGACCCATCTATTAGGGTAACTAATCAGTGAGGAGTATGACAGTCAACAGGTTGAAGATGTGACATACATGTCATGTATTTAATTACACTAGAGTCAAAATTATTTTGAATGTGAAGAGAGCATAGCTAGCCTAAAATTACCTTGGTGTGTAGCTGTGAGGTGAGCATAAGAGGCCTTATCCACTGGATAGTTTCCAACGTGACAAACTAAAATGTAAGACATGTAGCAGGAGGTCCAAGTTGAGCATGCAGTAGAGTATCACCACCTTGGTGTGAAGCCTAGAGAAAACATTCATACTCTTTGTTGGTGAGTGAGACAGGAGCGGAGCTTGCACTTGGTGCTCCAATAGAATTAGTGGACTAGGTTTATGGATCTTGTATCAGATGAGAAGCAAGAACTATTAGATATATGACTGCTACAACCATGTACATAACATGGGTTAAGCCCAATGTAGTGCAGCTAGTACATGTGAGAGAGGTAGTTTTGTCTCTAGTACAAATGGGAAAGAAGTTTTATCCCACATTGCTCACTCCTAGAACTTTTGTGGTCCTTATATGTAGGATCGCGTGACACTAGTGTCCAAGGGTCCTAGGAGGGTATGTTCACCTCCTTGGTGGGTACGGTGACCACAACACACACACGCACGCGCGCATGCCACGCCTCGCCTGGCCTAGCCTGGTCAGGTCGGGCCAGGCACGGGCTCGGGCTCGAACTTGTGGATTGTAGATTGTGGAGAATGTCTTCCGTCTTCTTTTTACACTAGGATACAACTACATAATTAATTATTAACTTAATTAATTTTTTCTTTCCTAGTCGGATTTATTAATCCTAACTGGAAAGTGTCTCTTTCGTGGAATTTTCCGTAATGTGTACAAGAACAACCGAGTGGTCACGTCTTAACGGGAATAGGATTACTAGGGCGTGTAAGGCTATAAATATGTCTCCGGTCATTAGGGTTAAACACATCTTTTCAAACATACAATCGTCATCGTTCGAGTGCGTTTTTGTGAACCCTAACCTTTGGTGTCTCCTTCAGTCGTCGTCTTCATGTCGCTATGTGGGGATCGTCTCCTGGACGTAGCAAGTTCGTCCATCCTTCCTCTTTCGAGACACGACCTGTCAGGCGGTGGTTCCTGCGGTCTTTGGGTTGTACTTGTGGTGTGAGTCGTCTACGTCTGCATCATTCGTTGTCTACATGAGCGAGATGTCTCTTCTTCAGGTTTGTGATCGGGTCGACTAGGAGAACAATGCCTATCCAGAAGGGTTGCAAAGCGTTTATTTATTTAAGTATATCACAGTCGTTTTTTAAGGAATGACCTAGTTTAATCCTGACCTTATTTATTTTTGTTCTCCTGCATTGGTTTACTCTATGTTTTCTTATTTGGATCAGCCTGAACTATTAACTTAATTGCACCTGTCGATGTTACATGTAACGATGTAAATTCAAAATTAACAACATTCTTACAGAAATCATCATCTGTCATTAGTTAACTATGGTTGGTTGTGGCACGAAAATTGATACGTCTAGTATTCTTGAAAAATTTACTAAAACTTATTTTGCTTGTTGGCAAAGTAGGATGCAAATCTGACTTGACATGGTAGGGTATGATTAGTATTTAGAAGAAGACGAACCCGAAGTTGATGAAAATATTCCTGATAATGCTAATATAATTGCAACTTGGAAGACAGGTGATAAGATGTGTCGAGAGTTGATTCTATTCGCATTAAACAACAGACTGTATGACTCATACTCAAAGCTTCCTGTTACTACATCTAAAGTTTTTTGGAAGGCAATAGAAAAGAAATACAATACTGAGAATCAGGAAACTGAAAAATATTGTATTTTGAAATTTCTTAAGTTTCATATGTCTGAGGGTAAATCTATTTTTGATCAAACACACGATTTTCAACTCTTTGTGCAAGAGCTCGCTGATGCGGGCATGATACTTCCTGAAAACTTTGTTGCAATGTCAATCATTGAGAAATTCTCAAAATCTTGAGAGTTGTTTGGCATGACTCTTAAGCGTCGCAAAGGAGACATGTCAATGAACGATCTCATAATGGACATCAATATTCAGGAAGAGCATCTGAAAGAGAAGACTATCAAAGTACCCACTGATGTTAATGTGACTGTTAATTTTACTACTGCTAAGAACAAGGATAAGAAATCTAAGAATTTACTTAAACCTAAGGCCAAGATCCAGAAGAAACCGAAGAACAAACCTTGTTGCACTTGTGGACAGGTTGGCCACTGGAACAAGGATTTTCCTTCAAAGAAGGTCAAGAAAGTGGTCGCATCTGCAACTGAGGAGGTTGTGGTCAACATGAGAACTGCATCCTTAAACCTCAATGATGGGTACACATCTATAAAACTTGAAGTTGTTTCTATTTTTGAACCACTATATTGGATTATAGACATTAGGGATAATGTGTATCTGTGTACTGATAAGTCCTTATTTGTGTCTTATCAGGCCTTCTAAAGGTCGATCCGTGACTTTGGGCGATTCCAACATTATAGAAGTCAAAGGCAAAGGATGGGTGGACTTGAAGTTTCCTTCGAAAAAGGTTCTGACGCTTCATAGAGTCAGACATGTTCCATCAATACGACGCAACATTATTAATGACGCAATTTTAGTTAGAGATGGTTTTAGAATAGATTGTAAATGTAATAAGGCTATTATTAATCACCTTCGAGATTTTTTATTTTTTAACAAAGGGTATCTTTGTGAAATGGAGAACTTGTTTAAGATTCTTGTACAACCTGTTTCAAATTCCTTTTTTAAATTTGAATGATAATAGTTCTTTATGCATGAATCTTGTATCATCTGATGTTTGGCATGCATGTTTCATACATGTGAATGTTGCCTCAATGAAATGTATGATGAATCTGAGCTTAATCTCTAAATATGAAATTAGCAATAATAAATGTGAAATATGTGTATAAGCTAAATTACCTAGGAAACCTTTTCATTCTGTGAATAGGAATTCTGAAATATTACATTTAGTGCGTACGGATATCTGTGAATTTAATGGTATTGCTACAAGTGATCAAAAGCGTTATTTTATAACTTTTATTGACAATGCTAGTAGATATTGTTATGTCTTTTTGCTTAGAAGTAAAGATGAGACATTGGATAAATTTAAAATTTATAAAAATGAAGCTGAAACTCAAACTAGTAAAGTAATTAAATGATTAAGGTCTGATAGGGGAGGATAATATACCTCGGATTTGTTTTTGAAATTTTGCCAATTACATGGTATAGTTCATGAGGTTATTGCTCCGTACTCACCACAGCCTAATGGGATAGCTGAACGTAAAAATTGAACCCTTATAGATATGGTGAATTCTTTACTCCAAACCTTAGGTCTACCCAACTTCATGTGGGGGAAGCTTTGAATATGGCTTGCCATATTCAGAATAGAGTTTTCTACAAACATGTAGAGAGTAGTCCGTTTGAATTATGGAGAGGAAGAAAATCGAGTCTCAAATATCTTCGAGTGTGGGGGTGTCTTACTAAGGTACTTGTCCCTGAACACAAAAAAAAGAAAGTGAGACCAAAAACAGTTGATGCCATATTCTTGGGGTATGTAGAGACAAGTTATGCCTATAGATTCTTGATTGTAAAATATGATATCTCAGACACTGAGGTCAATACAATTGAGGAATTATGTGATGCTACATTCTTTGAGGATGTGTTTCCCATGAAATCGGCTGTGCCCAATGAAGTATCTCAATAGGATTCATTCACCACAGGTTCCATTCTCAAACACATGGAAAGGATGACAAATGTGGGGGGTGACTCAGAACAAGTTATTTCTGAATCTGATGATTCTGAAGAAATAGTTGAACCGAGGAGAAGTAAACGGTCTAGGACATCCAAGGACTTTGGAAGTGAGTTTCTCGCTTACAATGTTGAGGATAATCCTGTAACTTTCAAACAAGCTATGGAATCTCCAGAAGCTAAATTTTAGAAAGAAGTCGTTAATGATAAAATCTAGTCAATTCTCTCGAATGGAAGTTAGGAATTGGTGGATTTGCCTCCTGGTTATTTTGTAGTTGGATGCAAATGGATCTTTAAAAAGAAACTTAATGTTGACATGACAATCAATAAGTATAAGACTAGGTTAGTTGCTAAGGGTTATACACTGAGGGAAGGAATAGATTGTTTTGATACCTATTCTTTTGTTTCCCGTATGACTACAATCTGAGTGCTTATAGCATTGACTTCCATTTATAATCTATGTATCTATCAGATGGACGTGAAAACCGCGTTCTTACACGGTGATCTTCAAGAAGAGATATATATGGAACAACCTGAGGGATTTGTGGGTCATGTGAATGAGTCCCAAGTGTGTAAACTTGTTAAGTCATTATATGGCTTGAAACAAACCCCTAAGCAATGACATGAGAAGTTTGATTCTATAATATCATCGTTTGGCTTTATTTCTAATGAATTTGATAAGTGTCTCTACTGTAAAATCATCAATGATGGATTCATTTTATTATGTTTATATGTCTATGATATCCTATTTTTTGGTTCTGATATGAAAGTAGCAAATGAGACAAAGACATTCTTGTGCATCAAGTTTGAGATGAAAGATATGAGTGTCGTTGATGTGATTTTAGGACTTAAAATCATAAGGTCTACTGATGGTATAACTCTCTCTCAATCTCACTATGTTGAGAAGATACTGGAGAAGTTTGAGTACACATCACGTAAACCTGTTAAGACTCCATATGATTCATCCAAGGCCTTATTCAAGAATGAGACTGGGATTCTAGTGTCTCAATTATGATACTCTCTGATTATCAGAAGTTTGATGTATCTTATGAACTGCACACGTCTAGGCATTGCATTTGTCGTGAGCAAGTTAAGTAGATACCAGTTGTCCCGAAAAGACCCATTGGGAAGCTCTTGACAGAGGTTTGAGGTATATCAAAGGAACTTGTTCTCTTGGGCTACATTATGACAACTATCCTTCTGTAATCGAAGGATATAGTGATACAAGCTGGATTGCCATCAACTCTGGGAGTAATGGTGTCTCAGGATATGTATTCTTGTTGGGAGAAGGAGTTGTTTCCTGGAGGTGTAAGAAACATATCATATTGTTTCGTTCTAATTTTGAGGCAGAGTTGTGTGCTTTAGTTGAAATTGAATTGGAAGTTGAATGGGTACATGGACTTATGTCTAGTTTACCTATGGTAAAGAAGCCGCTTCTGTAATTTCAGTTCATTATGACAGCACTACAACTATTGCCAAGATAAAGAGTCACAACTACAATAAAAAATAGTGTAGACACATCCAAGTCAGACTCAAATCTGTAAGAGAGTTAGTGTCTAATGGGGTCGTGGTTGTAGACTACGTCGGTATTAAAGAAAATACAGTTGATCCTTTTACTAAAGGTCTTACCTTAGCCTTAGTGGAAAAATCCAGGTTGAGGATGAGACTGAAACCCCTCATTATTCGCAGGCAGTAGCAGCCCAACCCAACAGAGTGGAGATCCCACAAATTGGGTTCAATGTGATAATAACAAGTTGTTAGGTGAATTGGATGACACTGTGTAATTACCTTGATGCTTCATGCATCTGTGTGTCTATCCCTTGGGAAGCATGTTAGTGTCATGACTGCAAGTAAGTGAGAGATTAGTCTTTGAATTGTGTCAAGTCTTAGGACAGTATGTTAGCAGTACATCCTTGGAGACTCCAACTATATGGGATTAAGAAAGGAAGATTTCTCCCCCCCCCTTTCCCACGCCTGTGGCGGAGGCGGAACGCCCGAGAGGATGGTAAATCAAGGAGGCAACTGAGATTCGAACTCGGGTCTCTTTGTTAGGGGACACCGTGCTTGACTACTGGAGACTCCAACTATATGATTGATGTTGTGTATGCCGCAATATGAGAATTGGGTTGTTCTCTATTATTAATGATGACATAAAATTTTGTATGCACGGCCTTAATGTATTGTTTTCTTTTCTACCATGTCTTTATTGTGTTGTTACCAACCTATACTCTTACATCCAAGGTTCAACTTCAAGGCTTTTGTTCACCTAGTTCCTGCGGAGGTCACAGTTGGATAACTCAGGTAGATTCAAACTGAAAGGTATCTGCTGAAAGCACAATATGGAGGAATGAATGGTAGAGCACACTACATATTGGACTTTATGGGGGATTGTTAGATATATGGCTGCTACAGCCTTGTATATAGAATGGGTTGAGCCCAATGTAGTGCAACTAGTACATGCGAGAGAGGTAGTTTTGTCTCTAGTGCAATTGGGAAAGAAGTTTTATCCCACATTGCTCACTCCTAGAACTCTTGTGGTCCTTATATGTAGGATCACATGTGACAGTAATGCCTAAGGGTCCTACGAGGAGGGTATGCTCACCTCCTTGGTAGGTATGGTGATCACAACACGCACGCACGCACGTGCGCCACGCAACGCCTCGCCTGGCCGGGCCAGGCACAGACTTGTGGCTTGTGGATTGTGGAGAATGTCTTTCGTCTTCTTTTTGTACTAGGATACAACTACATAATCAATTATTAATTTAATTAATTATTTCTTTTCTAATCAGATTTATTAATCCTAACTGGAAAATGTTTCTTTTATGGAATTTTCCACAGTGTACAAGAGAAACCGAGTGGTCGCGTCTTAACATGAATAGGATTATTGGGGTGTGTAAGGCTATACATATGCATCCGGTCATTAGGGTTAAACATATCTTTTCAAACATACAGTCGTCGGCGTTCGAGTGCGTGTTTGCGAACCTTAACCTCTGGTGTCTCCTTCAGTTGTCGCCTTCGTGTCGCTACATGGGGATCTTCTCATGAACGTAGTGAGTTCGTCCATCCTTCCTCTTCCGAGACGTGACCTGTCATGCGGTGGTTCCTGCGGTCGTTGGACTGCACTGGTCTACGTCTGCATCGTTCGTCGTCTACACGAGCGAGGCGTCTCTTCTTTGAGTTTGTGACCGGGTCGATTAGGAGAACGACGCCTATCCAGAAGGGTTGCAAGGTGTTGATTTCTTTAAGTATATCATGTTTGTTTTTCAACGAACGACTTGGTTTGATCCTAACTTTATTTATTTTTGTTCTCCTGTATTGATTTATTCTACGTTTCTTATTTGGATCGGCATGAACGGTTAACTTAATTGCACCTGTTGTTGTTACATGTAACAAGTGTAAATTCAAAATTAACAAGCACCATGTCCATGGTCACGACTGTGGGGGGGAATTCATATTTGGAGGTCAACACTGCATCTACAGGGTAGTTATTACCATTCAGCTTGATGATACATATTGTGGACATGTCATTGTAAATGACAGTTGATGACGTGTTTGCTTTGTTAGAAGCCATAAGGCATAGGAATGCATGTTGTCGATTAGTAAGAATGGTACAAATTATACTACTAGAATGTTGACACGGAAGATAGATTACCTATTAGAGTGTAGACCGAAAACATATAGATAGTATTACCAGCAAAAGAGTACGGTAGAAAAATAACATAGAAGACTATCACTACTCGCAGTAGGATAAAGATCACAGGAAGATGGAACTGTGATAGGAAAGCATGAAGCCCCCTTTTTCGCTTATAGATCACTCAGCCATGTGATTTAGGAAAATTCATCGAGAGTAAAAGAAAAAAGTTAGTGATATGCCCCTTATTCTTATTTTTGGATGATTCATAAGACTGACATGAGGGTCTTTTGTTTCCTTTTTTAGTTACTTATGAGAAATAGGTAAGAACCAAGAGAAGTATGCAGACGAAGGGGTCAGGCTTTAGATCATCCTCTGAGGAGGAGATATGACACATGAGAAAGCACCCCTTTGCGGTAGACCGACCAACGTCAGCTGGTTCTGGCTTGCGGTGACTGTTGTGTTGATTGGTGCTGGGTCTCCTTATTGTGCCGACTGCAGTCCCACTCCTCAGGACCAGGCTGGCTGCATTGCCTTCATACCTTCGCCCCGATGTCCTTGCAGCCCTACTAGGTTTGGGGTCGATGTTACGATGCCACCACCAAGTACAACGGTTGCTACATTTAGCCGATAGTGTTACAGTGCACCACTTCAGTATGGATGCTACTGTAGCTACGGTATCACTGACGACAAGTTTGAAGTGATGCACTGATTCTGTGTGGAAAAGAATGATGTAAAATAAAGTGAATTAATGAGATCCCCTCCCTATATATAGGAAGAGGGATTTATGGGTCTATTTTAAGTGTTATGTGGATAGTTTAAATAAACAATATTAAATGAGCCAGGCCCAATACAAAACAAATTATTTCAACATAGTAGCCCCTCTCTATTGTTTACTCAATGAATGGGTTTTAAAATACAAATGTTGCATCTTCACAAATCTCCTGCAGGAGAATGGTAGGAGCCCTCCTATTCTACAATATAGGTGATGTGTTGAATGTGTGGAGAGCCTAAAATGGTTGTGCAAGGCAAAAGGGTTGAATGTAAGCGGGAGAAAGAATGCCAGTAAAATAGATTGTCTTGACTGTGCTTGTTAAGGATTACTAAGGGCCCTGGGTGTAACTTACGCATGAAAACAATCGGATGACTTTCCTGTACGAACATCGGATACAGCAGACTAATACATAGGCATGTACACGTCTCAAATATTAGCCAAGCTACCAATGGAAAACTTTTCTGCATTAATAATAATTCAAAACAAATTGAAATCTTCCCATTTATTACAATACACAATATTAGAAATATGATAATGTTTGTAAGTGGAAGACCAATATATGATGAGACGTTTCTCGAGCCATCGCAACAAAGTCCGGAGCATTCACTTTTCCCCGTTTTCAGCAGTCAGATGAACTGTTTTCTGAAATGTGAAGCAAACTCTCACCAACCCGACAGTGGACTTATAATTCATAGTTTTATATATTTTTCTTAAAAGTAATAATACTACCTTGATACATGACAACGCATACTCCACGTCGCCTTCTGAGATTTGATGATGAACCACGATCCTGATACTACATTAAGGAAAAGGATACTGGTAAGATGGCTAAAAACGCGAACATGCAGCCACAATTTCCTTTTTTTTCTTCCAATATTCAGCAAAAGGCTTTAGGCGACAACCTTGAAACATATCCTAGCACTTCTACTTTACTAAGATTCTAGTTTCACTCTGTATAGGGCAGTAGGGCCATATAAAGCGAGCATGCGGTTAAGCTAACTGGCACTAAGGAAAGTATTTCATCGCATTGCAACGAGACATTGACAATTTTGAAAGGAATTCACCAAGCAACACCAATAAAAGATACTCACCTGGCTGTGCCTGATGGCATTGCAAGTACACCATGTCCTTTTAATGCCTCACAAAGCTTATCAGGAGATAGGCCTAGATCCTTTGCAAGATTAAAGAATACCTACACATGAAAGCCACCTACGTTGTCATATAAACCGTTGATTACCTGTTTCAGGGAAGAAAAGGTCAACAATTTTAAAGTTTTCAAGTGGCATTTAGGTGACTGACCATATTAGTTTCCACCGATGCCGCATCTACAATTATCCCTTTGATCCCTGTTAATCCATCTGATCACATAAAATGAACGTTCTTTCAGAAGGCAGTTGTTCGGAAGTTGTTTCTCAACTAATTTTAAACGTTTGATTAGGGCAAAAAGGTTCAATTACTTGTATAATTCCAGTTCACTGTATGATGAGATTATTTGAAACAAGCATCAAACACATCAATTGGAAAAGGGGAAAAATGACCTGCTAACAGTTTGGCCTTCCGGTGGTCATCCTCCAACTTACTGATGTTATCACGAAGAGCCACTGAAGCTGCGGCACACAAAACACCTACCTGTCTCATTCCACCACCTAGTGTTTTCCTAAGCCTTTTTGCCTGAAAGTACAGGGTATATTTGCCTTATTACCTATCACAACATACACCATCTATGCAATGTACGATAGGGGAGGGAATACCTTGTTAATGAAACTTCTGGAAGCCACGATGACAGTTCCAACTGGAGCACCTAGACCTTTCGAGAGGCATACCTAGATGTCATATAAGAAAGATGGACATCAATACCAATCTGGTAGGAAATTTATTTGATATTAAAGGATAGGAAAAGCAGGACTCATCCATCCAACTTGGGTAAAGGGCAAATTGCTGATGTAATAATGCTCATCCTAATCACATGTTGTGCAGCGTTTCATTGTTAGCCAATCAACATTGCAGTTACGCAACCCCATTATATTTCCACGAGCCTCGACTCATATATAATACATGCTACTAACTTGATGTATGGGCTAGAGTGCAAAGAGTTTAATATCTATTTCAAACTATTGAAATCTAAGCTTTGATTCTACCAGTGTTTGGGTTGGTTATAGAAATTATTTTTCTCCATTCAACTCCTTTTTGGGATATTTCATACCTTTGTAAAGCAACCAAATATATTTTCTAGTTCTCCATGTTTTTCAGGTTCTGCCCCTTTCCTTCCAAAATCCTATAATCTCATTTGCACTACTCATCTCCATAGTCACAAATTCGGTATTCGGGATACGTACGGTGGAGTTGAAAAATTCGGAATTCGGGAATTATGCGGGAAATTCGGATAAATAACGGTAAAAGTACGGTCAAATTCGGTCAAAGTACGGTCAACTATTCGGGAAAAAGTCGGCAATATATATATATATATATATATATATATATGTATATATGTATGTATGTATATATGTATACATATACATGTATATATATGTATACATATATATTACATATATACATATATAGATATACATATATATACATATATACATATATATATATATATATATATGTATGTATATATATATATATGTGTATGTATATATATATATGTATGTATGTATATACTTTGGACATATATATATATATATATATATATACACACATATGTATATACTTTGGACATGTATATATATATATATATATATATATATATATATATATATATATATACATATGTATATACTTTGCACATATATATATATCACCGTACAGTAGCGAATAAAACGAGAAAAAAACGTTTAAAACGCGAATAAAACGGAAGTCGTGTTTAAAACGCGAATAAAATGCGTACTACGCGATTAAAACGTTCCGGGCGAACTAAACGACCGTCACATACGGCACACAAAAAAAACGCGTTTAATACGCGACTTTTTCAAAAAGTCGCCGATTATTGTGACTATGCTCATCTCAACGCCCAATTTTCCGTGTTGGAAATGTCCTAATCAATAAAGACGGGCCTCCCCAATGTTTAAACTCGACACTGACCATTCCCACTTAATTGACGTTCAAATATGTTTTCATTTGATCCTTTTACAATCTACATAGAAATACTCGTCCCACACAACTAACAGTTAGTGCTTGGTTTCTTTATGGCCTCATTATCAAGTAGCTCGAGATTGATATACATGTGTACATATATATATATATATATATATATATATATATATAGAGAGAGAGAGAGAGAGAGAGTCAGGCTAGTGTACACTCGAGTGTACCGGAGGCACCGTACACCTCAGTCATTTTTAAAGATGCAATAACTTTTTGAAAAATCTAAACCGTTGATCTTTTAAATATCTTAAGAACATACCATATAATAAATTTTAGCTCATTTGGACACTTATAGGTCGTGCATCTAAAGGATGCAAAAAGCAGGCATTTCAAATTAGTTTTGTGCGTCGATTTTGTTGTCTTTGGATGAATGACTTACACTCATCCAAATGAGCTCAAATTTTGTATGTGGCTTATTATTATTGTAACCATTAAGATCAATGGATTAGATTTTAAAAAAACATGGTCTAGATAGGCAAACACCATTGGGGTGTACAGTGTGATCTGTACACTCAAGTGTATTCTAGCCTGACTATATATATATATATATATACTACTATAAAAAGAGCGAGTTTGATGTTTCGCTCTCCTTGATTCACTCTCTTCTCTCCTTTTTTCAGGGAATTTTACTCCTACAAATATTTTTTTTCACTCTCTTATTACCATTTATTATCTTTAATTCTGTATTTCTCTTTCCGTCCCATGGAAACGGTTCCTTGATTCTCTCCTTTCAAACAAGCAACAAATATCTTTTACCGTAGGGACCATTTCACGGACGAGTCTTCTCCCCGTACATTTCCAATAAATTTATATGTCACGTGCATGTGCGTGTGTGCGTTCACTAGTATATATATATATATATATATATATATATATATATATATATATATATATATATATATATGTATGTTATCTTTGTTGGTTGTAGCTATTAAGTTAGTATGGGCTAAACCCAATGTAGGTGCATCTAGTACACATGATATGTGGAGAAAAAAGTAGTTCTTGTCTTTTGTGCAAATAAAAAGAAGGTTTAGTCACATATTTTCCACTTCTAAAATTTGTGCTCCTGATATGTAGGAATGGATGTGGTACTAGTGTCCAAAACTCTAGGAGTGGGTATGTTCACCGTTGTGTGGGTATGGTGACCGCACACGCGGGCGCCATGCCACACATAGCCTCACCTGGCAGAGCTCGTGGTGCGGAGGTGAACTTTCAGGATGCGTCAGTCAGAACTACTTCCGAACATTCCGAACAAACACCCAGATTTATTGATGGCAACGAGTTAGAATCTGTCCACCCAGACGATCTCTATCTCTTATTCACATGGTTCACCAGAACTCCTCATTGCACTAGATGCTCAATTAGTTCTCTACCATCCATGGCGGTTCGTGGGGAAGAAAATTGTGTACGTGACTCTTTGACCGGATAAGGTTACTCTGGAAGTCTATAGCACAATGGCATGCATTTGAAATCAGCCTTAATCACTTCAGCGTCCAATTGTCATGTGACCCTGATTGTGTTACTGCGCTCACATAATGTCCTTGGAGTATCTTCGGAGCCAGTCTGATGGTGTGCAGGACAAACACCTTCATTCTGAAGGTCTACTAGCAAGTCTTGCAACTTGGGTATGGATCTTGGACATCCATCTATGTAATAGTGTCATATTCCAAAGAAGTGGTGAGGCACTAGGGAAATTAGTGAAAGTAGATGATCACACCATTAATGGAACTCGAAGTCATTTTGCAAGATTGGCAGTTGAGGTTGATACAATGATTCCAGCTCACCCAGCATTGATCATCGATAACATTGCCTATCATGTCGAGTACGAAAGTCTAGCAGAGGTCTGTTTTGTATGTGGAAGGATAGGTCATTCTACTACTGATTGCGTTGAACAAGCTGCAACTGATCATATGGCTGCTCCCTCACAGACATCTGACTAGGCAGTGGCAAGAAAGTGGAAGACGAATATAGATGGCAATCCTTTTACGGGAAGAATATCCATGCTCATAGACCTCCACGGAATTCCCAGCGCCATAAGAAAATTGCTGATCACAAGAAGTCTCAGGATACAAATAAGTTTGCAGCACTCCGACCTGAGGATGAAGATGAAGGTCCAGACATGGATGAATCCACACTGACATCTACAGAGGGCCCAGATAAGATTTGTTTCATAGAAAAACAGAAAATCTGGACTCATAAAAGAAAATCAACTCAACATGGTCTATCAAAACTTCAATATCATTCGTCGACTATTGATACAATACCAGATAACTCCATAAACCAGAGAGATACCTCGAAGATTTCAGCGCCTAAGACAGTACCTCATGCTCAATCAGAAGACCATTCTTTCACAGATCCCGTAGGCGATAAAGTCATCTATCATATAGAGAATATTGCAGTATATACAGTTGATAATAATACCATGATTCCCGCATTACCCGTCCCGACTGATACTTCAGATATTGGCACTTCTACATCTACATCGACACCACGGAAGATTAGAAGGGAGATCCGCTCTAGTAGTGAAAAATGAAAGGCACGCCATATCTAACTCGCAGCCAAACTAAACGACTGGCTGAGGAGTTAGAAAATGAGGAATCTGATACTGACGTCAACCGCTAATCAAACTCAGCCTCATCATCTAGATATACAAATGGAGAGACGCATGTTCTGTCTTCGTCTAGTTCTGTGTCAATGTACTGGACTCCACCACCGGTTGGATGGACAAAGTTGAATAACGATGTTTTGGTCCATGCAAGGAGAGCCTACATTGCTGTGGTAGCAAAGGACAGTAATGCTGTTTGGCTTTGTGGATGGGGGCTAAAACAATATGACATATCCATTTTGTCCTCTCAAGCAGTTGCAATTCTATTGTCAGTCCAACTAGCATGGGATGCGGGATGGAGACAAGTCACCATCAATGAACCAGGGAAACACTATCTCCCGTTAGCTGGTTGGTGGCATCGAATCAGGAGTACTTGGGTTGGTTGGCAATGGGTTATTAATTTCAAATTCAGAGAGAACTAAATGGAAGGGTGGAGTAGCGAAATCTATTTCTGATCGTTTCCTGAAGACAAGCTACAAAATTTCAGTAGGTTAAACTCCATACATGCCATGTCTTCTAATCTGTAATGAAGATTCGTTTCTCTAATGTTTCATATAATATATTATATATTGTTCCTAGTTGTATTTGTAACGGCTAGATTTATTTGTAATGGCGCACATAGTTTAGCGTCATTCTTTGCTAAGTACTGGATTTGATCCCTAGTCAGTCTCAACCTTTTTCCCAAAAAAAGGTTATATAAGCTCTTTTGGAGGCTACTGTTGAAAAAGCAACCCAATTCAGTATATACCAATTTGATTAATGACATGTATAATGGTTCAATGTCAGATTAAGATGAGTGGAAGGGAAACACTTTGTCCTGCAATTTCACTGCCGATGAAGTAGTGATTTTAAATCCGCTGTTTGTAATTGATAAGCACAGGACTGGTCATTTTTTTACAGAAGAACATTTGAATTGTTATTTATTTATCATATCTTTCTAACTGATGAAATGAAAAATTGAGTGAATAAAAATAAAAATCTATTAGAGATGGTCTACGAAGATAGGATATACCAGGTTGCATGTACTGCAGTTTCAGATAATGCGGTACTTCAGACAGAATAGCAAGTTTTAATGCAGCTAGGACCCCATATTACAGTAAGTTCGGGGCTTAGTTACCAAATGGAAGGATAAGTGTGTATATCAACTCACAATATGATATGAAGATTATGTAAATCATAAAGTGTAATAAGTGTCAGAAAACCTCACATATAAATGATAAAGTATAATGAGGTTGTGTAGTTGTTATCGGTATGGCATGGAGTGAGTCTTGCTTGTTGATTATATATTTCGAGTAGTATAAATACACGACGATATAGTGGTATATATTTGACATTTTAGGGAGTGCTCCACCCATGTGACTTGATTAAATTGAGACTAGCAATAGCCTTATAGCTCACCAACCATAAGGACCTAACTAAAACCGTACTCCAAATCTAAATATGTTAGGTTGGCCCTCACCAGAAACTTGAGGAGTAGCTTTTTTAATGGGGTTTTCAAATTTGTTCATTTTGAAATAAAGAAAAGCAAAGAATGACTTTCTTTTCTTTATTTATTGTTACTACTTGAGCCGGATGAGAGGAAAGCCTAACTTCTGGTTTTAAAGAGGTGGAGGGTCCAGCAAAGGAACCAGTTTTAATTTTTTTGTTGCTTGAACATAGCTAAAACCCGAAATTTCTAACGGTCACAAGTGTATTCGAATATGAAAATCTACATGAGGCATCAAGACATTTCAAAATCAAGAAGCGTCTACCTAAGCAATATAAACCTACTTTTGCACATTGTTTCTGCCAAGTGCTAATCCCCTCATATGATTTCTCACAATAAATTTTGATATTGTTTATGCTCACAGAATATTATAAAATAAATAAAATATTGATTTGCATAGGTGAAAGCCATTAGGGTCATAAGGATTACCTATATGAAGAGGTTTTATAAAAAGTCAGGGATGACGCTTGTTTAATTTTCAGACTGCAAGTTCTTTCTTTAAACATTTAGGGTACAAGCAGATAAATTGACAATGAGAGACAAGTAAGTCATACCGAAACAGAATCAGCAGCTTGAACAAGTCTGCTAACAGGGACCCCCAGAGCCTGGCAAGGTTCATAAAATCCTGTTAGCAATGCACCATTAAACAATTCTAGCAGTAGATTTTAGAGCATATAAAGTGGAAGCTTTTCCAGAATCCATCAGTTGCTTTTTAGGTATAAAAAAAAACCCGTGTGGATATTTCAGAGGAGTCACAATTTGATTGCACATATACCACGTTTATGTAATTATTGCAGATATCATGAACTTCTCACGAAATATATGTTGCATTACAGACTGACCAAGGAAGGTCCATTCTGTGGTTTTCCCACTTAAATATTTATGTAATTGTCGTAGATATACTGAGCTTTTTATGGTGTATTTGTTGAATAGTTGATCAGGAAGGCTCATTCTGTTGTTTTTCCGCTCATCACAAATTTACTCTTTGAACCGAAAAAAAATGGTTTCGAACTACAGTTTTCTAGACTTCCAAGATACTAAAATTGTATATAGCCATACAGTAGTACAAAATAAATCTTGTGATTTGAATGAAGAAATGTTCGTCTGTGTTTGTGTAATAAGGGATGCCTAAATGGAAGTGGAACAAGAGCTTAGATCTTGAGGAAGCTACTGAGAAGTTCTGCTTAATTCTCGAAAGATAGAATAGAGAATGTTTTGACAATATCTTCTATAGGAAAAAAAAGATTTGATGGAAGAATTAGATGAAGTTCAGAAGAACAGGAAAGAAATTACTTGCCTAACTTGAAAGTATGTGAGGTTCAACTTTATAACGACCTTGAGTCTCTTCTTAGTCAAGAGGTAAAATACTGGGCACAGAAGGCGAAAATCGACTGGATCAACCAGGGTGATTGAAATACTTCCTATTTTCATGCTTTTGCCATGGTCAAGAAAAGGAAAACAATAAGAGTGCTTAAAGACCTATTTGGGAACTGGGTGTAGAACCCTGAGGATTATGTGAGAGAGTTAATTGCTAATCACTTTGAAAGTATTTTCCGAGGTCAAGTTAGCACTTCCGAGTTTCCATTATCTAATATGTTCTGCCAATTATCTAATAATGGTGGTGTCCCCAAGGTGGACAATCCTGAGAGGTGCAATCAGCTGCGCCCTATTAGCTTGTGTAACATCATGTACAAGGTCATAAAGGAAGTTATTGCAAACAGGTGGACCATTTTGCCTAAATTGATATCTAAAGTTCAAACGGCCTTTTTCAAGGGAAGAAAGATTACTGATAACATCGCGATGGTACAAGAGGTGGTTGATACTACGAGGAAGAGAACGAAAGAAAGTGGTCTTATGGCAAATAAAGTGGACCTCGTTGGGATTTCATAGAGGATATTCTAAGAGAGGCTATGATTCCTAACAACATGAGTAATTTGATCAATCAAGTCCACCTTGAGACAAGAGCTTTTAACATTCTTTGGAATGATTCTCTGAATAGAACCATCTTTCCCAACAAGGGAGTGAGACAGGGCGATCCTCTTTCGCCTTATGTCTTGATTTTATGCTTTGACAATTGGATATACAGAATTTCTTCATGGTGTGTTAGATGAGGTGCATGGAAAGACTGACGCATCTGATCAATTCTTATGTTGAGCAGGGTGTTTGGAAACCCATCTCGTTGTGTAGGGGTGGACCTGAGATGTCTCATTTGTTCTTTGCGGATGATATGGTTTTGTTCTTTGAAGCCTCTATGGACCAGATTGAGTCAATTATCGAAATGCTTGAAGAAGTTTGAGAGTAATTCTGGACAAGTTAATTTCCAAAGAAAAGTCACGAATTTTTTTCTCGTCTAGTGTGTCTCTAGAGGTAAAGAGAAGGATCTGTCCGAAGGCTGGCCTGCAATGCACTGAAGACTTGGGACACCACCTTGGAACTCCGATTATTCATATGAAAGATTAACGAAAGTACTTATTCTTTTATCGTTGACAAAATGAAAGCTAAGTTGAGTGTTTGGAAGGTAAATATCTGTCCTTGGCAGATGGAATAATCGTCGCAAAAAGTGTCTTATGTTTGATCCCTGACTACTTTATGAAAACTACCCTAGCATTTGTGATAAATTCGATACGCTTATACATGCTTTTATATGGGGTGAAAATTCTGAGAAAAGGTGCCTGCATTTCATTCCCGGAAATCAGGTTTGTTTACCCAAGGACAAAGGTGGTTTGGGTTTCAGGCTGGCTGTTGAGATGAATATAGCATTCATAGTGAAAATTGTGTGGAAACTTCTATCCAATGATGACTCCTTATGGATCAGGGTGCTGAGAGGAAAATACTGCAGAAATCATGAGATTTGGATGGACGCTTCTCTTATGGGAGGATCTGGGTTATGGAAAGCTTTGCTGGGAGTTAAAGAACTGAGGGTTAAAGCAGTATAAATGATTAAGTTGATTATGAGGGTAAGTGGAAGTGGGAGAACATCCAAGCTTTGCTACCTATGAGTATCCTTTTGAAAATTGCAGGTGTTAAATCACCTATACTAGGAGATAAGAAAAAGATATATTGTTCTGGACTCACAGAACTAATGGTAGGTTCACTGTCGCTTCCACATTTAAGGAAATCGCTAGAAATTATGAGCACATTCCTGCTAACACGATGTGAAACATTGTTTAGAACTGGAAGGGACAATAACGAATGAAAACTTTTCTTTTGGGTGGCGATGCATGAGAAAATTCCCACCAATAAAGAAAGGAAGAGAAGGGGTCTTACTGATAATGACCAAAGCCAGCTCTGTTTACAAGATATCGGAAGTTGCACTCATGCTCTCAGGGGCTGTCCCGTTCTTAGGGAACAAATGCAGGATGAGTCAAAAGTGGTCTTAACAAGAAGCTGAGTAAGAATGAGAGGAAAAATCATACCACCATTCTGGTAGGATGGGTACGGCCTCATGAGAATTGGTGGAAACTTAATACTGATGGAGCGGGTGAATAAAACTGATGGCTTGGCAATGGCGGCTGGAATTTGTAGAGATGAGCATGGAGAGTGGAGTGGAGGTTTCATTTACAAGATCCGAAGCTGTTATATCCTGAAAGCTTATCGTGGAAGGGTTGGACATTGCCTGGAAGAAAGGTCTTAAAAAAGTTGATTTTCCTGAAACAATATGCCTGTACTGACTGTGTATATCTTCTGACAGGTGTATAAATTATTTAAATAAAAAAAACTCACAACAGAAGCATTGAAAATTCGTGCTCCATCAATATGAAGCTTTAAGCCATGCTTCTTGGCGAGCTGTCCCACTTTGTCCGTGTAATCAACGGAGAGGCATTTTCCCCCACAGCTGCAATCACATCATCAGGTGGTGAGCCAGACGATAATAATAGTAATAAAAAAAATCAATTTATATAAAGAAGCAGCTTACTTGGCATGGGTATTCTCTAAGCAAATGAGCCTAGTCGTAGGATAATATAGATCATGCTCAGGAGGGCGGATGGCGGCTTCAATTAGTGACAGGTCCATGGTCCCATCCGGGTTGTTGGGGACCGTCCTAGAATGGACAGACCCTATCGTGGAGATGCCACCGTTCTCGTATATATTGATGTGACAGTTGTCCCCAAGGATGACTTCGCTGCCGCGGACCTCACAGTGGACGAGTACAGAGATGAGGTTGGCCATGGTCCCGGATGGAACAAAGATGGCGGCCTCTTTGCCCATAAGCTTGGTGATTTCGGTGAGGAAGCGGTGAGAGGTCGGGTCAGAACCCAAGACGTCGTCGTCGACGTCGGCAGAGGCCATCGCCGCCCTCATGGCCTTTGTTGGCTTGGTGACTGTGTCGGAACGGAGGTCCACTAACCTCTTTGAGCCATTCTCGGTCATTGCCAACGCCGCCGCCGTCACCATTCTGGAAAGCAACAAGGCGTCGCTGTCACGTCTGGTGTGTTTTTGCTTGGTTAGGCGCGCACAAGATCGTATCGCCGTCTGTGGTTTCGTTTATAAATGCCCTAGTAAAGAAGAAGGACATGTCACCTGTGAGCAGACTGTAATGGGAACCGAAATTCATTGAAGAACAGGGGAGCACCAAACAGGGCATATAGGTGTCCATATCGATCACGAAACAAGAAATGGAGAATGTATATATTTTTCCATAAACCAGAAGCGTGGTCTGCGATTACAGGCAGGGTTAAAAGAAAAGAGAACAACAACCCCGAATGTCGGTGAGTGCGAGGAAATGGGAGATTGGGAAAATCCGTGTTGGATTGCACAATAAAAGCGGGAGATCAGGCAAGAAGTTTAAAAACATGGGGTTAGCACGGACATCGGGAACTCTTGAAACTTGTATTGGGTACGCTAGGTTCCTAAGCATAGACTTCTTCCACCGACATTGCCCTCCCCTGTCTAGCTCCTAACGTCAGACAATTACCAAGGGCATTGGAGCTGTTAGATGGTAGGAGGGAGAGCACTGAATTAAATAGGACTAACCAAAGTTACGAAACGCCGCCCGCCTGCCCTCCCCTCCTCCACCGCTCTCCTTCCCACCAACTCGGCCTTCTCAGTTCTCACATAAAGCGTATTGTTGTTGCTAGTTGCCACCAGGCCCTTCTTATCACGCGGCCCTGTGCGCCTTACCGATGTACACACAGGCAACGACGATGGTACCTATGCAGCAACATCCATCTAGGATAAGGGCTACAGCTGTGACCACGACAGCCCGAAAGTCTTCTTTTGTTTCTCTCCTTCTCTTCAGATATACTAGTTTTGTTGAATTTCAGAAAGTTTTAACCGTGATGGCTTGTAGTTGTGTTGTTAACATAGTAAAAACATGGCTACAGTATCAATACTCAGTGGAAGTAACTTGGGCGCAGAGCCGAGAGCACAACGACAAAGCAAAGTCACGCCTACGCATGACATGTTGAAAGGACCGAACAAGAGCAGGCAATGAACGTAGCAGAAGAAAAGTGACACAAAATCCACATACCAGGTGGAGCGAAACCAAATGATGTACTAGAGGAGTAGCGTAGCTGTCTGCATGCAAAGGAAACATGGAATCACAAAATATCTGTAAAGAGGAGGAGTACCAACCGGCCGGACACACGGGAAAACAGACATCATGCTAAGAAGATTTTGGAAGGAAATGACATACACACCTCAGATAGACGAGAACCGACACCAACCAAATCGCCACCGTACCAGCAACTGCGCCGATAACATTAGGATAGAACAACGACACGTCTAGTTTTTCAATGGCTAAATCACACTGTACTGCTCGCTATCTTCTGCTATACAAAGCTCAGCTCCACCCCTGCTACTGCATCTTAATATAGACGCACCTGATACAAGGGCACATTTGCAACTCCCAACAAGCCCAGCAAGCAAATTCCACTTTTTCTACCACCTTGCTCGAGTTCTTTGCCCCACGTCTCCATCGTTTAAGAAAGTTGCATATTGGAAGGCTCTTATGAAAAAATATATTAATATATTGTGATTAAATGCATGGAGTTGCGTAGCTTGCTTGAACTTGAATTGCTTCACTAAATCTGATTTCACCTCCACGCATACCACGCCGCCTTCTTATCCTGTTGTTTGGATGTTTGGTTTGTACCAGAAACGTTAAAAGAAACATTAGTTTAAAGGAAAATCAACAATCTCCTTAGTCTCAGCCAGTGTGCTTCGATCCACTCATGGTTGTCGGTATAGGGGTTGGTGACTTGGAATCTTCAGTTATACTCGGCAAGTGAAAGCCAATTTTGCAAAAACACTAACAAAGACGCACGGCAGCCGCCGCAAAAATACGCACTAGCATGTAACCAACCAAGTCCAAGTCGATGGGCACTCTCAACGGATGCATCCACATCAACAAGAGTATCAGGTCTAGTTTGGGTAAGCAATCTTACATGTAAAAAGATACTTTTTGGTATTCTGCTATACAGGAGTTCCAACAGGAACGGAAAAATAGCCAGCTCATATGTGCAAAAGACACACAAAAGTGATAGGACAGGAACGGAGCCGGCAAGTCCCGAAACCCGCCAATCCCGACGCCATTTGCGACTATCATTTTTCTAATAAATCATGTACGCAACGGTTCAAAAAGAATACAGATGGACATCCGTCCCTACACAATTAATGCATCAAATACTGGTAGTTTAGATAGCAGCGGCCAAACTAGGCCTCAGAGATTCTGTAATCCATCGACATCAACTAGAGATTCTTTCAGTTTTCTTTTAACTTCAAAATAATACAATGTACATGAATGAATCTTTAATACACACAAATAAGGGAAGCGTGCAAGTACAGGATGGTAAACAATAGTTGTCCGGTGATACATAGCATAGCAACTCTCATATGTTGCTTCTACTAAATTTTATTGTTCTCATCCGGGTTACATAAAACAAAGAATAACATGAATCACGACTACAATTTACACCCTGGGTAAAGAATAATACGCACAAATAAGGGACACGTGCAAGTGCAGGATAGTAAGTAATAGCTGTCCGACAATACATAGCATAGCAACTCTTTCTGTTTTTTTTTGGTCGACAATACATAGCATAGCATAGCAACTCTTTCTGTTGCCTATACCAAATAGTAATATTCTTATGGCAAGAAAATCCTTTTCTTTAATGCATACAACGTGGATAGTCCCGGTTACCTAAAACAAAGAATCATATGAATCACGCCTACAATTTACATCCTGGGCGAAGAATACAGTGGTCACCAAACACAACTACGCGCTGCTTCACAAGCCCGCAGATACAAGTCCGTGCAACGTCACGATTCCTATTACCACGTTGTTGGAGTCGATTACAGGCAGGAACTGAACCGGAGAAGGTGGGGCCTCCATCGTCTGCATCGCTTCCACCGCCATTGCATCTGCACTTATGGTCCTTGGGTTCCTGGTAATCCAGTAAACAAGCTGAGCTTACACATAGTTTAAGAAATTTAGAATGCTGGCAGAAATATCAGGTGACTAGATTACCTAACATATTTCCGTTAGGTTGAGACTCAGCTGGGAGCTTTTGATCGAGAGTACATTTTCGTATGGAAAGGTATAAAGTTTCGGAATGCCTTTGTATGCACCAGTGGTTATTGACTAATACTGGCACACTCATATACTGACATGCCCACTCTTAGGCCGACGCTTATTCTATACGACGAGTCCCATAGAAACTCCGTAGGATCCAATAAAATTGTGTTATAGTGGGCAATTTGCGTTTCTCTCTCTTTATTTTTTCTAGGAGGTTAGGTTTTGAAGATGAGTGAGAAGGAGATGATGCATTCTGATCGGCTGTCCTATACAAAAAGTATAGGACTCGTCCTATACTACTGGCTTGGCTCTTAGGC
This sequence comes from Alisma plantago-aquatica, assembly GCA_963693085.1. NCBI lineage: Eukaryota > Viridiplantae > Streptophyta > Magnoliopsida > Alismatales > Alismataceae > Alisma > Alisma plantago-aquatica. The sequence goes on along the minus strand of OY856410.1, from coordinate 349,748,248 downwards.
AGGTCATATTCTTGTTTGGAATAGTAATTATGCATAGTTGCTGACATTAAAAGGTACTGATGGGGCAAGTTTTGGCACATCATTAGGCAGTTGAATTCAAAACTAACTCGAATAGGCTGACCCAATGTATGGTGCTTTGGTCTATCTGAAAATGTGTGAATGCCATCGTATGTTTAATTGGGCTGCAATAAGAAGCCACAATTTTGATATAAACATTCAATATCATGAGTGTCTTTCTATTTTTAGTTAAAGTATATTTCAATTAAGACTTCTGCATTACGTAAATAAGGTTTCACTATATTTACTCATAAGGTGGCAATTATGTCAGATGAATGACTGGTCAATAGAAGATTGAGCACATATGAGGCAGATCCACGTGGAACAGAAATATAATAAAGAAGGCCCCATTTCACGAAAATTTTAGGATATTGTTACAAGTGTTCAAGTTATAGAAAATATATTTTACTTAAAATACCTATAATTTGGGATAATGTGACTTGTTTATTTCTCCGGGACAAACATTATAACACTGCATAATTCCGATGATAATCATTTTTCCTATTGTAGAGTATCAGGAACCCGGCCTGATTTTGAAGAGTACTAAAAATACCTATAATTTGGGATAATGTGACTTGTTTATTTCTCCGGGACAAACATTATAACACTGCATAATTCCGATGATAATCATTTTTCCTATTGTAGAGTATCAGGAACCCGGCCTGATTTTGAAGAGTACTTAAAATACCTATAATTTGGGATAATGTGACTTGTTTATTTCTCCGGGACAAACATTATGACCCCACATAATTCGGATGATAATGATTTTTCCTATTGTAGAGTATCAGGAACCCGACCTGATTTTGAAGAGTCTTAAAATACCTATAATTTGGGATAATGTCACTTGTTTATTTCTCCAGGACAAACATTATGACCCCACATAATTCGGATGATAATGATTTTTCCTATTGTAGAGTATCAGGAACCCGGCCTGATTTTGAAGAGTACTTAAAATACCTATAATTTGGGATAATGTGACTTGTTTATTTCTCTGGGACAAACATTATGACACTGCATAATTCCGATGATAATGATAAATAAAATATATATACATATATTACTTCAACTTATTAGTATTATTTTTTATTAGTATTATTTTTTTCTTTTTGATTGATTGGCTTCTATTGTAGAGTATCAGGAACCCGGCCTAATTTTGAAGAGTACTTAAATAAAATACCTACAATTTGGGATAATGTGACTTGTTTATTTCTCTGGGACAAACATTATGACACCGCATAATTTGGATGATAATGATTTTTCCTATTGTAGAGTATCAGGAACCCAACCTGATTTTGAAGAGTACTTAAAATACCTATAATTTGGGATAATGTGACTTGTTTATTTCTCCGGGACAAACATTATGACACTGCATAATTCTGATGATAATGATTTTCCCTATTATAAAGTATCCCGACCTAATTTTGAAGAGTACTTAAAATACCTATAATTTGGGATAAAGTGACTTGTTTATTTCTCCGGGACAAACATTATGACACCGCATAATTCAGATGGTAATGATTTTTCCTATTGTAGAGTATCAGGAACCCGGCCTGATTTTGAAGAGTATTTAAAAAACCTATAATTTGGGATAATGTGACTTGGTTATTTCTCCGGGACAAACATGACACTGCATAATTTCGATGATAATGATTTTTCCTATTGTAGAGTATCAGGAACCCGACCTAATTTTGAAGAGTACTTAAAATACATATAATTTGGGATAGTGTGACTTGTTTATTTCTCCGGGACAAACATTATGACCCCGCATAATTCGAATGATAATGATTTTTTCTATTGTAGAGTATCAGGAACACGGCCTGATTTTGAAGAGTACTTAAAATACCTATAATTTGGGATAATGTGACTTGTTAATTTCTCCGGGACAAACATTATGACACTGCATAATTCGGATGATAATGATTTTTCCTATTGTAGAGTATCAGGAACCCGGCCTGATTTTGAAGAGTACTTAAAATACCTATAATTTGGGATAATGTGACTTTTTTATTTCTCCGAGACAAACATTATGACCCCGCATAATTCGGATGATAATGATTTTTCCTATTGTAGAGTATCAGGAACCCGGCCTGATTTTGAAGAGTACTTAAAATACCTATAATTTGGGATAATGTGACTTGTTTATTTCTCCGGGACAAACATTATGACCCCACATAATTCAGGTGATAATGATTTTTCCTATTGTAGAGTATCAGGAACCTGGTCTGGTTTTGAAGAGTACTTAAAATACCTATAATTTGGGATAATGTGACTTGTTTATTTCTCTGGGACAAACATTATGACACCGCATAATTCGGATGATAATGATTTTTCCTATTGTAGAGTATCAGGAATCCAGCCTGATTTTGAAGAGTACTTCAAATACCTATAATTTGGGATAATGTAACTTGTTTATTTCTCCGGGACAAACATTATGAGACTGCATAATTTCGATGATAATTATTTTTCCTATTGTAGAGTATCAGGAACCCGACCTAATTTTGAAGAGTACTTAAAATACCTAAAATTTGGGATAATGTGACTTGTTTATTTCTCAGGGACAAGCATTATGGCACCGCATAATTCGGATGATAATGATTTTTCCTATTGTAGAGTATCAGGAACCCAGTATGATTTTGAAGAGTACTTCAAATACCTATAATTTGGGATAATGTGACTTGTTTATTTCTCCGGGACAAACATTATGACACTGCATAATTCTGATGATACTGATTTTTTCTATTGTAGAGTATGAGGAACCCGACCTAATTTTGAAGAGTACTTAAAATACCTATAATTTGGGATAATGTGACTTGTTTATTTCTCTAGGACAAACATTATGACACTGCATAATTCAGATGATAATAATTTTTCCTATTGTAGAGTATCAGGAACCCGGCCTGGTTTTGAAGAGTACTTAAAATACCTATAATTTGGGATAATGTGACTTGTTTATTTCTCTAGGACAAACATTATGACACTGCATAATTCCGATAATAATGATTTTTCCTATTGCAGAATATCAGGAACCCGACCTAATTTTGAAGTGTACTTAAAATACCTATAATTTGGGATAATGTGACTTGTTTATTTCTCTGGGACAAACATTATGACACCGCATAATTCGGATGATAATGATTTAATCTATTGTAGAGTATCAGGAACCCGACCTGATTTTGAAGAGTACTTAAAATACCTATAATTTGGGATAATGTGACTTGTTTATTTCTCCGGGACAAACATTATGACACTGCATAATTCCGATGATAATGATTTTTCCTATTGTAGAGTATCAGGAACCCAACCTAATTTTGAAGAGTATTTAAAAATACCTATAATTTGGGATAATGTGACTTGTTTATTTCTTTGGGACAAACATTATGACACTGCATAATTCGGATGATAATGATTTTTCCCATTGTAGAGTATCAGGAACCCAGCCTGATTTTGAAGAGTACTTAAAATACCTATAATTTGGGATAATGTGACTTGTTTATTTCTCCGGGACAAACATTATGACACTGCATAATTTGGAAGTATATTTTAATTGAGTCATCCATTGCATAAGTAAGGTTTCACTATATTCTCTCATAAGGTGGCAATTATGTCAGGTGAATGACCGGTCGATAAGATATTGTACTTAAATGAGGCAAATCCATGGCAAGCAAATGTGAAAAGAAATATAATAAAGAATGTGCCATTTCAGGAAAAATTTAGGATAAGCTACAGTGGTTCAACTTATAAAATATGTTAATATCCCAAACAATAGCAAGTATTTAGGAGCCCAGCCTGCTTTTGAAGATTATTTAAAATATTTCATAGTTGGGACAATTGATTTGCTTATTTTCTGGGAAACAATACGGCACGACACAATTCTGATCATAATGATTTTCCTATAGTAGACAATGGGTTTATGATACGCAAAAAAAATAACGTTCAACATTGAATTATCAAAGTGAAAAGGACATGAATCTAGATTCCTAGATTCTTTTAGAAAAAATAAAAGATTCTCAGACGATAGTGCTTTCTATAAATACTAACTATTTAAGACTCAACACATCAACATGAATTTGTCACATGGACAGAGACTACAAGGTTCTATTAACAATATGAATGGGTTAGAAATTTACACATTATAGTGTTATCGTCTACATTCAATAATTTTGTATTTAGATATAAATTTCGTCATCCAAAAGGGATTGCCAATTCAATTTGTTGCTAACGCTTTTGGGAAATGCATTTTGTAATTTTTCATTTGTCACCCCATTAGTTGCATGTGTCTGCATTTTGTTAGAAATAAGATACCCCTTCAGATTTTACATCCTGAGGCACAACTACTTCCAGTGTCACCTCAGATTTTCGAGTCTACGTGCTTGGTGAGCCTGTATGGTCCAAGACAAGACAAGTTGTCACCCTATTTTCATAAATGTGTTTTCCTTGGCTATTCTCAGACCCAAATGATATAGATGCTACAGTCCTACCGGTCAGCAATGGTTCACTAGTGCAAATGTGGTGTTTTTTTAGAACATACCTTTTTATTGTCGACAAGGATATGATTTGTCTGCTGAGATTATATCTTCTCTTCTTCCTGTGATGATTGGGATTGATACTCGCACTCAGATTGATACTAGCATTGAGACTCCAGAACCTACACTGCCTCCCCTATTGTTTATCAACGAAGAAACAGACGGGTTATTCACTCTAGTAGTGTTGAAGACCCCCCCACTCACCAATCTTCTTCTTATGTGGGTCCTCCACCAGTACAAGCACTCGCAACGGTCTCTCTAGATATGCTATTACTAGATATGTTTCTACTGACCATCTAAGCTCCCATACTCGTAATTTTGTGTCTACTTTATTTGTTGTTTCTGTTCCCAAAACTACATATGAGGCTTTACATAGCACAACTTGGACTTCTGCCATGAATGAGGAGATGTCTGCCCTTACTGAGAGGGGCACCTAGGATTTGGTTGATCCGCATACTGATTGTCGTCCTGTTGGGTGTTCTTGGGTTTATACTGTCAAACACCAGCCAGGTGGCACTATCGATCACCTGAAAGTTCGTTTGGTAGCCAAAGGTTACACACAAATCTATGGTATTGACTACTTTGAGACCTCCTCTCATGTTGCTCGACTAAATTCTATCTGTGTGCTCTTATCTGTTGCTATTAATATGGATTGGCCCCTTCTTCAACTGGATGTCAAAAATACTTTTCTTTATGGTGATTTGCAAGAAGTATATATGGAGTAACCTCCTGGGTTTGTTGCTTAGGGAAAGTCACATAAAGTATGTCGCCTTAACAAATCTATATATGGCCTCAAGCAGAGTCCCTGAGCTTGGTTTGACAAATTGAGTAAAATTCTCATTACTTTGGTTTTTTGATATCTCATGAGGATCATTTTGTTTTTGTTAAGAAGACTACATCTAGTACTGTTATTTTGGTTGTCTATGTTGATGATATCATTCTACCTGGGAGTGACATTGCTGCAATTCATACTACAAAGACACATTTATGTCCACTTAATTACTAAAGATCTTGGCAAGCTGAGATATTTTTTGGGAATTGAGGTGTCTAGAACCTCTAATGCTTTATCTTTATCTTAGAGAAAGTATGTCTTGGACCTCTTGCAAGTGAGTGGCATGCTGGGAGCCAGACCAAGTGATACTTCGCTAGATCCCAACTGTAATTGGGATGAAGAAAATTTGCCTCTTTATGCTAATAACAAAAGGTATAGAAGACTGGTTGGCAAACTTATATATTTGACTGTTACTCGGGCTGATATTTCTACTGCATTATGCCTTGTAAGCAAATATTTAGACAAGCCAAGACAATGCCACTGGGATGCCTTGTATCATATTATGAGATATTTGAAGAAATCTCCTAGCACTGGTCTTCTATATAGAAAGAGGGGTCATTGCAATTTTGAGGGATTCTCTTATTCTGACTATGCTGGCAACAAAGTGGATTGGAAGTCCATGTTTGGTTACTGCACTTTTGTAGGGGGCAATCTGGTCACCTGGAGAAGCAAGAAACAAAATGTTGTTGTTAGGTCCAGTGTTGAGGTTGAATATTGTGCAATGGCTCATACTACCTGTAAGCTTTTGTGGGTGAAGTCTCTTCTGCAAGAATTTGATATTACCTGCCCCCCTCGCCCATTCTTGTGCATTGTGATAATAGAGTTGCTATCTTTATTACAAATAATCATGTCTATCATGAGCGTACAAAGCACATTGAAGTAGAATGCCACTTCATTAGAGAGGCTATCTTGACTGGACGTATATGCACCCTATTTACTCGTTCTGAAGACCAAATTGTTAATATCTTTACAAAGCTTCTGGCAAAATAGCGGTTTGGAGTTCTTATTGACAAACTGGGCGGGATTGATATCTATACTCCAGCTTGAGGGGGAGTATTAAATATTTACTTTCTGTTTATTATTTCCTGCACTTTTCTACATTCCTGGGTCCTTAGGGATCTATTTGTAATTGTTCCATATTCGAATTTCTATATAGACCAGAGGAAACGCGTTCCTCATGTTTTCTTGATACCTAATTTAACACTTTTCATATAACAATGATATTTTAATTGGTTCGTCCATTATTTAATTAAAATAAGGTTTTATCATTATTAGTATATAGACTTTCCAGTGTTTTCTTACTTAGTCTATTTTTTCTCTTTACTGTGTTATTCTTGTGTTTTGTTTTATCCCACATGGGTTATCTCTAAATCATGTGGTCTTCTCTTATCTTATAAAAGAGAACCATGTACTCCCTTTTTTAATCATCTCAATAATAAGACAATTAGCCGCAACTTCTAGATGGTATCAGAGCCTCCCGATCCTCCCTAATCCTAATCCTTCTTTTCCTCCCATCAACCCTAACCGCCACCCTTTCCCTTCTTCCTTGCTGCGCCGCCCAGCAGCAAACCCCTGATCTGCCGCCGCCGCCTAGCACCATCCTTGGTGCCGCCTCCACCACAACAGGCCCCTCCAGCCACCGCCAACCCCATCCCTGCCTTCCTCCCTCACCGCCCACCTCTTCTCTTCTTCTCCTTTCCACCGCAACCCCCCCCCTTCTTCTCCTTTTTCCAGCAGCTACCTCTGCTGCCCGCCGCCACCAGACCCCTCCACCTTCTTGCCGTCGCCACCATAGCCCCACCACTATCCTTTTCCGCCGCCCCTAGCACCCACCCTATCCTTCTGATTCCGATTACGCTGACAGCAAGGTTGACCGTCGCTCTACTTCTGGCTACTGCACGTTTGTGGGAGGCAACCTTGTCACTTGGCAAAGCAAGAAGCAGTCTGTAGTTGCTCGCTCAAGTGTTGAAGTTGAATATCGTGCCATGGCGCACACTACCTGTGAACTGTTCTGGATTAGGAGCTTACTGAAGGACTTTGGTATCTCTGACTCGTCTCCTATTCCAATGTATTGTGACAACAAAGCAGCTACATTCATTGCCAGTAACCCTACTTTCCATGAGCGGACCAAACACATTGAGGTGGATTGTCATTTTGTCCGCGAAGCTGTTCTCTCTGGCCAGGTCTCTACTCCCTACATTCATACGACTGATCAGGTGGCTGACATCTTCACAAAGATTCTACCAAAGACAAGGTTCACTGCTATGACATCCAAGTTGGGCATGATAGACATCTACGCTCCAGCTTGAGGGGGAGTATTAGTATATAGACTTTCCTGTGTTTTCTTACTTAGTCTATTTTTTCTCTTTACTGTGTTATTCTTGTGTTTTGTTTTATCCCACACGGGTTATCTCTAAATCCTGTGGTCTTCTCTTATCTTATAAAAGAGAACCATGTACTCCCTTTTTTAATCATCTCAATAATAAGACAATTAGCCGCAACTTCTAGAATCATGGTTTTATTATGCTTGCTCCAGGTAACTGACTGGTCAATTAAGATTGAACGTAAATAGGCCTGATTCTGAAAAATAAAACTCAGATGCTGTGATTGCTCTTATATCCGGAGCAAAAATGCTAATAATTTTTCTGCAGCAAACATGTGTTTATTCTACAAGATAATTGAATTTCAGCATGTTTTGTAAGGTAGTACCTATTATACATATTTACTAAACAGTGATTCAAACAATGATACATAATTCGTCACAGAAACACACAAACGAAAAAAGCAAAACAAGTACCTGTTACACGTTCCACCAACGGTTAGTCTGAAAATAGCTTCCCCATTGGCTTTGAGTGCACGCCGCAAATCACCGTCTGTAAATGTTCCAATTAAATGACGCTGGTCATCAGCCACCAGCAAGCATCCACAGCCTTTGCTTGTAAGCTCAACAAGTTGATCCATTATTAAATCATCGGGCTTGCAAAATGGAAGTTCCTCTTGTTTCTTCATTACATCCCTCACCTGCAAAACAGTCATGTCAGCAATGTGGACGCCAGTTAGGAAAAGGAGTCTTCTACTGTGCAAACTATGCCTCCATTGGTTTGCAAATTTTACAAACCTCAAAATTCAAATATAGTTGACATAAAAAATGGTTCCCAAGATGCTATATCAGAAAGAGTAAAATTACCCGGCATTAGAAAAAAATTGCATACACCCAGGAGTCTCTGCTCAAACTTGCCAGCAAAGGTTTCATTGAGTTTCTAGTATGTGAAAGCATAGCATGGCCGAGCACAGTGCACTAACCGTTTCCTTTTCAATTCAAAGTAGAAGTTGATCAAACTTTTACCTTATTCTTCTGCACTATAATTAACAAGTTAATCAAATTTTCTGTGTTTGGATTAGAAGGTTTAACATAACTAAATAAATAACCATACACCGACTATATGAGAATAGTAAAAAATTTAAGCAGTACAGTAAAACCAAACAAGTTTGAAAGCATTTGCCAACTAGTGAGCTAGTTACAAATGTGAATCATAAGTCTCACTTGGACTTCTTTAATGGTATTGCAGCTACTGCTAAGATAAATGAACTTCATAATTTGGAAATTTCTATTTTTCTCAGGGAATACAACATTTTGTAGATTTATTGTAACCGCATGTCAGGTTGGAAAGAAAATCCATCAAGTGTGGAAATCATTTTCTGGGATTTGGATTCCGTCTGGAGGCTAGGGGCTTTTGGGGAGGAATCTAGCTCTAGTGGTAGCATAATGATGTTCATGTGCAGATTATTGAATCTCATAGACAGTTTATCCATTGTTGTATCAACAACAAGCATTATCAAACTATTGTATACGTCAATCCACACCCTCTCAACTACAACGATTACTCTGGAAACATTTGCCAAGATTATACAACTCCATTCACTTGCCATGGGTAGTAATGCGGGATTTTAACACAATTTAAATCCTTCTGAAAAGAGAGGAAGTAATCTGTTCAACTTCAGTGAAGCTACTGATTTATGGGAATGTGTGTTAGACGCTGATTTGTGATCTCGGCTTCTCTAGTAATCATTTCACCTACAAATCGGATTCGTTACATGAATGCCTAGACCATGTTTTGGGCAACTCCAGATGGATCACATCGTCTTATCTCTTTAGTGTGTCTCATCTGACGCGGATACGATCAGACCATAGTCCATTACTTTTACATAGCACTCAAAGAAACAAATACAACTATGTCTTCAAAACCAAGGCTAGTTGGAATGGCAATTCCTTCACTTCTTTTTTACAGTCGATCTGGAAGTCAAATATGAATTTTACTACTGCTATGGCAGATGCTACCCCGGGTATTATCCAATGGAATAAGTCCACTATGCAGACAACCCAAATTCAGAAACATGCTTTACTTAATAGTACTGAATCCTCTCAACTTGAACTGGCTGCTAATTACACTTCTGAGTTAGATACATTTTGTAATGATCTACAACTGCAATATGAAGTTCTTTTATCTGCTAAATGAGCAAACCTTAAACAGAACAGTCATAACTTTTTTTTGTTTAGAATAAGGTGATGCAAACACCTCTTATTTTCATACATCTATCAAGACACGGCGTCAAAGAAATATTATCACCAGGTTGCAGAATGATAATGGTGATCGGGTTTCACATCCGATCCAATTAAAAAAACCTTGTGCTACAGTTTTTTAAAGAACAACTTTCAGCTTCTGTTACAACTCCCCAACCCCTTTTGAATTTGTTGCCTACAATTTCTAATCCTCTTTCAGTTGATGGAGCACGATTGATTCAGCTATTTCCGCTAGAATTAGAAATCCATGCAACGCTTATTTCTACATGTAAGCAAAAGGTTGGAACTCCAAATGGTGTTGATGTAGAATTTCTTCTCCACAACTGGCCCACTATTAAACATTCTTTCATGTCTACTGTGACTAATGCTCTTTTGGATTTCCTCTCCCACATTCCATGTGCAATGTTGTTATGGTGCTTATACCGAAGATACCTCATCCAGTCTTATTAAAACATCTAAGGCCTCTATCATTGAACAATGTCTGCCTCAAGTTGTCTTCTAAAATCATTGTCAATCGTCTGAAGCATTATGTGCGTGGGTGGATAAATCGTGCTCAATCTAGCTTTGTACCTCAATGGAGAATCACAAATAACATCATCTTGGTACAAGAACTCATTCATTCTATGTGGAAGCCAAAAGGTGCAAAGTCAATGGCCATAAAGATTGACCTAACTAAGGCTTATGATAGTATGCCATGGTCTTTCATCTTGGGTACAACTATTCAAGCTGGTATACCTACACCATCAGTAACTTATATTATGAATTTTGTGAGTGGTGGACGAATCAGCATTGTTCGGAATGCAGAAAAATTACCTAGTTTCAAAGCTTTGACGAGGCTTTGTCAAGGTGATCTGTTATCTCCATATTTGTAATGTGTCTGACTCGCCTGAGTTTGCTATTTGAAGAAAAAGTACATATGAAACTATTGAAACCTGTCAAATTATCTAGGCATGGTCCCGCTATATCACATGTAGCCTTTGCCAATGATATAATGATATTTGCAAAGGCTAACATTGAACAGATTCAGCTTGTACTGCAATGTTTTCGACAGTTTGAACAAGCTTCTGGGCAATCTATTTTCAAAGATTAAACTCAGATTTTCGTTTCTCCTTCTGTACATGTTTCTTTACAAAGACAAATCTTTTCTATTGTTGGAATGACGAGCACTACTGATTTAGGAAGGCACTTAGGAGTACCTTTCGTACATGGACGAATAATAAAGTCCACTTATCAGAAAAATATATGATTGTGTTGACTCACAAATAAATAGTTGGGCATCTAAAACCCTAAATTTGGTTGGGCGTATCTGCCTAGCAAAGACTGTTCTCTCTTCGATCCCGAATTTTTCTATGCATGCTTGCTGCATTCATATCTCTTTATGTACAAAAATTGATATGCTTTCACGTACACTTGTATGGAGGCAAAGTCTTCTTCAACACCTGTCTTTGGTTGGGATCAAGTCATCGCCAATAAAACTGATGGTGGACTGGGAATCAAGTGGATGTACGACTGGAATTTAGCACTTCTGATGAGTCTGCATGGGATCTATATACTAATGTCGATTTGGTTTGGGCAAAGGGCATTCGGAACAAATATGAAAGATACAAGCCTTCTTCCACGCAAAGATGTACCGCTTTTTGGAGAGCTACGCAGGCTTTGATGCAGCATGTCCAGGATAACAGCTATAAGATGGTTATCTCGGGAACTTCAGTATGGCACAATAATTGGATGCCGTAGTGACTATTCAACTATCCAGACTTATCACACCAGTTCCCTCGGAGTTATTGGATTTGAAGGTGGGATGCATAGTTGCTGACCAGTATACATGGGATACTGATTTCATGCATATTTATAATCCTGAGGATATGTTGCAAAATATTACTAGTCTTCCTGTTCCAGCCAATAGTCTCATGATATCAATGTATGGAGATTTACGGAAAAAGGTTGTTTCTCTACTACAACCACCTATGACTTTTCTGAAAGATAAGGTTAGAACTAAACCAGGGCCATGGAAACGACTTTGGTTGCTTAAGGTTCCTATCAAATTCAAAGTTTTCCTACAGTTGTATCTGAATGATAGTCTAATGACAAATGCAAGGCGCCATCAAAGACACATGACAGATGATCCTGCTTGTTATGCTCAGAAAATAATGAAACTAATCTTCATGCCCTCCGGGTCTGCGTCTAACCATTTGAAAAAAAAATTATATGTTCCCTGATTTCTTTTCTCATTCTTTGTTGGGATGGATCAAAGCGGGGATTAAGGCTACTACAGATGTGATGATAATCTTCATTTCTGGCTGTTATAATATTTGGTTAACTCGCAATCAGAAATTCTTCAGTGATGAAGATTGCAATGTCATCAGAGCCAGCAATAGTTTTATTACATTGGCTAGAAATAATCATTTTGCATTTCAGCTTCCTCATGAATTCAATACTAGTATTAACTCATATAACTTGAATCTTACAAACAGTTGTTGGTTACACACACCATGGGGTTGGACCAAAATTATTAGTATATATACTTTACTGTGCTGTGATGTTTCTTACTTAGTGTATTTTGGCTTTTGCCTATTAGCCTCATATAACTTGAATCTTACAAACAGTTGTTGGTTACACACACCATGGGGTTGGACCAAAATTATTAGTATATATACTTTACTGTGCTGTGATGTTTCTTACTTAGTGTATTTTGGCTTTTGTCTATTAGCCTCTTGTATTTTTATCCCATATTGCCTGGCTCTACTCTGTCTCACTCTCTTGTCTTATAAAAGAGAGAGCCGAAGCATGTACTTGTTTTATTCATTCAATAAGAAGAAGCCTTTAGTATTTTAGATGGTATCAGAGCCACTCGATCCTCCCTAAATCCCTCCCTCCTAAACCTTAACACCCATACCCACATAACCCTAGCCGCCACCCCTCCCTTTCCCTTTTTATTCTTTGCTGCCCCCCCCCGTCGCTGCCGCCACCCCCGCCTCCTCCACCCCACCAGCCCCTTCTCCCCTCTCTTCCTTTTCCACCCCAACAGCCGCCGCCGCTGCCGCCGTCATCTCCAACCCCCTCACCAGCCCGCCGCCACTTCTCTTGCCCATTCCGCCGCCGCCACCCACCACTCAGCGTACCGCCACCATCCTCTCTCCCCTCCACAGCCCACCACCACCTTCCAAGCCGCAGCCTCTTCTCCGCCATTACCACACCCCTCATCCATTATCACTTTCCCATCCCGCTGACCACACCATCCAATCCATCTCCTTCCCATTGGCCTCCGGACATCTTCGGAAACTTTCCAGTTCTGGCACGTTGATGACGTAAATTTCGTTTTGCTCTCTGCCTGCCTGTGCCTCGTGGTGGAGTAATTTTTCCTCCATATTGGCGTAGGTTTTTCTATATTCCTTGTTGCCCCTACGTGGATTCCTGAGATCCGATGCTTGGATTTCCTACTATTATCTTGTGCGCCCAATCTTTGTTCTCCTAGATCTGCCCATGTATTAGGTTTTTGTTGTTGTCTGCTTTTGTTGACTGCTACGTCAACCTTCTGACTACCTCCTTTTCCTGCCTGCTACTGTTGCCTGCGCCCTTTGTTCAAGTTGCCTCCTTTCCTCATGGCGTCCACAGATGTTCCCCATAACTTGTGTGTCACCACTGTCAAACTGGATGGCTCCAACTATCACTTATGGGCAGCCTCCTTTGAGCTCTATGTCAAGGCTCAAGGACGCTTCTCACATCTCTCTACCAAAGGTCCAGCGACTCTTGCTACACATGTTGATGACAAGACGAAACAGGTCTATGATCTTTGGTCTAAAGAAGATTACGGCATCATGACCTGTGGTCAACAGTGTAGAGCCCAAAATCAGCCAGTCTCTGCTCCGCCTGAAGACGGCCAAGGAAATGTGGGATCAACTTTCCCATGTGTACTCTCACCAGCAGAATCCGAATAAAGTGTTCGAAATCTTCAAAAACTTGGCCAAACTGGAGTACTCTGCTACTGATTCTGTGGAGGACTACTATAATCAATGCTCTGCTCTCTGGGATGAGTTTGAGGTCTACCACCCCCTATCAGCAGATATTACTGAGATCCAACGTCAGCGCAACGAGTTACAGTTAGTCCAGTTTCTTGTTGGCATGTCGTCATCCTTTGCGGGGGTAGTTGATCAGATCTTTTCTAGTGATCCTCTTCCTACCTTACGAGATGTTTTGAAGTGTGTGCAATGTCTTCCCTCCATCTCTCAAGCTCTTCCTGATACTTCTGACGGGACAACCCTTGCTGTTAGGACAGGAGACTCTTTATGTGGACGTGGCTGCGGTCGTGGACGCTCTTCTACTGGTCCAGGACGGGGGTCTTCCTCCTCTACTGCTGACACTATTGAACAACGCTATTGCACCTTCTGCAAACGGACTAATCATAATGAAGATCGATACTGGATCAAATATGGAAAACCTGCGTGGGCTAATCAAGTCACATCTGAACAGTCTGACACTGTTGCCCCCTCTTCTGCTCCACCGCCTGCCGACTGGATCAGATCGGAATTCGAGAAACTACTTCAAGCGCATTTGGCCTCCTCTACTGAGACTTCCACTGATGGCAGTACTGCTCTTCTGACCCAGTCTCGTAAAAACACATGGGTGATCGACTCTGGTGCGACCTCCCATATTACTGACAATCCTACCTTATTTTCAAATTTGCATAAAACTACTGCTATTCCTCATGTTACTCTTGTTGATGGTTCACAAACGTCGGTTTCTGGTTTTGGAAATATTTGTACTTATGGCTGCCTACCTCTGCGCTCTGCATTATATGTTCCTAAATTTCCAATAAACTTATTATCTGTCAGTAGAACTGTTAAAAGCCTGTGTTGTTCTAACTTCTATAACGTTTGACCCGGATGGTGTTACTTTTCAGGATTTGCGCACGAGGACGAAAATTGGTTCGGGCCATGAGGGACCAAACGGCTTCTACTATCTGGATGTACCGAGGACTGCTGCATTTCTGACTTCTGCTGTGACGGGCATCCAATGGCACTATCGGTTGGGACATTTGTCAGCGGCTAAATTGAAGCACATACTACATGCTATTTCTGATTCTATTTTTCATTGTGAAACATGTCAGTTAGGCAAACAGACTAGATCTACCTTTTCAAAAAAGTTATGTATATGCTCAAAACAGTCTTTTGATATAGTACATGTTGATATTTGGGGCCCATGTTCTATTTCCAACATCTCTGGTTTCTGGTATTTTATGAGTTTTATTGATGATTTCTCTAGAACCACCTGGATATTCTTGTTAATAGATAGGTCTAACATTCTTGATACCGTTAGTGCCTTTTATTCTGAAATACGTACCCAATTTAGTAAACCTATAAAAATCTTTCGCACTGACAATGCCCTTGAGTTCATGCAAGCCTCAGTCAGCCTTTTTTGTCACAAACTGGGTACTATTCACCAAACCTCATGTGTTTACACTCCACAATAGAATGGAGTTGTCGAACGCAAAAATCGGCATCTTCTTGAAGTTGCTCGCACTCTCCTATTTCATTACCATGTTCCCCACTATTTTTGGCCAGAAGTTATTTCCACTGCATGCTATCTTATTAATCGCATGCCATCTTCTGTTCTTGGCAATCAAGTTTCATATCAAATTCTACATCCTGATGCTCCGTTGTTTTCTGTCCCTCCTCGGATTTTTGGAAGCACTTACTTTGTTAAAAATCTGAGTCCCGGATTAACAAAACTTGATCCCCGGGCCATCAAGTGTGTCTTCTTAGGGTACTCTAGGACACAAAAAGGGTACCGCTGCTATGACATGGTTACAAAGAAATGGATGGTTTCGCCTGATGTTGTCTTTTTTGAGCATATGTTGTTTTATTCCTCTACTGGCTCTGCCTTGACATTGGATTTATTTACGAATACACCATTACTGCTGATTGATGATACTGATTCATCGGATACCACTCCTCTTGCTGCTCCTCCACTGAAGGTTTATCAAAGAAGACCGAAGGCTGCAACTCCCTCCATGGCCCCTCCAGATCCTTCATCCTCGATGGCAGATCCATTTCCATCTCAGGTATTTTCTGACTTAGATATACCTATCAACTTACAAAGGCACTTGAACTTGTACACAACACCCCATTGGGTATTTCTGTACCACTGCTCACTTGGGGACTAACTTTGCAAATTTCACATATGTTCTTTCTGCTGTTTCTATTCCTAAGAATGCTTCTCAAGCTCTAAAGCATCCAGCTTGGCGCCAGGCCATGGAATCTGAAATGCAGGCCCTTACTGAACGCAAACTTGGCAGCTAGTTGATCCTCCTACTGGTTGTTCTCCTATTGGTTGTCGATGGGTCTTTACGATCAAATATCAACCTGATGGGACTATTGAACGTCTCAAAGCTCGTCTTGTTGCCAAAGGCTATACCCAGACATATGGCGTGAATTACTTTGAGACCTTCTCACCGGTCGCCCGTATGAACTCGGTTCGTGTACTTATCTTATCTCTGTGGCTGTTAATTCTGACTGGCCTTTATTTCAGCTCGCTGTCAAAAATGCTTTTCTATATGTTAATCTGCATGAGGAGGTATAAATGGAACAGCCTCCTGATTCTGTGTTTCAGGGAGAGCCCTTAAAAGTTTGTCGCCTGCGCAAAGCAATTTACGGCCTGAAGCAAAGCCCCCATGCCTGGTTTGATAAGCTGAGCTCTATTCTTCAAAAATTCCAATTTCGCCGTTCTCAGTCTGATCATTATGTATTCATCAAATGAACCACTTCTGGTCTTGTTATCTTGATTGTCTATGTTGATGACACCATATTATCTGGGAGTGACCTTGTAGGCATTCAGGCTACTAAACGCTACTTGGAAAATCATTTTGTCACTAAAGATTTAGGTACACTGAGATACTTTCTTGGGATTGAAGTTTCTCGGTCATTAACTGGTATGTGCTTATCTCAACGCAAATATGTTCTGGATCTTCTATCTGAAACAGGTCTTCTTGGAGCCAAGCCTGCCAGTACCCCTTTGGATCCGAACACTAATTGGGATGACGAGAAATCTCCCCCTTATCATGATCACCATCAGTATCGTCGCATGGTCAAGGAGCTTATTTACCTTACTGTCACTCGAGCTGATATCACATCTGCAGTTGGACTTGTTAGCAAGTATCTAGATAAGCCCAGACAATGTCACTGGGATGTTGTCTGTCATATTTTAAAATATCTAAACAGCGCTCCTGGGAAAGGTCTTCTATATAAAAAACACGGCCACTGTAATCTAGTTTGGGTATTCTGACTCTAACTACGTTGGGAGCAAGATAGATCGTCGTTCTACTTCTAGTTACTACACGTTTGTAGGTGGTAACTTGGTTACCTGGCGCAGCAAGAAACAAACAATTGTTGCTCTTTCTAGTGCTGAAGCAGAATATCGAGCCATGGCTCATACTACCTGTAAACTCTTCTGGGTCCGTAGTCTTCCGAAGGATTTTGGTATCTCTCATTCTAATCTTATTCCTATGTACTGTGACAACAAGGCTGCTATCTTTATTGCCAGTAATCCTACATTTCATGAACGTACTAAGCACATTGAAGTTGATTGTCACTTTGTACGAGAAGCTGTCTTATTTGGTCAAATATCTACGCCTTATACACATACTTCAGATCAAGTTGCAGATATCTTCACCAAGATTCTTCCGAAGACCCGA
Source organism: Alisma plantago-aquatica (assembly GCA_963693085.1). Taxonomy (NCBI): domain Eukaryota; kingdom Viridiplantae; phylum Streptophyta; class Magnoliopsida; order Alismatales; family Alismataceae; genus Alisma; species Alisma plantago-aquatica. The sequence goes on along the minus strand of OY856410.1, from coordinate 349,730,564 downwards.
TTCACTTCTTTGATTGACAAGTTGGGCATGATTGAGATCTATGCTCCAGCTTGAGGGGGAGTATTAGTATATATACTTTACTGTGTTGTGTTGTTTCTTACTTAGTGTATTTTGGCTTTTGTCTATTAGCCTCTTGTACTTTTATCCCATATTGCCTAGCTCTACTCTATGTCTCACTCTCTTGTCTTATAAAAGAGAGAGCCATGTACTTGTTTTATTCATTCAATAAGAAGAAGCCTTTAGTATTTTAGAAAAATCAACACTGATGCATCACTAAAACCAGGGAGGAGTATAGTAGCAATAGTTGCTAGAGCTCATTTAGGCCAATGGTTAACTAGGGCAATAAATGTGTCTATACATCTTTTCTTGCAGATGAAATATTAGCAATTCAAATGGCACTACAAACTGCTTGGGATCACCACTAGATGTGGGTTGTTATTGGATCAGACTCAGAAGGGGCTATAAGCATTACATTCTTCTATTACCTCAGTACCAAGGGTGTATGCATGGCTTCTTCCTATTGCACATTATTTGGAAAGGCAATGGCAGGTTCAATTCTGTACCGAGAGGACACAACAATGATACAGATCGTTGTCCAAGTTTATGCCTACTAAAGAAACAATAACCTATTTTTCTACACCTCCTTTGGGCATAGATATTATAATCCCTTATGGGCAAGATTGTACAAGCTCTGAAATTGATTTCTATAATCCTTACGCTTCCTACATTCTTGATACAAGTTAATAAATGAAAGTCTAACTTTCCAAAAAAAAGAGAAAAATTATTTTCTTTTACTGTTATCAACAATGTTGCCACTCGATACAAATTATATGGATACCCGCAGGTCGCACTGTGACCCGTCGAGTCAGGTTCGGGTCTGCGATTGTATGTGACCCAATTAAAAGGGGGTCTTTTTTGACCCGCACCCAGTGACCCGAACCAAACCGAACCCGACCCACCCATTTGACAGTTCTGTTTACTGATGATACCTATCTTTAATTATAGGACTCGGTTTTTCAAACCTACCATCCAAATAAAATGTTTGTTTCCAATATTGAGTAGGAAGGATATGACCTTCGCATACGCCTCAATGGAGACCCCAATCTGTTTGCCCACTTCCAGTAACCTCTAAACTATTGAGGGTCCCATCTTAAGACCCATAGTGGTTGTAGAGTTCTTCCTTTGAGTTGAAATAAGATCACCAGATCCACCTTCAAGAACCCTAGCTAGGTGGTTCCATATAGCCAGAAACAAGTCTGCCTCGAGGAGGTAGTGTTGACTCAAGGCTACATTATGCCTAATATGATATTTGATGATGACTTAACCATTCCATAATATAGTGCTTAATTAAGTAATTAATATATTTAAGATGTTTCAGAAAAAAGGACACACTCCACGCATTCTACATGACAACCCGTTAAAGAAATTCAACAAAGCACTCAACAAAGATCAACTTTACTCAAGAACGTGAAGATTTCTTTAGATCATCTGTTGTAATATATTCACTGTATGTAATGCCTTGTATAAGCTCAAAAATGCATTTATTGGGAAAATAATGAAAACGATGCACTTACATATACTTTAACCTAATCTCTACTTTAGAAAAATAGGTCTGAAATCAACTACTAGCTATTAGATGCAAAGATAGTGTTTGATTATCAGTTGTCCAAAATTCTTGTCAGTTGTTTGCTATTACTTTTTGTTCAAGTCATAATTTACATCACAGCCTAATTTTTTATGGACTCATTGCCTTATGATTTAACAAAGGATTTTATGACTACTTTCTACAACTTTCATTTCAGCCCATCAGTGTATCTATATATATAAAAGAGCATAGATCTTTTCAATAATTATGATACATCATGAACAGCATTTAATTCAAAAGTCAATTATGTTGACTCGAGGTCTAAATTGAAACATTTATTTCAATTGACTAAAACCTTGTTTTAATGATGACTAAATCATTCCACTTATTTGTGTCTAATGCTTCTACTTCAGTGATTTCATATTAGGTAAAGACATTCCAAATGCCTAAACTTACGCATCCTAACTTGGAGAAAAACAAGTCAAAATCAATGTAAGTGCACTTTTGTGGAAATAGGGTCTAAATCCATTTGAATCTCTTTGTAAATCACTTGTAATGATTGTATGACTTGTAATTAAGCTTAGAAAAAATCAGGAGCATTTAGTTTGAATATTTAAGTATTTTTTATGACACTTCCAAAATTCATCACAGAGACTTATCGGCCGAGTTTCATCTAGGAAAACCTCGACCGACAGCCTTGATGGATCTTGAAAATTGCCAGAGTCGGTCGAGTTTTCCCAGGACAAACTCGACCGACACCCCTGCATAGGCAAATCAATTTTAAGCCATCGGTCGAGTTTCATCTAGGATAAACGCGACCGACAACTCAAAATTGATTTGTCGCATAGTGTTATCAATCGAGTTTCCCAAAAGTGAACTCGACCGACGGCACAGTATGAAATATGTAGAAAAAGTATTTCTAATAGTTGGACTATAACACCCCAACGGTTGGAGTGCTGCAAAACTCGAAAATATATCTGTTGCAACACCCCAAACGGCTACAATTTATTCCTAAGTGTTTTTATTAGCTAGTAGGCATCCTCAACTATAAATAGGACCCCTTGGACTTCATCTTAAGGTTAGTCAAACACTATGAAGGTCCCTATATTATAGTTGAGTGCCTCCAAGAGCTTCTTTCCATTCTCTAAGCTTAATCACTTGCTACATCCATTAGAGTGAGTAGAAGATTTATAAGAGAGTTAGCCCTACATGTATATCTTGTGAGGCTCTCACTTCCTCCACCTCTCAATCTCTCTTTCTACCATGAAGATGAAGGTTCTCTCTCTTGACTAAGAGAGGTGAAGAAGAAGAATGGAAGGAGTCCCTTGGTGAAAGCTTCTCCTTGGTGAAAGCTTCTCCTTGGTGAAGGTGAAGTCAAAGGCGGAAGATCCAAGTCAAGAGTGGGTAAACCCTCAAGGCGGAAGACTTGTTGCAAGAGTAAGTCCTTGGTGAAGACGGAAAAGTCGGTGTAAAAGTCAGTAAGTTATTGGTGAAGTAGAAGACTCTTGGTCATGGATAGGTAAGTCCTAAGGTAGGTTATTGGCTCCCTTCTCCTTAAAGGGAATGCTAGGTACCCTTGACCTTGAACAGGGAGGTCTTATGTTGTACCTCGTATAATGGAATATAAGGAGTGAAACACGTTGAAAAATCTTAGAGGTTGACCTCTCTAGGGAGTGGATGTACATCTCCTAATTTGAATGTTGGAACCACTATAAATACTTGTGCTATTTGGTGTTTGTTCAATCTCTCTCCCCCTTGCTATGTATGTCTAGTTGCACTCAAATTTTATATTAACAACCTTATATTATGATATATCTTGAAGGTGTAATGAATTTGTTTTAAGTTTTTATAGCTCTATTCAGATCCCCCCCCCAAGAGCCCATCATCTTAGATCCAACAAATTCAAATTTCAGACAATTATGTGCATTTTTTCCCATTCAGCCTTGTAATACAGGCCAACTATGTGCATCTTTGTCAATGACTCTTTCTGGTGCTGGCCATTAACTCATGGAACCTCACGTGTGCAAGCAGACTCATGTTATCGTTTTTATTTCCATTCTGTATAAGTGGCCACCGTGTGATTTATATCAAAATCTAATACTTACGCGACCAGCCTATGTCATTTCTTCCGTTGAAGTAAAAAAAAAAAATCAAAACCTAATGCCTAATAAATCTGACATGCTCTTCATGAAAAGGAAAAACATGTTTTAAGTTTTTTAGCTTTGGCAAGAGACTGATTGTTTTCTTGTCTCAGCACTTTCTGTGCCAATTAGGGTGATTCCAACAGCAGGAGACAAAACTCCCCTAATGATCGTAAATCACTAGCACTATCATATACTGATTACTTTCATCTTGATAATGCCCCTTATTTTTTCTAATGTAATCTACTGTCCTAAAACGGCATCTAACCCTGCTGTTATTTCGTTGGGCATAGCAGCATATTCCCCATGCAACGGCCAGTGACGCAGGGATCTAGAGGGGCCTAGATACTATCTTCAAGGACGCCCACTTGTGCGTCCAAAGGATAACTAACCAATCAAGCAATAACCAAGCAATGAAGCAGATGACAGTTCGTTACCATTGCAGTTCAGCTTTGTATATTGCTGTTTTACTTGGTGCCTTACTCATTCAAGAATGATTCGGTATTGCTAGCTTTTCTGTTATTAACAACTGACTTCCAACCCTAAGGAAAGTACAGTTAAAAAGTTTATAAGATTATTCCATAAGTTGGTGAATATTGAATTGAAACTGATTTATTAAATTTACCCTCCCCCCTCTCAACCCAACAATAAATTATGGCTACACCTTTGAATAAAAACCCTTTATCAGTTCTTCCCATGTTATAGTTCCCCGCTGAACAATAGTAAAATCAAACAATCTAGATTTATGTTGCTTCTAGCAGATGCACTCATTCGGCATCCGCCTATACTCAATGTGTCCTAGCTATCTAAGATGACTCACATAGTTTATATTGTATAAGTTCACTCACATTATTTGCAATATACAAATTTTTAGTAATCATTACTTTCGCACAGGCCATCCATGTTAGCATTCTCAACTCCGCTTCAATCAAAATACTATATTTTTTGTGTCCCAAAACTCACTATCATATGCTATAGTTGGATGATGCTGTCTTTTAAGGCTTTTCTCGGTCCTATCAGAGTTTTATGAGTGTATAATGCTATAGCCAGACTCAAGTCATTTTAAGGAATGAAGTTTCAAGTTCATTGAAAAAGCGCAAGTACAAGGCAAAAAGCAGAAAGGGCCCAGATACCCCCTCCTTGGACAAAAGCTGCAAGCACCCACTCTCAGATCATGCAAGTACCCCTACCAGTCTTATTTTCCTGATATGCTCTGAATGAAGGGTTGTGTGTTTCAGTTTTAGTAAATGGCCCTTTAAAGATCTTAGTTCCCTGATATTCTCTGAATGAAGGGCTGTGTGTTTCAGTTTTAGTAAATGCCCTTTAAAGATCAAGAGATACCATTGCCATATTACTGAGATCGAAATTTAGGTAAATTTAGCTTATAAGTTCATCATTCAGATACTAAATACTATTGCCTGCCAACCGTACCAGCATTCCAGCAGTGGCATATGCAAATAGCAAGTTATGGTATAGCACAGATCTGAGAGGAGAAACAGGATGTATCCAGATTCAAGCAGAATTAGGGGGAAAAAAGAAGTATACAAAATGCAATGCGGATGATCATAGTCAAGAGCACATCTGGTGTGTGTTAAGTACCTTAAAGATAAGGGACTTGCCAATCCGCCCTGCTGGATAATTGGAAGCATACTGGTCTTTGGAAAGTTTCCTGGCGTTCATGAGTGCGACGGCGACGGTGTCCGCAAAGAGCATCTGTATAGAGGTAGACGTGACGGGGGCTAGATCGAAGGGGCACAGCTCGCGCTCGAGGGGTAGGTGGACATCGAGGTGGCAGACGTCCGCCAGAGGATTAGGACGGACGGAGGTAACGGAGATGAGGCGGGCACCTTTGGCTTTAGCACAGGGAACGAGCCTAAGGAGTTCTTCTGAGGATCCAGACTTGGAGAAGAGGACAAGAACGTCGGAAGCACAGAGCGCGCCGATGTCACCGTGGAGAGCGTCGACAGGGGAAAGGAACGAGGAGCGGTGGAATCCCAGGGAGGTGAGAGTGCACGACACCTTGCGTGCGATGAAAGCGGACTTGCCGACGCCGGTGAAGAAAGGAGAGCATTGGCAAACGTCACGGCCTGGTGCTGGCATAGGTTGTCAAAGAAGTAGTTGATGTAATCCCGCTGAGAATCGAAGAGGAGAGGAAGATTGTCAGCGGTTATACTGCTGCCATTCCGGTCATCAGCGTCGATCGTTGGGTGCGCCACTAGGGTCATCTCCTCCGTCGTGCTAATTCTGCCGTCGACGTCAGGAGACAAGATGGGTGATGATAGCGAACCCATTTGCAGGTATGTAACCCTGCCCGGGACAAACCAAAATCCAATGTGGATGCAAACTTTTTTTTTTTTTTAAAGAACCGGGAGAAGTCCATTCATCTCGTCTCCCCGCGAGCCAACCATGATGGGGTTACAAAAAAACGCCTCTGAACGATCCGAGGATCCACGCAAACAAAAAAGAGAGTATCGCTATATTGTCAAACGCTATACCCCTATGATCTCCTAGTATTGTTGTACAACCAAATGTTGACTCACCTGAGTACGTGTCTAACGAAGCACGTTCCATCCATATCTCTGCGCAGCATATCCCTCGTGGCCGGAGGAAGCCCACCATCCGATTGGCACATCAGGAGTTGATGGGCCCTCCCATGCTCTGCTAAAGAGGTTGTTGTTCCGTTCGCCTCTTTGTTCACAAAACCACACGTGATGTGCCTGTCTTGGAGGAAAGCCTGAACCTTCTCCACCTCCCTCCTCCTCCTCCAAGGGGGAGCCGATTCGCCTCTCGCAAGGCATAACAACATCGGCGCATCCACCTCCAACAGGTCCACCCTAACCCCTGTTACCCTACATAGATTGCAGGCGTACAGCGCCGCGGTGATCCCTGCCTCCATCCCCGCCTCATCATCTAGCCTCGAAGCGAAAGCAAAAACACATCTTCCTGATGAGTCGCGTACGATACCGCCCACTGCAGCTACCCTATGTTTCTTCCTATGGAACGGGAGGAAACACAGGTTGAGTTTGTAGAAAAAACTCTGCGGTGGCTTCCTATGGAACGGGAGGAACCACTTCTTCCTATGGAACAGGAGGAAACACAGGTTGAGTTTGTAGAAAAAACTCTGCGGTGGCTTCCAGAAAACCACTTCGGCTACTAGCTGCTTAACTCTGTGGGGGGAGAACCCATGTAACGCCATGTGGGCAACCATGTTCGCATCATCATCTCTGTCGAAGGTCACCTCCTTACAAGCCCAACCAGCCATACGTTTAATCTTCTCCCATACAAGCGGTGCCCGCTCGCTACGACCATCGTACCTTCTCCGGCAACGCTGGGTCCAGATGTTCCAGCAAACCAGCGGTGGGAGAATGCCGTATAGGAAACCGCCAAGAGAAAGAGAGCTCGCCCGTGCCCAAAAACGGTGCAGCATAGACCTAATCGATGTCCCGTTTGGGCAAGATATCATGACCGTCTCGTTAACCTTATTCCACAAGAAGCCAGCGAGATCCCCCTCCAACAAAAGGTGATCCAGCGACTCCCTGCGTCCCTCCGCACAACATTCACACTTCGAGGCCATGGGGATGAATCGTTCCTGTACTCTAACATCCACCGGTACCGCATCCGTCAACACCTTCCAAATGAAGGTGGCCGCCTTCATAGGGATGTGTCGCGACCATATCCACTTCGCGTATGGCATGACATCGGTCCTGACCCTGCACACCTTCTTGGCTGCCTTGGTGCTGAAGACGCCCGCGTGCGCTGGTTCCCAGATGAGACGATCTGGTGCAAAGGTGTCAAGGCGTTGGCAATTCTTAACAGCCTCAACCCCCTCGTCGTCCAGCAGCGTCGCTAGGGAGTGCCCATCCCACTCCCCGTCAGCCGAGAAGAACTCCCTTATACGTGCCTCAGGAGAGGGAACCACCCCTGGTCGGGCATGCTGAAGCAGCGGAACCTCGCACCACCGAGAAGCCCAGAAAGGCAGTTCGCCCATCCCGACCTCCCATCTCGAAGAGCACAACAAGGTTGGGAAGAAATCCCAAAGGCGCTTCCAATATAGGGAGGCGAAGCTACTTTTCTTGAGCCACGATGGGTGGAGGTTATCCATCGATCTCGATCTTCTACGGTATTTGCAACGACAGAAGGATCCCCAGCTTGCAGAACCTCCCAGGCCACCTTAAGGAAGAAGCTATCCCTCACGACCGTGAGCCGGTGAAGGCCAAGCCCACCTTCACCAATGGGTCTGGCCACCCGGTCCCAGCCCACCCAGTGGTGCCGTCTCTTCCCACCCGCCGAGCTCCACTTGCCGGTGCGTGATACAAGGAGGCAATGGATGTAATCAGAACGAAGACGCCATGTACACGAGAATAGATCAGGTGAAAGGTATTGCGGTGGATACCGCATCAACTGGTGAGCACATGAGCGTGTCGGTGGAAAAGAATGGGTCGAAGGGAAAAGCAGTTTCAGTGATGTTACCAGAGGCATGATTGGGTGTAGGTGATTTTGTTTTTCTCTTTTCCTCCGTAAACATTACAGGTGCATCCTCTATGGGCATGTTTGGTTACCACATCAACTGGTGAGCACATGAGCGTGTCGGTGGAAAAGAATGGGTCGAGAAGCCGTAGGTGAGGAGGGAAAAGCAGTTTCAGTGATGTTACCAGAGGCATGATTGGATGTAGGTGATTTTGTTTTTCTCTTTTCCTCCGTAACTCTTAGGGCATGTTTGGTTAGGACGATGTTGTCGTATTGGATTGTATTTTGGACTCTAATTCAGCAAATTTTATCTTTGGTTTGTAGGATTGGAGAAATGGGACTAATCCCGAAATTTACAGACATAATAAGAATCTCGTATTTTGGTCTCCATCAAAATTCTCTCGGACGTCAAAATCTATCATGGGCAAGATGATATACACGAAAAAAAATAAATCTCACACTTACAAAATCCAGCAAATCAAACATAAAATTTTATTTTGCGGGATTTTGAAAATGCAGCATTGACAGACGGAATACAGGATTTGAGTAAATATTGTTAACCAAACGTGTCCTATGGCACGTTTGGTTTAATGGATCTGACCGTATTGGATTGTATTACTTGATCCATGCCGAAACTGGAAAAAAAGGACGAATCCTGCACTTCCGTGATATACAGTGAATGCTGGATAATTCTTTCCTTCTCAAATTGGCGGGACGCCGTCCTCCAACTGAAGCCAGCCCCATCCCTGTCGTGACAGGCTGTCTGCAGACGGCAGTTCGCTTTTTTGTTACTTATTTCTGCTACTACGGGCTGAGGGAAAAGCCTAAAAGTTGTCCACTTCTTCTGGTCACGCTGATCACATGTGCAGAAAATACAACTCAACCAAACATAACATAACGTCAGTAAATCATTATTTCAGAAATCCTGCTATAATCTTGATCCAGAATTAACGAAGTCCAGGATTCTTAAGAATCAGAACAAAACCGTTAAACCAAACGTGCCCATATGTCACACACCACATCAAACAAAACCGTGTAACAAACATATCAGAGTTTTTTCCAATTATCCCCCTCACTTTCTCAAATTTCAATAAAAACTGATTGCTTTTATCTAATTCCATCTAACCCCCTCTATCTTACCTATTATTCCAACAAAACCCCTCCCAGCCACCTTCTGTCACATGCCGTGACGGAGAAGGTGGTTGTTTTTTACTTCCTTTCTTATATTAACTAGGCATAAACCCATGCTTTGCACGGGCTTAAGTATAATAGACCGTTCATAATGCTAATTAAGTTAGACGTTCTTTTGGTCAGTTGGACATTCATTGTGTGTGTTTTTAAGGTTTAGATTTGTATTGATAATAAAGGGTTGTTACATTTTTAAACATGTGGGAGACATGGAAATGCACCAATTTTAGTAACCCTTTACAGCATTTTTTTAATCTTAAAAGTAGGAGATAGTGTGAATGTGACTGAAACCTCATTAGCAAACGTTACTTTTTGAAGGCCATACAGAATTCCAGACATCAAACTGATCACAGAACTGAGATAAAGAAATAATATTTAATAAGTACAATGTAAGTTTAGTCAGACTTCTGAACTCAGGAGGTTCTGTTCATTTTCAAACAAACAAACTTGGATCATTATGGGATAAGAGCATATAGATTTGTTCAATTATAGAATCAACATGCATCCATTGTCGTAGGCAAGGCAAATATTCTGGATGGCCAAAGGCTCCTTAATTTAAGATCATTTTCATAAACCTAAACATATAGAAAATAAAAAGAAACATGAGTGAGGTATGCAATAAATGGAAGCACACATTGTTTATTTACTGTAATGTAATTAAAGTAGTAGGAGTTGTATCCCCCCACTGTCTTTTAAGAATCATAAAAGAGATGAATATTGAGTTGAACAACTGAGTGTAAAAAAATTATGGAATCATCTCAGAAATGTGTTAGTTATTTCTCTCTATATCCAGTATGTATGTTTGCCCGAAAAGAAGTATGAACATTTTAAATGAGAGTGATCTTGGGTTTGAACATAAATTGTATCTTTTGGGTTTGTGGATTTCCGTTGCCCTATAATTTTTTTGACTGCTCTTCAAGTGGTGGCTACTGTGTATAACATTTCAATGCGCGTAACTAAAATCAAGACCAACCACCACCACGTTCGTCGAAGGAAAAGCTACCATGATGAAAGATTAAGAGTGGGATGGCAGTGGCGTCACATTCTAGGACTTCACTGTAAATGAAACAATATGTTAATTTGTCTGTAACATTTTAACCATTAAAGACTTCTGATACTCTGGTCCGTCGATATCAAAACCCACATTTGTTTGGGCTTGAATTTTAACTTCATTCAAGCAAAAATGTAGGTTGATTATGTTTCAGGTTGGGTGTAAAGTAATTTGGCTGAGCCATTATTTATAGAAGGCTGATTAGAAATAATACACTTCTAATAATTCAATTATCTTGGTTTGTACTCAAATCTTTTGATTGTTTTTCAGTTTAATAATAGCATAATATGTTTGCTGTTGCGAAGGTATATTGCATATTTGCGTTCTCACTTGGTGTCCGTTTCCATGTCCTTAAATAAAAGCAAGCATGTATATGATGCTGGTATCAGTCCCCCAAGCAGACTCGGGAGTGGTCATATGATCAAGGATTATATGATTGATAGAGGAAAATGGAGGGGAGAAGGAGAAATAGGCTTTGAGGAGGAAGATGAATGGGAGTAGGAGAAGAAGACATGGAGGAGGAAAAAAAGGCCATGGTGGAGGGACAACAGTGGAACCGTGGAAGAGTATGTGCAGTAATAGAAGAGGAAAAGAATGCACGGTGAAAGAGCAAAAGAAAGGGTAAGAGGAAGAGAAAGGAGAAAATGTGGAGCAGCAAAAAGGGGAGATAACTGCAGTCTAAAAATGAAAGAGGTGGAGGAAGAAACGAAACCACTAAGGAGAAGAAGAAACCGAAGTAGAGAAAAAGTGTGAGGGGTTAACCGTTCATTGGCGGCGACCCTGGTGCGTGCTGGTTGCTCCTTGCGGCAACCTTATTTGTTGCTCATTGCGGTGGCTGCTCCTTCTGGTAGGCGCTGCTCCTTGTGGGATCCTAGCCGTCGGCTTTGTGCCCTACTCGTGACGGCAAGGAGAGGATTGGACGGTTAGGACAGGAGAGGAGGCTAGAACACACTGAAAGATTAACAAAAGAGACCAAACCTGCAAACTCCTGTTCTGGAAGTTGTTAGATTTTCCGTTCAGCTCCTCATGTACATCCTGCTCGCACCGCCACTGTGAATCCCTAGCACCAACATGCCACAAAGACACTACCTATCGGGAATTCTGTTCTAAAACTTGCTGGAAAATTTGCACAGGAAACCATATATGCCTCTTATGTGTTGTCAGTACACGCACTGAGGAGTTGTATGTAATTCCGTAAAGCCTTGGAATATATTGCACCTAAGTAAAAAGGATTGATTGGTAATTTGATAAAGTTGTGGAAAAAATTACATGACAAATCCCAAACGGGCCTTCTTATATAGTATAGATTATCTCATTTCCACTTATTAATGCAATGTCGGCGTGTCCACGGAGTTTTGCTTCTTCTACGACTTGGATCGTGAAGTTTGCATTGTAACACGACGTGTCGCATACCATCTGTCCCGATTCTATCTCGAGATCTGTCAATTGACACATTATGTCGCCTCCACAACACGACATGTCGCCTACTTCTTGTCGACAATCATTGTTACTATCAGACACGACGTGACATCTACACGGCACAGTGTGTCTCCTATTTTCTGACTGCTTCGGCTACCGATACCTGACACTATGTGTCTACTTCAAGACACTGCAAGTCATCTGCCGGCTACTGCAATACAAGTCGTGTGTCTTCTTAAACAGGATGTGTCACTTGCTATCTTCACTGCTTGTATTGATTAATTCTTATATTGGTAATTTAATTGTACATTTTAATAATTTATTGAAATTATATAAAATTGATATTAAATTTGTATTACAGGTCATTGACTTTTATACACATGTTAGAAGACATGGCAAAAAGCGCAATTTCACTCAATCTATCCTGAAAATACAATGTTTTCATCGGTAGTCCGGATATGGTCCTCTTTGGTCAAATTTAGTTCAAATAGGGCCAAGTCCAATTTGGATTTGGTCAAGTGTGTCAACTCGGCTTAGTTTAGGTCTAGTTTGCTCGGGCTGAATTCTTTATATTTTTCTTCTACTAATATTTTTATACTAAAATATTTTATTAAATTTTAGGTCGTGTTGGGTTGAGTCAGTTCGGGTTGTGTCAGTCTATCGAGGCTCAGAGCAAATTCAATGAAACTTGATTTTTAAATTATTTTTTAAAAGAAGGGTTTGAATGAAAAGGACCAATTATAAGTTGTCATATTTCAAGATGCTTGGCCCAAAATTTAAGAAAATATTCTATTATAAAAAAATTGAATAAAAAATAAAAAGAAAAAAAATCTCAAGTTTGAGATCAAGTTGGTTAGACCGAACCCGAACAGACATGAATTGGACACAGAGACTTGGCCTGAGGACTTGTCAACCTATGTACATGGAGAACGCAGCATCATGTTTTGACAGAGGCTTACGTGGGTCTATAGAAGACATTGTAGTCTGTGGAGGTCCCTTTTTTGGAGACCTCCAATGGAGGATGGCTTCATTGCCCATTCAGTTTGGCGGCTTGGGACTATATTCAGCAGTTGATGCTTCTTCGTATGCTTTTGTGGCATCTAGGGCCCAATCTTGGGTGCTTCATGATCACATCATGCGAGGTAATGGGATTCACGGTATGGACCATTATTTTGATTATGCTGTAGATTGTCTTCGTGTCAGGATACCCTCTTTTGATCTTAGTTGTTTTTCTAAAAAAGACACCGTCCCCCCAAAAGCCCAAAATGCTTTGGCGAGTGCTCTTTTTAGTAAAATAATTGAGGACATAGAAGTTAAATTTGACATGACCATTAGACAGAAATCCATTTTCAAATGTCTACAAGCTGATCACGCTCAAGATTTTCTCCTTGTTATTCCAATAGATGGACTTAGTCTGCATATGTCGCCAGTGGAGTACCGTAGTATCTTAAAATACCGTTTGATGATCCCTCTATTTCCAGCGGATGAGGTATGTCCAATCTGTCGTAAGGCATGTTTGGACACTTTTAGAGAACATGCAGTTCATTGCAGAGAGCTTCCAGGTTTTAAATACAGACATGATCTTGTTAGAGATGTTCTTTTTGATGTACTCAGACATGAAGGTATTGCTGCTAAGAAAGAGGCGCCTGTGAATTTTTTAACTGATCCACAAGAGGGAAGATCGACTCTTAGGCATGTTGATGTCTTGATTTTTGGGTGGATAGGAGGGAAACATGCATGTGTGGACCTTACAGGAGTTTCTCCACTGGTGGGATTGAGGAGTGGAGCTTTTACAGCGGGACATGCTGCCCTTAAAGCTGCTTCAGCCAAAGTAGGTAAGCATGAGAAAGCATGTATTGAGAATTAACATGCCTTTATTCCCTTTGGATTTGATACTTTTGGATTCTTAGCACCAGAAGTTGTGGAGCTTCTTAAAAGAGTCCAAAAAGTTATGAATAGTAATGTTATGGCTCCCAAGTGTATGGATGTTGTATTTCAGAGGATTGGATTTGCTATCCAAAAAGGACTAGCGGCGCAGCTTGTTGCCCGTCTGTCCTCTTCTTCAATGTAAATCTTTTCATGAATGGGTTTATAATAAAAAAAATTGGCTATGCTGGAATTGAGATGAACTGAATTTGACCAAAGCGCGCCATTTCCGAACCGACCCTAAAATCTCTGTATTTTCGGGACAGAGAGGGTAAATTTGACTTTTTGACATGTCTATTAACAAGAGTATACAATTAATATCCTACAATATAAATCTAATTTTTATATTATCTACTTTCAAAAATAATAATATAATAAACAAGTTATTAGTATCAAATGTAATCAATAAATAACATTAATTTAAGTGGGAAGGAGACAATTCATAAAAGAAAAAAAGAAAGAAACAACCATCTCTTTCCGTCACATGCCGTGACGGAAAGTGGCTGGGAGGGGGTTTGTTGGAATAATGATTAAGATGTAGGGGTTTGATGGAATTAGGCAAAGGCAAGGGGGTTTTTTGGAATTTTGAAAAATGTGAGGGGTAATCGAGAAAAACTCAACATATAATCCTTTTGTTCCAATCGTATGCATATGTCAGAAACCAGCCTAATCTACACAAATTCAATGCTCTTGATTGTGTTGTTCCACACTGCTTGATCTCCTTGTTGTATGCATTGCTTTGGGCTCCTCTTGTGTTGATTTCTTAATATGTGATGGGTCTGTCTGCATTCCTCGTCATGTTATTAGCATTGTCATTTTTATATAAATGGTATATCATTTCGTCTCATATAGAAGATATCAGTCACAACTGTGGAAACCATCAGGGGTTACACGAAAGAGAATGGTACGAGAAGTATCACTCTATAACAAAATGAATGGTATTGTTTTTTCTCTATTTGAGTTCCAAAAATATACGAGAGATGGAGTATTATGTGTTGGAAAATATGGCATCATATAGGCAGTGGAAATAAAAAATTTACTGACATATTTCTCATTAACCAGCAGATGATGTCAATAACTATCCAATGAGAAGGATGATTTCACAGAGATATACCTAGTCCTGAAACAAGTCTAGCAACAATCTTCATTGATGTAGATGTGCACTCTATCTTAGACAGTGTCTGTGCAGCTCCTAGTTGTACTAGGACTTGTCTGACTGCTCGTCGATGGACAACAGACTCAGACAACAACTGTAGTGGCTCCTCTGATCTCATCACAGACTGTGAGTTGATGTTGCCCTCCTAGTAGTAGCCAAAAGACTCATGTCTCTAGAGTAGTCCACATAGACCAACTAGAACTCTAGTCATCCTGCTAGAACGGACAGGAAGGAGTTGTCCCTCTTTTTGGTGTACTAGTCATCAATCTGCTCTCCCACAAAATGATCTTCAATTGTTTCTTTCATGTAGATATCCCTCCCTAGTCGGGTAGGACTTGCTTGGGCTCTCTTGATTACCACAACCAGAGAGGACAACAATTGTCAGAGCATGAAAGAATTTCTGCTACTGAACTAGATGATCTATCTGCTAGCTGTTGGGAAGTCAGTCAGGTCAAGGGGAAGAGAGAAGGAACTTCCAACAAGAACTCAAACTCATTGACCTAATCCCAATGGATTTGAATTGATTCTCGATTGCCTGTGTTGTGTTCTGGGAAGAACCCAGTACCCCTCTATTTATAGTAGAGGCTAGGGTCAGAGTTCCCAGTCTGTACGGGAGTGGAAAGGATTGGAAGATCTTGAATTTTCATAACCTACAAGACGCCAAACGGTCTTCTAGCACACCCTGACGGTCATATGGTGTGTGATATGATCATCTCGCATTGCCATATGGTCGTCTGACAGTTTCCCAATCAGATATCAAATTGGCAAATTTGTTTCTCAATTAATGTCATACATTAATTTGCTTGCACCTCAAGTATGTGTAATTGAAACAAGTTCGGAAAACATCCAGAACGTTCATCCAGCCCAACCAAGCTATCTCACACATGTGAAATGCCTATCTCACTCACCCAGACGGTTGTCTGGTGAGTCTGAGTCGAGTCGATCGGTTCAACAACTTGAACCAATCGGTTCATATGGCAGAACTAAACCAATTCGATCTCTGATCTACATCACAAACAACCATCTCAACACTTGAGATGCTTGTCTGGCTGTCCAAAAGGCCGTCTCACCTAGTGAGATGGTCGTTTTGTTGTTCAGACTACCAATCTATTGATTTGTTGCGTGAATTGAGTACCTAAACACTTTAGTAATCAATCCAATGGTCACTCAATATTCAACTCCTCTTCCAGAGGAGTTCCTTTTTGTGTGACCCTATAGATCCCATATCATGTTGGCAATGAATGTCCATAACTAGCTTATGACATCATAATCAATGAGTGGAGCCTAGTCACACATCATTGCTACCCAAGTGAATGGAAAGTTGGAAAACAACTTCAACCTACAATCTATGTATGGTGTTATAGTGTTTGTATAATTCCTTTGTCACTAATGGAGCAGTCATCCTCATTATTATTGAATCTTGCTTCTTGAACCAGAGCAGACTATATGAGATATATGTAAGCTCAGTATCATATATTGACTCACATGTGTATGGCCATACTTTTCTAAGTCTCGCTAATTAATAGGCATGGATATCCCATCTCTATCACTAACAATCAGTCACAATGTGTCAAAGTCACCCAATCATCACCTTTATAACAACCCATGTTTCAAGACTATGTTTGACGATGTCAAAGTGTACCCAACAACATATGATGAGTGCAGTGATTTCAGGTCTAAGAACCACAACCACCACCATCATTGTGAGAGTTTACTGTGACTTCCATGATGATGGCTTCCATGTATCATTCTCACAGTGGGTCTGTCTGATACATTGTTCCCTAACATGTATTTGTATGCTTAGTTTGATATTTCCATATCATGACTAATGAAACTTTGTCATCAACCAACTCGCACTCTGATCTTATGTGTTATTGTTTTCTATCTACCTTCCACAATAACAACTAATCAGGGACATAATGAGAATATATATATATATATATATATAGAGAGAGAGAGAGAGAGAGAGAGTCAGGCTAGAATACATTCAAGTGTATAGATCACGCCATACACCCCAATGGTGTTTGCCTATCTAGACCATATTTTTCTAAAATCTAATCCATTTATCTTCATCGTTACAATAATAATAGGCCACATATAAAATTTGAGCTCATTTGGATGAGTATAAGTCACTCATCTAAGGACAACAAAATCGACGCACAAAACTAATTTGAAATGCATGATTTTTGCCTCCTTTAAATGCACGACCTATAAGTGTCCAAATGAGCTAAAATTTATTATATAGTAGATGCTTAAGATAATTAAGAATATCAATGGTTTAGATTTTTCAAAAAGTTACTCTATTTTTAAAAATGACTGAGGTGTATGGTGCCTCTGGTACACTCTATATATATAGAGAGAGATAGTCAGGCTAGTGTACACTCGAGTGTACCGGAGGCACCGTACACCTTGGTCATTTTTAAAGATGTGATAACTTTTTGAAAAATATAAACCATTGATCTTCTTAAATATCTTAAGAACACACCATATAATAAATTTTAGCTCATTTGGACACTTATAGGTCGTGCATCTAAAGGATGTAAAAATCAGGCATTTCAAACTAGTTTTGTGTGTCGATTTTGTTGCCTTGGATGAGTGACTTACACTCATCCAAATGAGCTCAAATTTTGTATGTGGCTACTATTATTGTAACCATTAAGATCAATGGATTAGATTTTAGAAAAACATGGTCTAGATAGGCAACCACCATTGGGGTGTACATCGTAATCTGTACACTCGAGTGTATTCTAGCCTGACTATATATATATATATATATATATATATATATATATATATATATATATTCTTAAAATTCATATGATCTCATTTCTTTCAAGTCACGTACTTGAAGATATACATCATTGAGTAATATCATTCTCTATACATTTATTATGTTATTCATTATCTCATAACTGAATATACAAAATAAATTGGAAGCTTGCCTTTATAATTAATAAAATCATTGAAATGTTATGCCATTACAATCATTATATGATTGGCTCTCTGGGAATACATACTAACAGACTCCTACTTGCACTTAGAGCCAATCACCCATGGATCTCATCCCGAATGACTTAACATGACCATCATGATTCTGCTGCGCAAGTACTTTTATAGCGGGTTTAGCAACATTTGCTTTAAGTTGGTATTTTGTAATTTCCACATCTCTTCATTATACGACTATTCGTATGAGATAAAGTGCCATAGTATGTTATCTGAGACTCCCAATCTAACTAGTAGTGTCACTGTTGTCATCAATATTTCTACTGTGTCATCAATGGTTGGAACCTCACACAAGTTCACCCATATGAACTTCATGATCCATATAGTATCCTCTGATGTTCTTATAACACAGAGATACTCAATTTCTTTTGTAGATTTGAACAACTGTCATTAGCTCAAAACCCTTTCTAGCTTATAGTTATTATTTTATGTCAAAACACCAATTTTGATTGTGATTCTTTATTTATCAGTTTGGAAGCTTGCATTGGTGTAACCCTTTACACACAACTCTTCCTCATTACCATAATCAAGGAACCAATCTTTTAAGTGCTTCACAAGCACCTATGGATTTTCTTTATGGTAGTTCAGTGACTCTCACTGGTATCTGACATATACCCTCTCATCATGTCCAATACATACGAGATTTCTAGGCATGTATATATATGTCTTCTCATCATGTCAAATACATATGAGATGATTGGATATCCTCTCATCATATCCAATACATATGAGATAATGGGATAAATACATAACATTACATTCAATATCTATCCATGTGTTCCTATTCTTCATAAGAATTGGGACACTAGGCTCCTGAGAGACTAACTCCATGGAATGTGGACATGTTTTCTCTCATTGAGTCTTGCATGTTGAACCCTTCAACATCTTACCAATGTATGTGCTTTCACTTAGGTCAAGAATCGTTCTATATCTATCTGTATAGACCTCAATCCCTATCATATAGGATGCTTCACCTAAATCCTTCATATAGAAGGTACTTTTCTTGCTAGGTTTTAACATATGTAGGATAAGGACGTTATTCCCCATCATCATGTGAAATATAAATATGCTCCCAATAAATCTTTTATTATCATAGATTTCATCTCCATTCTGACTCAAGTCAAACCCTTTAACTATCTTGTCAAATAGAAGATTCCATCTCTGAGATGCTTCCTTCAATCCTCATATTGACCTTTGTATCTTATAGACTTTATTTGCATTCTTGGATTTATAAAACCATTAGGTTGTGTCATGTACACATCCTATTAATTATTCCAATTAAGGAATGTGGTTTTAACCTCCATATGCCAAATCTCACAATCATATTAAGCTGCAATAGCAAGCACGATCCATATGGATTTAACCATGGTAACTGGTGAAAAGACTTCATCATATTCAACATCTTCAACTAGTTTGAAGCTCTTTGCAACCAATTTACCTTTCCATGTTAGTCTTCTTACAAAAACCCAAATGCACCCTATGGGTTTTACCCCTTCAGGTGGATCCACCAAGGTCATACCTTGTTGGTTACATGGAGTCCATCATTGATCTTATGGCCTCAAGCCATTTCTCAGATTCTGATCCCTCAATAGTTTCTAGGTAGGTTGTTGACTCATCTCTATGATCAAGTTACCGCCTTCTTGAGTTATAAGATATCATAATCTTTCAAACTCAAGGCGTGTTCTACTAGAACTATGAGTTTTGTATATTACTGACACGTATTTTACGTACGTCTGAATGCAAGTGTATGTGTCGCATAATACAGGCCTTGTGAGGCCCGAGTCTAACACATGGAGACATAGTCTCAGTGACTACTACTAACTACAGTACGATCAGCTAAGCCAGTATAAAATTTGAGAGAATCAATTTTCAAAGCAAAATAAGAGAAAATTAAAATTAAAAATGATTTGTTTGAGTCACGAGAGATGGAATTCCTTATGAATGCCAGTTTCATCGCGGATCCCCGTTGTATCTTCTTTTACTGACTTTTATATAATTTACCATCTTCCTGAATAGAAAGCCCATAGTGAGAATTTCCCACTTTCACGGTACAATCCACTACCTAATTCTAAGTCAATTCCATGTCTATGGTAATTTATATCTTAGATTAGGTGCTTTACGTTCAATCTTTAGGTATCTTCCCACTACCCGTACATTACCTTTACCAAAGAATGCATAAGATAGTATTTATGTGTGGGTTTCAGGCATTTAATTCTCCTTCCAGATTAAATATTCGCCTAAGATTTCCAATGAAGGTGATCAATCAACAAAAGAACATTCATTCACACGTAAAAATATCCATGAATTAGGAGGGAAAATTGCATTAAATCATGTAAAAGTCGATACAATGGTTCCCCGGGCTACTCCCGGGTCCTAAGGAATAAAGGGGTTTAGCCCCGCATGATTTTCAATTGAAAATACATGGAAGGAGAGAAGAAAAACGTGGGAAACATGAAAGAATTCGTGTAACCCCTGAAAAGGCAATGTTCCAGATGATCCTCCTCGAGAAACCCACGTTCTGCAGCCTTCCGGCGATAGAAACGCCCGTCTACGGTGCTCGAATCATCCAGTTGCCGTCCTTTGGCTCTGTGCTTCTCTCCCTCTCTTCTCTAGTTGTCCCGTGGTGCAACGTGATGTCCCCTTTAGATCTGGTCGTTCTCCCTTTTTGTCCTAGGTCACTTACGGTACCACATAACATGGACCGTTAGATCGGGCAACCGATTTGGATTGTTGAAATCTGACAGAGTCGGTGGCACCGACTTGGTGGTCGGTGGCACCGATGGTATCAGGAGTGCATTGATCTCTAGTTGAGTCGGTGCCATCGACTGGGATGTCGGTGGCACTGAGCTAAGGTGAGTTTCCTCCCTTTCTCACTGAAGCTAACTCGGTGGGACCGACCTGTGTGGTCAATGCCATCGACTTCTCTGGGTGATCGCTTCCTTCGCTAGAGCTTTGTCTCGGTGGTACCAACTCCTTTAGTTAATTTCTTCCTGGCCACTGATGCCACGTCGGTGGCACTGACTCTGCACTATGCATCATATACCTGAAAAAATGCAGAAAATCGAATATAAGTCCATATAATGTATAAAATCCTATAAATATGATGAAATAAGCATGATTTGATGCAAATAGAGTGTATAGGCCAACAATAGTTATTTATGCAAAAATAAACAAAGAAATGACAAATAAGTGCACAAAACACATATAAAATCGACCTGCAAAATGACTCAAAATCCGTGCATCAAACTCCCCTAAGCTGAATCTTGCTCATCCTCGAGCAACAATACCTTTGGATCTGATTGAGATAAGTCAGCAAAATGACATCATGCATAAAGTACATCTAAAAATCTCCACCTTACGGTCCTCATTTCGGCCTTCACTGGCTACTGAACACTAACTGTCCTATAGGCGACCAAAAATCTTTGTCCAAGATATCCGTCCCCCAATCAATGAAACACTATCAATTAAAGCAGTTAATATGATAAACTCATTCGGTTCATACTTGGTGCATCGTGTGATCTCCTATCTACGTTGCCCTTTTTCTCTACCTACCATCTAGATGGAAGCAGTTCTCCTGATAGATAATAAATGAGGAGAAAATCAATTGAGTGGCCTACCAATAAGAGCAATGGGTGGTTGGGATGGGTGGCTATGGAAGAATCATGAGCACATAAAATCATTCATGCAATCAAAATTATGATAAACCTATGATGATGAGAATTTTATAAAATGCTCCTAATGCCTAATCATTATGGTGAAATGATGCATGCAACTATTATTTCATCTCACGATAAGACAAAATATCTACAAAACTACATCATGTACTAATTCTTCCTTATGATATAGGTAAGACTATACCATTTCTCCCTCACTTTATGAAACTCTACTCAATCCTTTTGTTTTTTTTTCTTTTTGACTTTGACTTTTTTTTCCAAGCCCCCTTTCAACATGCTATTACGGGCTTCTACTTACACTACATTTTTTTTAAAATCATGACACTATCTTTTTCTTTATTTCAAGGGTATGGGAAAAGTCACTACATTCTTATGTTTTATAAGAATGCTTAGCACATGATGATACTATATGCTTTATGTAATGTAGTTGTAACTTTATGAACACATATGTTATGCAATTAAATGACATGCACCAAATTTTTTGTTGTGCATGTATATTTTTCTATAGTTTTTTCACTAATGCAAGCAAAAATAAACAACTATTATGCAAGGTCTATTATGCGATGTAAATGGAATCAAAAAGAGAGAATGATAATATGTACTCAATCCTCTTATGGTGGGGGTGTAAAGCAGATGTATGTGGTGGATGAGATCACACGACTAAGAGATAGAACCTTCAGAGAAAATCATATGTCCCTCTCTAATGACATGTGTACAGGGTAGTCACGGGATTTCTTTCTTGAATTAAATTTAAGGTCACATTAATGTTTGATCAGTTCAGGCTCAACAATCCTTGTCAATCACTTTCTTAGACAAATTAGATGGTCATTTATGCTTTAATGTCCTAAAGCTGACTTACTCAGGCACTTCCTCAGTTATGCAACTCTTGTACTCACAAGATCAACTCACACATTTTAAATTTACTTCACCAAATTGCACCCACCCTAGAGATTGATAGTTTCACAAAAATCATGCATTTACTTCTCCACAGATTATACTAGATAGAATGTGGATCCTACATAATAGAAAAACTAACAAAAACAAAAACTAACTTTTTTTATAAGAAAGCAAAATAACTAAAACAACAACTACGATAACAGAAAATAAAAGCTAAGATAGAAGTTGTTCCAGCACCCCCCCAAGCTTGAATATGACTATGGCCGCATAGTCAATATCCCAACTCAAGAGGTGGAACAGTGATATCCGACTCAGAATGCTGGTGGCGGTGGCTGTGTGGGATCCTGGGGAGGAAACATCCCCTGCAAAGTCAGATCAGATGGTGGCATGTCCGGCGGCATCGGGTAACTTCCAAAATACCCCTGGCTCCAGTAGTTATCAAAGAAAGGTTACTGATAAGCTTCCATCTGTTGCATACGTTGATGTAAATTCTCTTGGTTGGCCAAGAGAAGGCATTCATTTTCATAGATCACCTGCTGGTTTGTATTCAGCCTCCCTTGAATGTCTTGAATGCCAGCCAAGGATTGGGTTTACTGCTGTTGTTGTGTCTGGATGTCCTGCAGCATGCTATACATACCCGCCATAGAATAGGCATCATCTCCTTCTTGAGAGGGTGGCGGTGCAGAAGATGATGAGGTAGAATAATGACGAGGACTCTTCCTTGGAGCCACTCTATGACGTACAGGAATGGTGGCCTCCACTTCCTCCACGTCGTCGCTACCCGCTTCTTCCTCCTCAGCATGAGCTTGTTGTTGTCCAGCATTGTCATCATTGCCCAGAGCCAGCCATCTATAGTATCCAACACCCCTGATGTTGAATACAAGATCAGGGAGTTGACGCTGATAAAAGGTATCATCAACTGAACATGTGGCATAGATGCCACTGGCATCCACAGAGATGAGGCCAGCTTGCTTGAAGTGGTGGCGGTCGATGCGTAGCCTGGAATTCAGTGGCTCTAGAGTAGACAAGTCAAGGCCCAAATGAATAGCAATGGGGGTGATAAGTCCCCCAAACAGAATAGGCATAGCTCGCTTAACATTGTGCCGCACTTGGATGACGTGTTAGAGAAAGAATGCTCCCCAGTTGACCAGCTTTCCTCCCATAAGTTGATATAAGAAGTACAAGTCCAAAAGTTTTACCTTTACTTGTACTTGGGTTGACTTGGCAAATACCGTGTTTGTCAGCATCCGATGTAGCACTTGAATAAAAGGATGTTCAAAATCTGCCAACGAACTGTGGTGAAAGTTAAGCCTTTTACCCTCTGGCATTGTCACAAAGTCCTTCCAGATGGCGTCCAGATCGACATTCTCTGGCTGACGACATGGCTCGTGTAGCCACCTGTAAATATCATTGAAGGCCCAAAGAGTGAGAGAATAATTGGTGTTGTAGAGGTGGAAATCTACCATCCCCTCTCTCCACTCTCCGCTTGACGGACGTGCTTGATCAGGGGTAGCCACCATCTCCAGAGATGGCATAAACTCGATGATGATTTCTTTGTACGTCGGCCACCCACCAAAGATTGGGTTGATAGATATTCTATCCCAATCTTGTTTCTCGAGGATGTACGCCATATTTTCGGCGAAGCCCATGTCCTCCAACAGTTGATAGTCACCATATTGCGTGGGTTCAAACAACCACTTTGCAAGTTCTTCATAGACCTTCTGCACCTCTGTCGTGGGGTGGCTGATGTGTGGTCGAGAGATCAGAGCGCCAGGGGGTCCTCCTCGTCTGGCCATGATAACTGAGCAAGTGGGGAAGAAGATTGAGAAAGAAAGAGCTCAATGTAGCTTCTGGATGCTCAGGGTAGCCGCTCGTGCTCGAGGTAGTCGTGGTTCCTCATGTTGTGAAGAATAATCAAACCACACCCCCCTTATTATAGGGCCAGAACTGTCCTGCTGCGACAGAGTCGGTGGCACCAACATGGAGTCAGCGGCACCGATTTTCAAGACCAAATCCGCATACTCGGTGTATCAACGACTGTCGATGCGCGATCTTTATTTTTCTGGATTGATGACAAGTCGGTGGCATCGACTTTTGGACGGGATTGCAACTTTAGAGAATCCTCATGGATGCATCTGGGCCATAGATCAAGGTTTCCCATGGATCAGCATTTCTAGCCGTCGGTGTTTCTAGCCATCGGTGGTACCGACATCGATGTCAGTGGTACCGACAGGATGATCGACACACGCCTGGAACCCAAGTAGAGTCGGTGCCACTGACGTGTACGTCGATGGTACCGACTCAGTTTATCAGTTAAACACTTCCAAGTTATGCACTTTCTTCAGAGATGTCGGTGGCACCGACTCATATCAGCCGATATGCCTATCCCACTGACCGTGAATCGGTGGCACCGACTTGGATGTTGGTGGCACTGACTCAGCTACAGCCTACACACTGAACAAACGAGTCAGGGTATCATTTTTACAAAAACTAAGTACCATTAATTGACTTAAAGAAAAATGCATAAAATAAACATCTTAATGGTTGGGTTGCCTCCCAACAAGCACCCTCATTTAACGTCTTAGGCTAGACAACTTTAAAGCACAAGATCAAATGGGAGCGATGAGTTTCACCTCATCTGCTTTTCTCGTGAAATCATCCCCAAAGTAGTGTTTCAATCTTTGTCCATTCACTAAGAAGGTTATCTCCCCCTCTTTAATTCTTACAGCCCCATGTGGGAACACCTCCTCTATGATAAAGGGTCCACTCCATCTAGACCTTAGTTTCCCAGGGTGCAATTTCAGCCTAGAATTGAAAAGCAAGACACTCTCTCCCGGGTAGAACACTCTCCTCTCGATATGCCTGTCATGAATTTGCTTTGTCCTTTCTTTGTACAATCTAGCATTTTCATAGGCATTCCATCTTAGTTCATCAAGTTCATTCAATTCCAACCTTATCAGCTTCCCAGCTTCATCAAGATCAAAATTTAGCCTTCTCAATGCCCAATGAGCCTTGTGTTTTAATGCCACCGGAAGATGACACGCCATGCCATAAACAAACCTAAAGGGTGTGGTTCCTATGGGTGTCTTGTAGGCTGTCCTATAGGACCAAAGTGTGTCAACCAATAACTCACTCTGATTTTTCCTACTTGACGACACCGTATTCTCAAGGATCTTCTTAATCTCTCTATTTGATATCTCCACTTGTCCTTGAGTTTGTGGGTGATAGGGTGTACCCACCCGATGCGTCACCCCATACTTGCTCAAAAGTGCCCCAAACTTGTGATTAGTGAAATGAGTTCCCCCATCACTAATGATCATCCTAGGCACTCCAAACCTGCAGAAAATGTGATCTTTGAAAATTTTGCATACAACTGCGGCATCATTGGTGTGGATTGGAATTGCTTCCACCCACTTCGACACATAGTCAACGACCAATAATATATAAAGGTAGGAATTTGAGGACATAAAGGGTCCCATAAAATCTATTCCCCTCAAATAAAAAACTTCTACCTCTTGGAACACATTCAGGGGCATCTCTTACCGATTGGATATGTTACTGGACTGTTGGCATGCATCACACCTATCCACAAAATCGTAGGCGTCTTTGAACAACGTTGGCCAATACAAACTACTTTCTAGAACTTTTGCAGTTGTCCTAAAACTAGTGTGGTGCCCTCCTGTAGGTAGTGTGTGATAGTGTTTCAACACACTCTCGTACTCTCTCTCTCTCTCTCTGGAACACATCTTCTCAAAATACCATCCCTACATTGTCTCAACAAGATAGGATCATCCCAAAAATAATAACACAACGAATGGAAAAATTTCTTCTTCTCTTGATACCCCCAATCATTAGGCAACTCTTTGCAAACAAGATAATTCACAATATGCACAAACCAAGGGTCTTTATGATTAAGAGCAAATAATTGTTCATCGGGAAAGGTCTCTAGGATGGGTATGTCAAGGTCTTTCTCATCTACCCTCTCTAACATAGATAGGTGGTCATCCACCACATTCTCAATCCCAGCCTTATCTTTCACCTCAATATCAAACTCCTACAATAAAAGGATCCAACGGATAAGTCTAGGCTTGGCATCCTTTTTTCTGTAGCAAGTATTTAATGGCTGCATGATCCATCCACACCACCACTTTAGCTCCTACAAGGTATTGCCTAAACTTTTCAAAAAGCAAAAACAACATCCAAGAGTTCCTTTTCTGTGGTGGTGCAATTTAATTGTGCGTCGTTAAGAGTTTTAGATGCATAATAAATGACCGTAGGGACCTTGTTAAGACGGTGCCCTAACACAACCCCTACTGTGTAATCTGATGCATCACACATCAACTCAAACGGTTGGCTCCAATCCGGAGCATGTACAACTGGTGCGGATATGAGTTTCTCTTTCAAATTCTCAAAAGCTTTTAAACACCTCTCATCAAAGTTGAACTTAACATCCTTTTCCAAAAGCTCAGACAAAGGCTTAGTGATTTTTGAAAAATCTTTAATAAATATGCGATAAATCCCGACGTGTCCTAGAAAGCTCCTAACTGCCTTCACCGATGACGGTGGAGGGAGTTTTGAGATCACCTCTATTTTAACCGGATCTACCTCCAATCCTTTTCTAGACACTTTGTGGCCTAAAACAATGCCCTCGCTAACCATCATATGACATTTCTCCCAATTAAGCACTAAATGGGTGTCTTTACATCTCTGCAACACTTTGTCCAAATTTTGCAAGCAATCTTCAAACGACGTCCCATAAACCAAAAAATCATCCATGAAACCTTCAAGACATCACTCTACCATATCCGAGAAAATTGCCAACATACACCTTTGAAAAGTCACGAGTGTGTTGCACAACCTTAAAGGCATTCGGTGATAAGAGAAGGTTCTATAAGGACAAGTGAAGGTAGACTTCTCCTAATCCTTAGGCTCCATCGAAATATGATTGTAATATGAATATCCATCGAGAAAACAAAAGTGGGAGCGACTGATAAGTCGTTCCAAAATCTGATCTATAAACGATAATGGGAAATGGTCTTTAAGGGTTGCAGCATTCAGTCGGCGGTAATCGATGCAAACACACCATCCTATCACTAATCTAGTGGTGATTTGCGCATTAGATACATTGGTGGTGACAATGATCCCCCCTTTATTAGGTACTACATGTGTTGGACTTACCCACATAGAGTCAGAAATAGCATAAATAATACCTACCGACAGTAGCTTGATTACCTCCTTCTTTACCACCTCCGTCATAATCATATTTAAGTGATGTTGAGGTTGAATGACCAGCTTCATGCCCTCTTCTAGACGAATCTTGTGTTGGCATAAGGTGGGAGAAATCCCCTTGATATCAGCCACGAACCACCCAAAAGCACCTTTGTGATTCTTTAACACTGTGTTCAGTTGTTCTTCTTCTGAAATACTCAATGATGTTGGGATGATGACTGGTAGTTTCTCCTCTGTTGCTAGAAAAACATACTTCAGATGAGGCGAAGACCGCTTGAGTTCTAACTCGGGTATGTTTAGGAGTGACAAAACCAAAGGCGACAGTAATGGCCCCAAGTCCTCAAAATGTTTCATGTAATGGCATGGCAACACCTTAAGAAGTTGCGCACACTTCTCCCTTAACTGGTCCCGAACACAATCATCACTTATGTTCATGAGACAAGCCTCTAGAGGAAGCTGCGGGTGGACCTGTAATATGGTATCCTATGCATCTTCATCCATGATAGATAGACTCACTTCCTCTTCTTTATCATCCGGGTATCCTACCGCCTTGGCAAGTGAGAGCACCTTGGTGTTCTCCATAATATCTACAGTAAGTGTACCCTTGTCCACCTTTGTCATAACATGCACCATGTCTAGAAATGGTTTTCCCAAGAACAAGGAAAAATTATTTTCCATGTGTTGTACCATATTGCATTGCTCCTAAGAATCAGATGATTTGGAATTTCCCGGCATAGTTATCTTGAACATGTCGTCTTTAATCCCCATAGTCAAGTGACCTCTTCCCATCTCTAAAATCATGTCAGCTGTAGCTTGGAAGGGCCGTCCTAGCAAGAGTTCGTTGCCATGTTCAGCTTGCATCTCCATTACTACAAAATCTGTAGGAAAAACAAACCGGTCCACCTTAACAAGCACATCCTCGCAAATGCCATACGGTGTAACTATCGAGTTGTCTGCCAACTGTATCGTCATGCTGCTCTTCCTTGATGTTTTGAGACCAAGCCTTTTGAAAGTAGATAGGGGCAGCAAGTTAATGCTTGCCCCTGAATCACAAAGTGCCTCACCGAACCTTGTCTTCCTGATATAGCATGTAATATTGAAACTGTCGGGATCTTGCCTTTTTGGTGGAAGTGTACCTAAGATGAAGGCACTAACTTGCTCTCTTAATACAACTACATCAGACTCTTGAATCTTTCTCTTCATGTTAATGATATCCTTCAGAGACTTTCCATATGAAGGTATTTGTTCAATTGCCTCAATCAATGGTATATTCACAGAAAGCTTCCTAAAGTTGTCCAGAAACTTCTTAAATTGTTGGTCCTGCTTTGTCATCTTCAAGCTATTGGGATATGGAGCTGGTACCGCCTGCGTTCTATGATGTGGTGGTACATATGATGTCTGTTTTTCAGGTTCAACATCTTTCCATTACTCCTCCCCTATTTTCCTTGTCTCAAGTTCTGCTTGTGTTTGCTCTATCACGACATCATTACTGTCAACAGGATTGGTCGCCTCATTCTCCTCATACTGTGGGGTCAATGTCTTCTTCCCACTTCACAATAGTATGGCTTTTACCTGTTGATTCCCCGTTGGAGTGTCAGTATTTCCTGGGAACCCCTGCTGAGAAGGTTTCTTTAACGCGACCACATCTGCTGCAAGCTGAGATAATGACGTCTCAAAAGTTCTCATCTGCGCATTGTGGTTCTGGAGGTCCCGCTGAACATTATTGAGTAACATATCATTCTACTTCACAATCTTTTTCAATATGTCATTAGTACTCTCTTCTGCCACTGGACGCTGCTACTGCACTGGCCTCTGCTAATTTCGCTACTCTGGATCCTGCAAGAAGTTGTTTAGATCCTTCCATGAGAACTTGGGGTCCTTCCTCCATGTGTAGTCATTATTGCGGTATCCTTGCTGACGCATGTATTTCACATGTTCCTCCTCTTCAGAAAAATGATCTTCCTTCTCAAGCAACTTCTTTGCAATAAGGTCCAACTTTTCATTCAAGGAAGAAATAGCCTTGGACTTCCCTATGCTTTTGATCTGCTCTGGATTGTCTCTCTCATTTCCCCAAGCCTAATTTCTCGCCATGTTCTTCAAAATCTCCTGACATGTTGATGGTGGGTTATTAAGGAAGAATCCCAAGCCTGCACTATCTAGAGTAGTCTGTTCACTTTTCCGCGGCCCAAAATAAAACATTTTTACTTGGTTTTCCAAATCTATCATGTGATGTGGAACCTTCCTGAGCATTATCTGAAAATGCTTCCATGCCTCAGGATATGATTCGGATGCATGTTGTTTGAAGTTATGGATATTCTTGATCAGCTCATTTGTCTTCTTTGGAGGAAAATATCTTTCAAAGAATGACTCCACCATGTCGTCCCATATCTCTATAGACTCTTTAGGCAGATTGTGCAGCCATTCCTTTGCTTTGTCATCCAGTGACGACGGAAATAGCTTTAGATAAATAGCGGTTTGAGGAAACCTATCAACTTTGACCATATCATTGATTTCCACAAAATTACTAATATGTGCCGCTGGGTCTTCATGAGTGTTCCCATAGAATGCTTGTGACATGACGAGTGCAATCAAACTTGGGTCAATCTTGTACTGAGCCACATTCACATGCTGCTTCTTAATTGGCCCTATCGGTGCCGCTGAGGAAGATGCTTTTATTCTTTCCTAGATGGTCTTTTCTGCTCAAGGGTTACCGTCTCCCATTTCTTATTGCCTGGGTGACAATGGTACACCTTCTAATGAATTTATTATAATTGAGGCTTCGCCAGCCCCTAGAAATGTAGGTGTAGCTTCTCCATAGCCTGTGGTCCTCATTGCCACCATAAACTAGTACATGTAAGATTGAAAATAGTTAGCCAAGGTACCCTAAGAGACAATGCGATAAATGAATATGCAATGAATATATATATTTTTATTTTTTTATTTAGAGGCACGAAAATTAAAAAGTGGCCTAGAATGGCCGACTGTAGCACTCGTAGTGCTGAGATGTCGCCATCTCCCCATCAACGGTGCAAAAAACTTGACAAGTATTTTACGTACGTCTAAACGCAAGTGTACGCGTCGTGTAATACAGGCTTTGTGAGGCCCAAGTCGAACACAGGGAGACATAGTCTTAGTGACTACTACTAACTATGGTACGATCAGCTAAGCCGATATAAAATTTGAGAGAATCAGTTTTCAAAGCAAAACAAGAGAAAATTAAAATTAAAAATGGTTTGTTTGAGTCATGAGAGATGGAATTCCTTAGGAACACCAGTTTCACCACGGATCCCCATTGTATCTTCTTTTACTGACTTTTATATAATTTACCCTCTTCCTGAATAGAAAGCACGTAGAGAGAATTTCCCGCTTTCACGGTACAATCTACTACCTAATTTTAAGCCAATTCCATGTCTATGGTAATTTATATCTTAGATCAGGTGCTTTATGTTCAATCTTTAGGTATCTTCCCACTACCTGTACATTACCTTTACCAAAGAATGTGTAAGATAGTGTTTATGCATGCATTTTAGGCATTTAATTCTCCTTCCATATTAATTATTCGCCTAAGATTTCCAATGAAGGTGATCAATCAACAAAAGAACATTCATTCACACGCATAAATATCCATGAATTAGGAGGGGAAATTGCATTAAATCATGTAAAAGTCGATACAATGGTTCCCCGGACTACTCCCAGGTCCTAAGGAATAAAGGGGTTTAGACCCGCATAGTTTTCAATTGAAAATACATGGAAGGAGAGAAGAAAAACGTGGGAAACATAAAAGAATTCGTGTAACACCTGAAAAGGCGATGTTCTGGATGATCCTCCTCGAGAAAAGCATGTTCTGCAACCCTCCGATGGTAGAAATGCCCGTCAACGGTGCTCGAATCATTCGGTTGTCGTCCTTCAGCTTCATGCTTCTCTCTTCTCTTCTCTCGTCATCCCGTTGTGAAACGTGATGTCCCCTTTAGGTCTGGTCGTCCTCCCTTTATGTCCTAGGTCACTTATGGTACAACATAACGTGGACCGTTGGATCGGGCGGCCGATTTGGATTGCTAAAATCTGACAGAGTCAGTGGCACCGACGGTATCGGGAGCGCATTGATCTCTAGATGAGTCGGTGCCATCAACTGGGATGTCGGTGGTACCGAGCTGAGGTGAGTTTCCTCCCTTTCTCACTGAAGCTAACTTGGTGGCACCGACCTGTGTGGTCGATGCCATCGACTTGTCTGGGCGATCGCTTTCATCGCTAGAGCTTTGTCTCGGTGGTACCAACTTAGTGGTCGGTGCTACTGACTCCTTTGATCGATTTCTTCCTAGCCACTGATGCCATGTCGGTAGCACCGACTTCAAGGGTCGGTGGCACCGACTCTGCACTATGCATGATATACCTGAAAAAATGCAGAAACCGAATATAAGTCCATAGAATGTATAAAATACTATAAATATGATGAAATAAGCATGATTTGATGCAAATAGAGTGTACAGACCGACAATAGTGATTTATGCAAAAATAAACAAAGAAATGACAAATAAGTGCACAAAACACATATAAAAATGACTCAAAAACCGTGCATCAATTACATAAGGAACTTGAGATTCCACAACAACTTGTGATTCTCCTTATTCCTATTGTACCTCTTTTAGGTTCTATATTTTCTTCTTTGTGTCGAGCATTTTGAGTTCTACTTTTACTCCCATTGATTCCTTTAGAACTAATTTCCATTTAGGAATTTAGCCATCCTAGCAACAAACACTTTGTTGTTGAGTTGGAATATAAGTAGTATTCAACAAGATAACATTCATGTGATTTGTGGATAAAGGATTTTAAAAAACTATTTTATTATTTAAATATGAATCATTATAAAAGGCATATCAAGACACTTCCCATGCCATATCTCATATGGTGTCTTTTGAACCAATTTACACGGAACTTTGTTCTAGTATGAAGCATGTGTCAAAACTGAAATTAGAAGATTACCTAGATTTGTTGATAATCACACCATGACTTAACAAGGTGTGATTCCTTCTTTCTGATACACTCTAATGATATATTACCATTGTGTTCTAGGTGGTGTTCATCATGATACACTACCATGACTTTCCAGAAGGTCCTCAAACTCTTGGTTTACGTATTTCATCATCTATCATATTGAGGTATCTTAATACTCTTACCAAGTTTGTGGCACCCCGTGCTACACAAAGCGAGATTTCTCAAAACAAAACCGCAGAAGGGGAATTAACAAGCCTATTGTCAAAAAACACTATAAATTAAACCCATTTTTCATAAAACAACCAAATAGCAAGAACCTTCACATATATGTCCTTTCATGCCTTAAAGCATATACAAAGCATGTTGTCAACCTGTAATCAAAGAATTGTTCCAAAACATATATACATGATTCCACCACATCTATACATATCAGGTATACAAGCCAGCCACATAAAGAAAGCACATTCACAAACATCTACAAAATGTTCCCAAAGACCCAAGTGTACAGGGACGACTCTAGGACTCTATCAACAAAAAGACATCCAACATTACTTCCAACCTTATCAGCTATTTCTCCTCTTGCTGCTCCTCAACCTCTATTTCATGATCTCTACCTCTTCGTGCTCGTCCACCTAAAAAGGTTGTGGGAAACTCACGGGGTGAGATTCCGAATCTCAGCGGGAGATATAAATCACCACCAACTCTATTATTATCACATATAAGATAAACTAAGCAGCAATATAATTACATTATGTGAAACATGTAGTGATTATTAACAGGAAGAGCATTTACTGTCTAATTTATGAAACATCTTGTCAATTTAAAAGGAATATGAAGAACATGTATATTTCCTATTAACAACATTGTATAAAGATCAAGCAAGGCCTCATCTGATGTTTTTGTATTTTGATCCTACACAAGTATACTACACAAACGATTACATATTTTATTATGCCCCAAGGAATTTGAGTCATACCACCCAAATCCAACTGACCACTTGATAAGTCGAAATTGGTGCCATACAAGGTCTAATGGAAGAGCCGGAATCCACGACCTCACCACACCTCTTAGTCAGCATAAGAGAAAATATCACAGAGACATACCAGTCAACTGCAACGATGACATATAGTCAATTTCAGGGATTGGCTCACGCATGGCCATCCACATATATAATCATAACTAACCCACATTGGTACAGGTACAACGCTAGAAGAACAGGCTCACTCATGGCCGTTCTTACAAGGAGTGGCTCATGCATGGCCATCCATACCACAACGAGATCGACTCATGCATGTTCGTCTCACACATCCTGTATTTAAGGATACAAGGAATTACTCGACTTGTACCCTGCATATTCAAAAATATGCTCTCTGATTTAAACTCGTTTCACCATTCAGCAAATGCTGACATGGAATGGATCTATGGCATAGGGCAAGCTACACTATTAAATTTCAGTTGATTAATTAGGCCAATTTAAACATCTTTTAGCATCAATCAAGTTACAACACACGACCTCTAAACAAATTATACATAAATAAGGGCATGACACATCACTAGAACATACTGAAGCATATAGGGTATGATCTCATCACTTCATGTTTATTTCAACATGTGTCCATCATAAGGACCATATATCTTGGGGTGACCACCCCTCCTCTCATCACTAAGAAAATCATCTCATGCAAGGCAATAAGCCATCATTAGGTAATAGGACAATTTTTCTCCTCTTTCTTAGTCACCATTTCACATGTGCCTTACAAGGCGTATTCAATCATATTAATATCACCATAGCTCACACATGGCTATGTGCATCAACTAATACTACATGCATGGTTAGAAACATATAACAAGGGAAGAAATACATTATTAACACCATCATTTCATAGAATAAATGCCAAACATTTTACATCATTACAATTAGGGTTTCACTTTACCTGATTAGGGTTTACAAGATTGGATCAACAATCGTCTTTAGGTTATTACTTTCATCCTCATTATGAGGTATGTTAGGAGGTATGGAAACATGCTTCTTATCATCATATGTTCAACTACTCCATAAGGTATCACATCATACCATGTGGCCCTAGCATCAACACGATGTAACTCAAAACACCACCACAAGGTATCGACTAGGGTTTCAACATAGGGTATTGGATTGTCCTTCAAAGGTATCGGGCAACCATACCAAGGTAGGGTATTGGCCTACCTACACAAGGTGTGTATTAGTTTAGGCATCACTTTGGGGGGTTTCGAGTACAACACCTCAAGGAGAGGGTTTGGGTGGGTTTCGACCAACCCCCTTCTATCGGGCAATGCCATCACAAGGGTGATGGGCAACAAGGTAATGGGAAACACTGTGGTGTATCGATTCTCTAGGGTTTCAACAATGCATCCACCATGACGAGATGATTAGGGTTTCGACAACGCGTTAAGCCGTGACGGCTAAAGCATCATTGGGCAACACACATCTAAGAAACACTCCCATGGCAGCAACACTAAGGCGTGACGGGCAGGGTGTCGGGCAGCAATGTTATGTTGGGTACAACTAAGAACAAAGGCTAAAATGACTCATGGATGAACAAGGCATAACGACCTAAGGCTCACACAAAATGTGTCAACTTATACACTACTAGGTCATGATGACCATCAATGAGACATGTCGAACTAGGTTTTCCCAAAGGTCATGACGAACTGTCACAAAGGGTGACGGTCAGGGGCATAATAGGTCGTGACGGCCACCCAAAGCCTAATGGCCTAACTTTCATGTTGGCCTCCACATACATATCGGTCTACACAAGCATATCGGCCCCATCGTATCCTACCTTAGGATGGAGTTACAAGCAAGGTACAAGAAGTGCAACATCTAAGCAAGGTTCGTTTTCCAAAATAGAACACTAAACTACCCAAAAGTGTTACTAGCATGCAAGCAACAACGAGCCAAGGATGAAGAATAAGATAGCAAGTAAAGGGTGAAAATAACAAAGAGGGTTTAGAGTTATATAACTCACCTCAAGGATCACCACCAAGATCTAAGCTCTAAGGTCAAGCTCCAAGCTTCATGAGCTCAAGGTAGAAGAAGGTCCTCCAAGCTTGATCACCACAACACCTCCAAGGAAGAAGAGAAAACCAAGGTTAAGAGATCATGAGAGGGAAAGGAGGTAACCAAGGTCCATTGTTGAGAAGAAGAAAGAAGGAGAGAAAGGAAGCTAAAGATCATGGCTTACTAAGGTAGAGGATGAAGAGAGCACTACAAGCAAGGGACTCATCCACCAAGTTCCAAGGGAGAGCACTCCTCAAGCTCAAGGTCGTCCACCAAAGAGAGATGCAAGGATAACCAAAAGGATTCTCTTGCATGGAGAGAAAGAGGTATATATACAAGGGAGATGAAAGAGAGAGCAAGGGGAAGGTGTCACTACCTTAGAACTCTAGGTGACACTTGTCCACAAAGAAAGAGCCATGTGCAACACTATGCAACAAGGTGATAAGATCCATGTCTTGCCCACTAGGTCACTTTCCTAGGTCAAGGCCGATACACATCTCTACCTCTCTTCACTAACCGATAGGGGTAAACCCTAGGTTCTGAAAACCGATATGTTGTACCTCTAGACACCAAAAAACTGATAGGATGTCCCTCAAGACATCCACAACCGATACAAGGCCTCTCCAAGGCTCTCAAGCCCGAGACAACACTTCTAAAAGCAAAGCACACCTCAAACATGTGCCCAAAAACATCACCAAGGATGTCACCACTCATCCAAAACTTAAACAAGGTGTACATCTCATTCTTTTTCCTCTAGATGATCCCAAGAGCGAGAATGAACACACTAGAGGTGGAAATTTTGCACATCAATCCCTATCCTGGGTAAATTACAATTTGCACCAAAATTTCTCTCCTAAACACAAGCATCAACCAAACAATCTCAAACAAAGGACTCAAGCCTCCAACATGCCCTTATTACATCTCAGATGATTAGAGCAAGGAGCTAAGCAACATACTTAAGCAAAAAAAAACAGGGTTATCCCAAAACGTGGGTCAGGGTCCTTACAAAGTTAGTTACACACTTCATTTATGATCTCCTTGAACACTTCACGAGATCCAAACTTGTATTTCATTAATTACAAATTATCATATCTACCAATAACATCAATAAATATATATAATGAAGTGTTTTCAACTACCTTTAGCATTTATTCTAAATGGTCTTGTGTACATCAATATGTACTAGCTATAATCAAATACTCATTCTCCTACTATGAAGATACTATTGTCATTTTGCACAATGAACAAGACTTGCATGTCTTTGTTGGTTCAATAACCAAAAGAATCTAGATAACCATCATATGGATTCTAGAGATGCATTTCTCAATTATGCACTCCAGATGACAATGCTATAGGTATTCATTGTTTGAGTTATCAAGTTATTCAATATGTGTGTCATACACATTTGTCTCTACAACTATCAAGTATAGTTTTGTGAGACGTATGGCATTGCTATAAAAGATCATATCTTTTAAATGAAAAATAATGTTCTTGTCATACAAGACATATGATGTTTTCATCAATGGAAAGTACACAATAACAATTCACTAATTCTATTATGTGCCCATGAATGACAACTCCGAACTGTAAAGGTAGCAATCCTTGCTCCACATTGTTCTATCTTACTTATTCTCATGTCCTGAAGTGGAGATCTCTATCTCTATCTTCTTCCTAAGATCCTCTATGAAGAGGGTAATTCCTTTCCAATGTCCAAACAGGTGACAATGGTGGCACTTTCTTTTCTTTATTCTTTAAGTGAAAAGGACATATTCCTTTTACACTTACCCTTCTACATAACTTGAGTGTAGAAGACTTGGACTTTAGCTTAGCCTCAGAACACTTCTTATCCTTGCCTTTGCCCTAGGAATCACTTCTACTGATCATCATCACGGATTTGTCATTCTTCTTTCTTGATTTGGCATCAACATGCCAAGCATGATAAACTGACTATATGATTCATGCAACACTTTCATAATCATATTCATGGTCAACTCTTGACCTAAGAGAAACCCCAGTCATTCCATATGTTCAATCATATTGAGCACATGGGGTTCTACTGGACCTCCCTTTGTCAGTTTGCACTCATTTAGCACTATGGAGCATTATACCTTCTTTGCTTTACATGATTCTTAAGACATGTTACCATCTCGAGAATGTCTATGTTTTCATGCAACTCATAGTTCATGCAACAAAGAATTAGGTATTCAAATGTCTATGGCATCATCTACATGCTTCCAATAAGCATCCATTTAGCCTTAGGCACCTTTAGAGTAGGTTTCTTTGGCAATATTGGTCTATCAAGTACATAGAGCTTTCACTCATTGATGAGAACATTTCTCACAGTCCTTAACCAATTATAGAACTTTATCCCATTTTGTCCTTCTTAAGGAATGATTGCAATTTGAACGTGTTTTGTGTTTGACATTTGATTCTACAAAGAAATATTGTAACCTTTTCAAAACATTTTTTATTTGGATTGATTTGATAATTTGACGATATTAATTAGGTCTTTAATTAACTGTCACTACCACTATTTTATTCAAACTGATAGCCCTCAATATCAATTCAGAATATTACGCGTACAATATTCTAGTGGGCCAAGTACCATATTTCGACAAGTCATGAGTCAACTTTTGTCGATCGTCCACAACCTGACTATTTAAGTAGGCCATCATTCCAATTGCATCATATGCAACTCTTAGATAGATGATATGTGTAACTCCTTGCCATTATCATCTGCATGCCTATGGGCTTAGGCTCTCCAAGTCATCAGTTAAGAATGTCCAAATAGCCAACACGATAGACATGCATGATGATTTGTGAAAATCTACATATATACCATCACACTTCTACGACATAGATGGCACACCATGCTTTGTGCAAATCTATGCTTGGTCGATCAAGCTTTTCATGTGTGTTGCTAATGGAAGGCATCATAGTCTTAATATTTTCATTTGAGGGAATTTTTATGTATAAATACATATACTTTATCCAATCACCACATATATAGTATGTATCATATACATGCTATAACCACAAATGAGAACATGCAATAAATAAAACATGCAAGGGATGGTTATGGCCATACTAATGTAATTCCTTAGAGCCATAAGGAATTACTACCACCTATGGTCCACGTCATATGAAACTTGTTGTTGGTGAAGATATGAGCTCAAACCAATCTAGATTTATCAGTTCAACTCTTGAACCGGTCAGCTCACCTCCTGGTCGCTCGATTGGGCTCTTTTGAAATAGTCGTCTGGTTCTCAAGTCCAAGCAGCGTCTGGACACCTCTAGCCGGTCGGTTGGGCCACCAGTTGGTCAGTTCGTCATCCTATCATCTAGCCTCCTCAGTCCTCCAGTCGATCGGTCTATATCACGAGATGCTCATTCTGTCTTTGTGCAGATTGTCATCTCACATCAAAACATAAAATAAAGCTATCTTATTTTTTATTACATTGTATATGGGGAAAACCTTGAGTTACATTAAAGGACAAATAGGAAGAAGAACACTAATTTAAATTTGAGAAGGAGAGAGAGGCTCAGTATGCAGATTGATTAACAACATGAATAAATAATGACAACCTTACACACATGAATCTGGGATTTTGGCCATAACCATGCTTCACATCTACCATCAAAACCGATTTTATGGTGACGTGTGTAAATCATATGCATACATACATACACACACACACACACACACACACACACATATATATATATATATATATATATTCATTTGGGTTCTTTATGTGGTGATAAGACAAAAGTGCACATCAAACAGTTTAAATATTCACATCGCATGCAATAAGTAAACACGATAAAATCAAAATTTGATCATATCAATCTTCCCAAAACATAATTAATTGTCGTGTCTTTGATACCACTATTGGGAAATACGACATCAGATAGGCAGTGAAAATAAAAAAATTGTTGAGATATTTCCCATTAACCAGCTGATCGCGTCAATAACTATGCAATGGGAAGGATGGTTTCATGTAGATATACCTGGTCCTGGAGCAAGTCCAGTGATAATCCTCATCGATGTAGATGCACACTCTATCTTAGATAGTGTATGTACAACTCCCAATTGCATTGGGACTCATCTGACTGGTCCTCGATGGACAACAAACTCAGACAACTAACACATTGGATCCTCTGATCTCACCATAGTCTACAAGTTGATGTTACCCTCCTAGCAGCAACCAAAGGACTCCCACCTCTATAGTAGTCAATATGGACCAACTAGAACTCTTGTCGTCCTACTAGAATGGATACAAAGGAGTTATCCCTCCTGTTGGTGTACTAGTCACCAACCTGCTCTCCCACAACAATGATCCATAATTATTTCTCTCCTATAGCTATCCCTCCCTAGTTGGGTAGGACTTGCTTGGGCTCTCTTGGCTACCAAAACCAGAGAGGACAACAATTGTCAGAGCAATTGATTCTCAATTGTTTGTGTTATGTTCTGGGAATCCCCCAGTATCCCACTATTCATAGTAAAGGCCAGGATTAGGGTTCCCAGTCTGTGCGATAGTGGAAAGGACGGGAAGATCTTGAATTTTCACAACCTGTGAGATGCCAAAAGGTCATCTGGCACACCCAGACGGTCGTATGGTGTATGAGACGATCATCTCACATTTCCATATGGGTGTTTGGTAGTTTCCCAATCAAATATCAAATTGGCATTTTCCCCCAATTAATGCCATACACCAATTTACCTACACCCCAAGTATGTGCAATTGAAACAAGTCCGAGAAACATCCTGAACGTTCGTCTGGACCAACCGAGCCATCTCACACATGCAAGATGTCTGTCTCACTCACCCATATGGTCATCTAGTGAGTTTGAGTCGAGTCGATCGGTTCACCAACTTGAACTGGTTGGTTGATATGGCAGAACTAAGCCAAATCAATCTCTGATCTACTGACAACCCAACGGTCATGACGACACTTGAGACACTCGAATGGCTACCCAAATGGCCATCTCACCCAGTGAGACGACTGTTTGGCAGTTCAGTCAGCCAATTCATTGTTCTATTGTGTGAATTGAGTACCTAAACACTTTGGTAATCAATCCAATGGTCATTAAAGATTCAACTCCTCTTCTAGATGAGTTCCCTTGTGTGTGACCCTATAGGTCCCATATCATTTTGGTAGTGAATATCCATAAATATCTTATGACATCACAAGCAATGAGCAGTACCTAATCAGACATCATGTAACATATCGAATCTTGGACCCTATCCTAGAACTTTGACCTTTTGGTTTTAGCCAAAAAAGGTTAAGGTTTTAGACCTAAAAGATGTTTAGTTAAAACTAATGAGCTAATGCATGTATGAATCACCCTAATGTAACTTGATGCCTTCTCCTTAATCTTAGGCCTATATTGGACACATAAAATATGTCATAATAATTCCTTTAGTGTTAATATTAAAATAAGGAACATAATTGGATGGATAACTGGGTTAATGGAGAGATAATATAATAATGTGCCATAATAAGAAATGTGACATATCTCTTAGAAAGAGATCTCAAAAATGAAATCTAATGTGAAATTCAAATTCCTTGGGTCCCAATTTCCTTGGGAGTCTTCACATTATTTACATAATAATAATTAATTTGATTCAATTTGGAGAGTGAAGATATGTGTTTTCCCCAAATTATCAAATAAAATATTAAATGACTCCAAAAGAGGAAAATAATCTTGGATTTGTAATCTACATAATAAATATATCATTTGGGTGATTTTTCATCCAATTTAGAAGTTGTTTGATTAAAAGATGAAATCAGGAGAGAGAAAGTGTGTAGAACCTTCAAAATATAAAATAAATGAACACATAACTCTAATATGTAAATTTAATGGAAAATTTGTATCCAAGGCACTTAATGTGATTTGTGAGTGAAGTTTCATAAAATTTGGATAATCTTATAACCATTAATGAAGGAGGAAAGAGAAAATAAGATTTGATTTATTTAACATATTAAAAGTTCCCAAAAGGCAAATCTAATTGCATAATCAGAATCTACATGCTCTAATTAGCCTCTTTGCAAAATTTCACTTAATTTAGATGATGTTTGAACCTTTAAATGAAGAAAGAGAAAAAGGAAATTAAATGCAATGTCACTTTGTTAAATTATTTGATTTTGTCACGCACCTTGGTTTCTTAATATGATTATGCAAGTGATCTGGGTTGTCGATTTTTCAATCTAACAGCTGTGGTGTCATCTCCTACCCTGAGTAGGAGAGGGACCCACTGTGTACAGTATCAATGGATTTCCTTTTTCTTCTAGCATCCTCATTTCTCATCCGTTTCTCATGATTTTTCCTCCATCTATTTCCTTTTTTGATTCCACTCTCTATGATCCCTCACATGAACCCTAACTCTCTTTATATATAGGAAACCCCCTAATCCTCTTTCTCCATCATTTTTCATAGATGATTGGCCATCGCTTCTCGACATCTCACAGTTGCCATGAAACCTCCTTTGGACTAAGACGAGCAACTTTGCACCCTCAATTGACCATGTGGTATCTTTGACTAGTGCAACAAGTCCATCTTCTTCACTAGACGTCATGGCCATTACACTGTAACTTCAGTCACCTCCCAACATTTAGACTCGTCTACACCATCCTCTAGTCTAATGGAGTGTTTCTTTGTACTCGTTTCCTCTTGGGTTCCCCGCATCCTTTCTCCCCTAAAACTCACTGTGGTGTCACCGGCAACCTTCATCCCAAGAGGTCTCGGGTGACTCTCTGGCCCCGGTAAGACCCCTTACATCTCCACCTTGCTTGTTCGGATTTGTTTCCTTGCTTAGCTCATGTGTTTATCCGTTGTAATTGACATGTGATCTCTTGCTTTGCTTTCTGGAAGTAAGCTTGTCCACATGTATATCTTCCTCTCTACTTGGTCCTTTGACCTTGAACGAAGGGTCAATGGGTTCACTAGCCCCTCATGTTTTCTCCTGATTCATTCTTACATCAATAGTAGGAGCCTTTCACCATGTCACCTCACCCCTCAAAGCTCCAGGAGAAGGTCCATGGCGAGAGGGTAGGATCGACGAATCAATCCCCTTTTGCTACCCTCTTTTTGCCCTCCTTTTTCTTCTGCTTCTATTTTTCTACTTCAGGGGAAGTTTGGTCATTTCACGCCTCCTTGTTTCTTGTTTTTGCGTAGAGGATTAGTTGTTGAGTTGGTAGTGGGACTGATTGAGTTGGCCACTTCTGGTTGGGCCAACTCACTCCGAGTGCCCTCTCCCTCTCTCTTCCTCTCTCGATGTATTTGCTGAGGTGTAATTTTCTTATTGGTCATTTTTCAAAAATTCCTAATAAATCATCTATAGCTAAGAAAAATAAAGTAAAATATGCTTTGTAATAAAAAAATTATAAGCTTTCTAATGGTACTGGTTTTCTTGTCTAAATCTAATGTTGAAAATATGTGATATTCATGGGTTTTCCTAAATAAGTAATAAATTACAAAATTTACAACTAAATATATATAAGTCATAAAAATATAATAAAATATGTTTTGGACTCAAAAAAAGATAACCTAAAACATGACATGGTTTTGATAACCTAATTCACATATATTGAACAAGGTGATTTTTAGGGTTTGTGAAATCAATGTAAATCTAACCCTAATCTCACATACATGTTTCATAGGTACCTTGGAGACCTAGGCATGGATCTAGTACTGATTTTAGACTATGTAGATTCTTGAGTAATGTATGTTTGCATCCCCAATTATTTTTTATTAAGCAATAACCTATCTTTATCATTCTCTTTGTCCTATGGACATTTACCTACACCATATCTTGTTCTTTTGAAAAATATGATTCATGCAAATTATCTTATTTGTTACTGATCTTGTGATCATATTATCTACTTTGACATTCTCTTAGAATCTTTATTATGCTTTATTCATGGTGGAACTCTATATGATGACATGTAATGTTTTTTTCCCACTTGTGAGGTGGATGTCTATGTCAGTCATTTTTGTGATGACTACTTTATATAATCTGACTATACCTTTTTACTTGCCTCTCTATTAAACATGATATGTGAATCGGTAGCACTAGAGTAGTGTAATTGCATTGGTTTTTGGGAAGTATGCCCCTTTTATTATTGGATGGAGGTGGTGGTGCCCCATACCCGGGTTTCAAATTTGTGAGTTTTGGCCCACTTTATATATATTTGGGAGTTTGGTAGTATGTCATTCTATGTTTATCTCACATGCATGCAGGTTGATGATGAAGATATGGTTTGTGTGCCCAAATTCTTTAGATGTGCTAGTATGGCACAATTTTAAATGTTTTAATGGCAAGTATTTCATTTTTTGTTGTTCTTTCCTTTTATGCCTTCTTGGGTAGTACTTATCTCTTTCATGGGAAGCCTTTTATATTTGATGGCCTTAAATTCCTTAAATTGCTCGATTCCTTTTTAGTATGCACATACTAGCCTTTGCTGATGTATTCTATTTTTCTCTTCTTGTTTGGGTATGCTTCCAACCCTAGGTGAAGAACATGGAGGACGTGGCATAAAGATATGGACCTAGCTTAAGGAGTTAAAGCTTGGAGACAAAGTTGTTCAGGTTTAGATTTCCCTCTACTTAGATTGTAACATCCCTGACCTGG
Source organism: Alisma plantago-aquatica (assembly GCA_963693085.1). Classification (NCBI taxonomy): domain Eukaryota; kingdom Viridiplantae; phylum Streptophyta; class Magnoliopsida; order Alismatales; family Alismataceae; genus Alisma; species Alisma plantago-aquatica. Next base: position 349,686,161 of record OY856410.1, on the reverse strand, counting down.
GTTATGCTTTAACCCTAGATGTTTTGTTTAAGAAAGATAATTATATGCTTGCTTTTATCTTTTGAAAAGTAATTAAGGCTCAAGAGGAACTTATGTTTCAATTTTAGTCCTTTTTGAATAATGTTGAAAATAATGTTTTGCCCGTTTTGGACTAAAGTGAAAATTACCCAAGTTGAGGGGTTAACTTGCAAATATTACATGATAAAATGTTCCTTAATTGTTGAAGAATTATAAGAATAAAAATGATGCAGAGGTATGGCTTGTGGTAGCCTGAGCACCAAGAAAGAGCTTATTAAGCAATGTTTGTGCGTTAAAACCTAGTTTTGGTGTAATGTGCAATTTACCCAAAACCTTGGGTTCAATATGAAAAATACCACTTCTAAAGAGTCCCTAATGCTCTTTGGTATCAATTAGAGACAAGAAAATTAGAGGGGCATCTCATTTGAATCTCTTTGGGGGAGAGAGAATCTTGATATTAAAATAATCAAGATTTAAGCATAGTTGAAATTCTCATTCAATTTAATGCAAAAATAAATATATTAATGGAAGTGCCCTTCAACCAAAAATGTGATGGTTGAATTTATATAAGTATGGAAGTCCTTGTGACTTGCAATGGCACCGAAATATCTAAAGTGAGTGGAGAGCCCATTCACATTAGTTAAAGAAAAAGTAATATCCACTAGTTTTTGGATATTATTATTATATTGATTAAGGTGCTTAATTTGTTTTCTTTTAATTAATGGATAAAGAAGAGGATTTCGAAGGGGAGGATGATGGATTCGTATGCAAGGAAGTTAGGGGGATAAGTGGCACCAATTTAAGGAATTGAAGGATTTTTATAACACTTTCTCTCTCTTGAAATTCCCTTACATATATCCCATTTTCCACCCACATGAAAGACTTTTTTGACTCTTCTTTCTTTCCTTGCTTTGGACGAACACAAGGGATCTTAGGAGCAACAGGAGGATGTACCCCAAACTATAGGTGAGCTCCTTAATCATCTTCAACCTTGATTTCATGGTGGAAATCAAAATTCGATGCTTATAATTTTCTTCTTTTCTCCATTCAATCTTCAACTTTAGCCATTCTTTTCACTCAAAGACTTGAGGACGGACCTTGGGGAGTTGAGAAAGATTCATTCACCATTAAGGACGTGAAGCGTGAAGCTTAGATTCAACTTTGAAGGAAGGTTATATAACTTGAACCCTTAAATGTTATTATTGAGTTCATTTCTTCATCATATGTTGATTCCTTTTTCTTTCCTGAATTTCCTTTTGATTAATTGTTGAAATCACCACAAAGATCACATCAATATTCTAAGGTTTGAATCTTGAACATGATTATGTCATCTTTGCACACACCTTAATAAATATCATGTGCAAATGGTTTCAACTTTGATGACCAAACAGTCTCAAGACAGTTTGGTGATCAAACAGTCTCAAGACCGTTTGAGGGAAAACGATATCAAGACCGTTTGAGGTTAAACGGTCTCAAGACCATTTGGGGTCAATTGATGATGTGGATGAATGAAGATCCAATGGTTCAAATTGATCTAATTATAATGGATTCAAGAATGGATGATCCATTGATTACAAACCCTAATCGGATTGATTGGTTGAAACCCTAAATTGATTGAGTCAATTTCTATGTTGAATGGCCCAAACGGTCTCAAGACTATTTGAGGTCAAGATGAATCATGGATGGATGGAGATCCAAGGGTTACAAGTTGATCTAATTTCAATGGCCTTAATGTTGGATGGTTCAATGAGTGGAAACCCTAAATCTATTGATTAAGAAACCATAATTAATCCATTCGGTTTCAAAGTGGTTTGGACCAAACGGTCTTCAAACCGTTTGGAGGGCAAACGGTCTCAAACCGTTTGGAGGTCCAATTGGTTTCAAGGCTGACTTATCCAATCGATTTCAATGATGGGTTGTTCATTCGGTCTCAAGGTTAATTTGATCAAACGGTCTCAACCCTAGATGCCCAAATGGTTTCAAAACCATTTGGAGGTCAAACGGTCTCAAAACCATTTGAAGGTCAAGGAGGTCAAACTGTTTGAAGGTTCAAAAGTATCAAAACCATTTGGAGACCTAATAGTCTCAAAGCTATGAAAGATCAATTAACCCTATGATTGTTAATGATGATAATTGCAATGGTTGTACCTTTAAGGTACTAAGGTGATTAGTACCCTTATAGGGGTTAACCTTTGATGCTTGTGGAAGAAATATCTCAATACACTATGCTAATCCTAATTGTATGTACTTGAGTGAAGGATTGACCTAATTTAATCAAGCTTGAAGTAATCAACATCCTAGAAAGGATGAGAGAGAGAGAGGAATTCATACATGTATAGTAATCATGTAGTGGTTAAGCCTCAACATTTTCAACATGAATCAAATATGTAATTAGGGTATGATCCTTCATAAAAAGATCATGAAACCCTAATCGAAAAGGTTGATGAGCCCTAACCCTAATTTAGGGCAATGCTAGGTGAAACCCTAATCTAGGGTAATAGTGTAACCCTAATCTAGGGTAATGATATGAGAAATCCCAATTCAGGGTAATATAATGAAAAGCCCTAATTTAAGAGGATGCTTCATGAAACCCTAATTTCGGGTAAAGTTACATGAAACCTTAATTTGGGGAAAAGTTATAAGGAATTCTAATTCGAGATAATGATATGTGAAACCCTAATGTAGTGATGCTATGTGAAACCCTAATGCAGTGATGCTATGTGAAACCCTAATCTAGGGTGATGCCATGTGAAAACCTAATGCAGTAATGTGATGTGAAACTCTAATCCAGGGTGATGCTATGTAATGCTATATGAAACCTTAATACAAAACTCTAACCCTAATATAGGGTGAAGGTATGTAAAACCCTAATATTGGGTCATAGTGCATGAAACCCTAATCTTGGGCAATATGATGATAAACCATAACTCTAATTCTGGATAATCGGATGAGTATCCCTAATTGACATGATTTGAGAAACCCTAGCCCTAATGAGGGATTAGTGATGCTACCATTACATTGCATAGTGCTGATATGTAATTGATATGACTGTTATCATGTGTACTAACCATGCAGGTATCATGAGATGTTGGGCATAGCCAGGTATGAACTATGATGTTTTATTATCGAAATTATTTTGTGGGCCTTGTGAGCCATAATATGCTTTGTTGCCTAGTAAGAGGTAACAAGAGATTAAATGGGCCTTGAAAGCCATGTGAGATGCTTGTGTAGCAAGTATCATGTTTACTTTGGTCAGATGACCTGAAGATATTAGTTACCTGATAAGTGGTAACAAGTGTTCTTTGATGAACTGAGGGTTTGAATACCAATATTCCATAATCATGATGATGAGATGTTAAGGGATGAGAATGTCCATGATGTGACAAGGGATTGAGATCCCAATGTTTTATAAAGCTTCAAAAAGTACTTGATAGAAGTATTACACATTCCTTGTAGCATTTGTGATAATAATTTATGTTTGAAAACTTGACTGATGCTAAAAGAATATGGTAATGTACTTAATTAATCAAGTGAAATCTTATCATGTAGAGCCCTGAACATAGATCCATCATCGTCAGTAGTTGGTGATGGTGAAATAGGTTTTCCTACAGGATCTGCTGGAGGGCATACTGTTGAGTATGTGGGGGTTATGGACACAAATATCCTTATGCCCTAATGGAGGAATTGATGTGAGATAAACATTAAATCTCTCAAATCCTTCATTATATGTGCCAGGGTGGATGTATCACGAATCTCCCAATAATGTTTAATGCCAGATCGATGTGAGATAAACATGACATCTCTCGATTGTGAAGAGAGTGTAGCCGCCACTGTAACTCTATAGTGAAGTTGCCAGTATACCCTGGAAAGCTATTTAGTAGAGACATAAGATGTCCTGCATGAGATCTCATACTGACCGAGATAAGGGAGGTTATGGAAATCCGACTCTTCCTTAACCTATGTATGGTACCAATTTCGACTTCAAAATGGTCAGTTGGAGTATGAGCGGTATACCTCATCTCCTCAGGGATTAAGTATGATTGTAAAAATGTAATCAGTCGTGCAACATATTTGCTTAAGGTTGAAATACGGGAATCATTGGTTGATGTTACCTTGCTTAGCATATCCTAGATGGATAAATGTTATACATGTTCTTCAATTCCTTATTGGATAAGTGACATGCTGCTTTATCAAGTTATAACTGAAATGCTTTGAGTAAGAATATTGCTCTAATCTGTTTAGACATTGATTTATCTGTTGTTGAATATATATATATATATATATATATGATTCCTCTGCTCAGTTTTAATCTATTAAGCTGCAATAATAATGTTTCTGGCGGAGAGTTATATCTCTCACTGGGAAAATTTCAATTGTCTCACCCCCGTGGGATCCAACCTTTTTAGGTAGGCGTGGAAGAAGAGGCAGAAACCCTATAACGGGAGAAGAGCAGCAGCAATAGCAGCAACAGGGACATCAATGATATTCCAAGTGGAGGAACTGGCTGTCATATTTTGTATAGAGAGTCTTATGTGTCGTATCTGTACTCTCAGGTCCTCGGAGTTAGTAGTTAGTACTTTTAATGAATCGATCTGAGATTTTGGCTTGATGCCTCGAGGTTCTTATGCTGCATGTGTATAGTTTTAACAAGAGAAGTTGATGCTTGTAATCCTCGAGAAGGGATGATACATGATATGTACTTATGAACCAGGATGTAAATAAAGTACATTGGTTCTTGTTAAAAGAGTTTTCCTATGTTTGGATTTATTTGTAAATGGTTTTAATTTTTAGTGATTTTCATTAATCTGTTGTAAATGGTTCTGCATTTATCATTATCTGATGTTTAGTGTTGGGTTGTCTCATAGATCCTTATGTTGTACCTTTTATGTAAACCCTTTGTGGGAGATTATGATGTTCTTTTATAAACTTATGAGAGGTTTAATATAGTCAATGTTTTCATTCCGCTGCTATACTTTGGTTGTTTTAAATACCATTAATAAGATTTAAATTTTTTACACCCACTCCATCATACCTTTTTGAGTGTGTTTGGATTGGAGGTTTTATTCTTCAAATTGTTAGTAGGGTGTGGTTCTCCTCTGGGATCCCACTCCTTACTGTATGATATCAGATCCCATGGTAGTTAGAATCTGACTATTTCAATTTTGTCTCCCTTATTAGAACCTGACTAGGATAGTGACCTCTAGGTGAGATTTTTTCCCTAGATCTTGTCTAAGTTTTTCATGAGATGATCTTACCCTACCATATAGGTGAATGATGATATCTATAAAGTTAAAGAGTTCTTGAGGAAGGAGTCATGTTTTGAGGATGAGGTACTAGTCGGAGGAAGAGATCTTATTATGGAAATTGTGACTTGGTTTATGGCATTGATTTTGGTACCATCTTTGTTTCACCCCCAATGTTTCTTATCAACAAAAAATATTTTCATTATAATACTATATGTACAAAAAAATTCTCTAATTTGACGGTGATTTCTTGAACTAAGTCGCAATGAAGATATATGTGTAGTTTTAGTGGAGAAACCCTATAATTAGTTGGAATATGATCTTAACCCTAGTTTTGACTATGAGGTAATGACTAGGAAATATATGGATAATATAAAGGTGCAGTGGACCTACCCTTTGTACCCTATGACTTTTTGGATGTTTATGTAGGGTTGTTATGTTAGAGACACAAAGATATAAAGCTCAACCCTAGATGGTATGACTTTAGTTGGATACATGACCAACATAAATCTCAAAAACATTCACAACTAAAAGATAATTGGGTAACCCTAAATGTCATTTAGTACGACTTGTTAGGCTAAACCTTTTAAGGGGTGGAGAGTAGTTGGTTGTTGATGTTTGGATCAATAGATTTCGAGGATGATATCCTTTTAAGGGGTGGAGTGTTGTAGCATACCATATCTTGGACCCTACCCTAGAACTTTGACCTTTTGGTTTTAGCCAAACAAGGTTAAGGATTTAGACCTAAAAGATGTTTAGTAAAAACTAATGAGCTAATGCATGTATAAATAACCCTAATGTAACATGTTGTCTTCTCATTAATATTAGGCCTATATTGGACACATAAAATATGTCATAATAATTCTTTTAGTGCTAATATGAAAATAAGGAACATAATTGGATCGATAACTAGGTTAATGGTGAGATAATATAATAATGGGCCATAATAAGAAATGTGAAATATCTCCTAGAGAGAGATCTCAAAAGTGAAATCTAATGTGAAATTTGGATTCCTTGGGTCCCAGTTGCCTTGGGACTTAAGTTTCACATTATATACATAATAATATTTAATTTTATTCAATTTCGAGAGAGAATGTTATGATCCACATCAAAATTAACTAGTAAGCACAACACTTAGTGCATCATTAAGTTGATTAAGTTGAGTTAAGTACTCATATATGCAATTATTTCTTTGATCTAGTGTTATAGACTAATTAGCATGTTTTCATGCCTTGAGAAGGTAGAGATTTTTGTGCTTGAAGCTTTACAAAAGAAATCGTACAAATTGGACCTTCGAGGCAAAAGTTATGATGTTTTTATGTTCTTTGGGCCTATAGTGCAATTTATACATTAATTGGCTATAACTTATTTTCCCTTTTACCTTTCTCCCTTATCCTTTCTTCTTCACCCAATCATTTTCTAGAACTGACAAAAGCAGCGCCCAATAGAACAGCAGCGGGGGGGGGGGGGGGGTGAACGGCGGGTGATTTCTTGGCTCCTTAGGATCCGACCACCAGTGCCACCCTCTCCTTATTCTCCTTCCTCTGCCCTTCTTCTTCCTCTACCTCACCCCTAGTCGCAGTTCTAACCAGCCCTAGCCAGGGCGCCGACCAGCCGACTAGTAGCAGGTGATGCATCGACCAAGCAACATTATTGACGGCCGTTTTGGGCTCGAGAGGGGCCGCTCCAACGGTGCCCCTTCTTCCTCTACCCTTCCCCCTTTCTTTCTCGCCCATATGTGCCACCTGCGCCCACCTAGCGGGGGGGGGGGCGCCCCATCTAACAAGCAGCATTTGCTGCTACAATAACGTCCAAGAGCTCGATTGGGCGAGCAAGTAGCACCTAAAACACCGCCTTGAGTCCGGCCATTAGCCCAGAGCTTGAATCCGCAGCCCTAGCTACGAGAAGTGACCTAGCTAGCTTCCCCTTTCCACCTGTACATGAGGAAGCAGATGCTTGATTGTAGCAGGTCTAAACCACAGCTACCTTGGGCGTGAGGCAGCACCAAGGAATGACATTGTTAGCTCGTCTTTGAGTTCCAAGCAAGAAGCAACGTTGAGCGATGCCCAAACCAAGAAGTTGTGTGTGTGCTACGTTTGAACCAGGGCTGTCCCAAGGTTGAAGATGACATGCTGACGCCCGAAAACTAGCCTTTGGACGTGTTTCCAGTCGAATTGCGGTCACCTCACCCGCTGTGAGTAGAATCTCTCTCCCAAACGCAAGAATAACTCTAATAATCAGACATTTTGGTTGAAATAGGCATTATTCGTGGATGTCAGTGTTTACCTAGGTGTCGGGTAGTGCCGACGTCGTTTAATTCCTAAATTACACATTTTATTTATTTATGTTTGCATGACGCTAATTATTTGATTGATGTGTGTGAATTAGATTAGTGAAATTACATAATTTATCAAAACCTAAATTACTCAGTTAAAGGTTGAAAACAGTAGCACACGACCAGTAACTAGACAATTTGGGTATAAACCCAGGCTGCATGATTTCAGTAATTCAATCGATGCATGATTACAAAGAAATGATGATGAAAAACGTTCAAGAAAACCTAGTTGCACACTCCCTACTATACTTAATGTGAGAAGTTTAATAACTATACAAATTGACATGTTTTCCAAAGAAATTATTTGAAATTATCAAATAATATTAATAACTCATGCCATAATAAGTAATTTAACTCTTAATTGAGTTATGTGATGCACAACTCTGATCTTGGGTTGATGTGCATGATTTTTGAGGAATTATAGATAATTTACAAGTTCTACTACGATTACTCATATATCGAGTAATTAACTCTTGTTAGTGCATTATGATGTTCAATTGTATGATTTCAGTGTATATGTGCCAAGTTGACATGAATTCTATTTATTTGAGAATTTTAGTCTGCGTGCATGCATAATAATGTTGATTTCTCAATAAATTACAAGTGGACATGTATTTAGTTTATTTAAGAACTTGAAATCTGTCTGCATGCTTAATATGTCAAATCTCTCAGCATTTGCAATGCTTGAATATACTGCTCTGTCAAATTTAGAATGATATTCATGTCGTGTTGTAAAGTTCAATTAAAAAGACATGGTACCATAGAGATACCAGAGTCGAGTATAAGTAAGAGAAATGTACAATCTAGTAAGAGTCTTCCAAGATTAGTGAAATAATAGATTTAAGGGCCCTGGCACCGTAGAATCCCTATGAGAGGTATGCGCCTTAGGGATGAAATGACCTACCCTTGCGGTGCGTCCAGTATACGAGGGTTAGAACGCACCTATAGAGCGTGTGGGGAGACGAAGCCCTTTGAGGAAGTCTCCTAAGAGAAGATAGGTTACCCTACATGAACCGGAGATCCCGGTGGTAACCCAGAGGTACCCACAGAGCGTACTAAGATGAGGCCCACATAGCATCTCACACTCTTCGTCTATGTGCTCAGGTTAGAGGAGGAGTCCAGTTTACGGCACCACAGGAGTGTTGAGGCCAGAGAGCCAATTTTCCTGTTGTAGACCGGGAGAGTAGTCAGACTTAGCTATCCCGAGGTTTCAGCTAAGTCTTGTACGGTGGGATCGTAGTTCGCTACAAGTCTTCGTATGTAGAGTACACTACATATGATCAGGGCATAAGATAAAATATGTTCATATAGGTTCACAGAGTTTCTCATAAGTTAAAGAGTTAAGAAAGATCTGAAATAATTTCACAGTAGTTGTCCTCTAAATGAAATTTGAGTATATCTCTGTTGCTTAATCGTATCTACAATTTTGCAGCAGTTGTTATCTTATAATGAAATGTTGACATCTCCTGTCATTTAAATTATATTGCTTAGATATTCTCAGTATAGTATTATTTGGTATTTTATTCCAATTAATAATCATAAAATGAGTTATCTGTGATGGTTGGGTGAAATTCTATTCACTGAGCCAGTAGCTCACCAACCTACTGAAACATTTTTTAGGTCAACATCAGTACGAGGAAGTTGAAGGATCGTATCACCCAAGTCTTAAAAGGTAGTACGTAGTTAGATAGAGGTCTCTTAGTCCTTTCCCCTCGGTCCTTGGGCATGAGGTGTGGTAGTGAGAGAATATAATGTAATATGTAGTTTAGATTTCATTTATCTAATGTTCTTTATATTCCACATGAAAAATGTAATAAGAGGTATAAATCTGTTTTACCTATCTAGTAATGTAATTAGTAGTTGCTTCTACAGTTTAGTAAGATTTCATTTTATTCCAAGTTATAAGATTTACCTTTAGGTTAATTTTAAGTGATTAAGAAAAGAAAAAGTTAGGGTGATCTTGTATTAAGTGTAATCCTCATTGTCATGCCCTAATCTCATGATTGGTGGTAAATTGTGGGATGCGGGCGTGACAATTTCTTGGTATCAGAGCATAGGTTGAGTACGTAGATACTCTAAGTCAAGGTTAGGGGATGATAAGAGACCAATAGGATTAGGACTTAGGTGTTTTGCTTCTAACTGCAATTTTCTAACAGGAAGTGTTCTGTTATACTATTGTGAATGGCAGGAAGAGGACGTGGTCATGAGGACCAAGCTGAGAGCCACATTAGACCTGACCTTCAGGTGATGGGTCTAGGTAGTGGAGATGATGTGGATGAGGCATCAAGTATGTACAGAATGTTTCTTGAGACTAGGGAAAAGTATAAGATGGAGAGCGAGCTTCTACCTCGAGCAACAAGGACCTGATGAGATCCTATGAGATGGTTAAGAAGCTTGGAGGTATTGAGTTCAATGGAACTATGAACCCTGTAGTGGCAAATGAATGGATGAGACAGTTAGAGAAAGTGTTCTGTCTGATGGAGCTGTCTGAGGAAAGACAAATCAATCACGTAGTTTATTTGCTTAAAAGTGATGCAGAGCTCTGGTGGCGTGGAGTGGAAGATAAAATGAGGAACACGATATTGACTTGGAAGGATTTTGTTGATGAATTCCATCTTAAGTACTACCCACCTACCTTTCTGAGTGAGAAGATAAGACAGCTACAGAATATCAGACAAGGAAGTATGACAATTGGTGAATACGAGGCACATGTCATAAGGTTGGCAAATTTCTATCCACAACTTGTTCCAGATAATGTAGAAAAGTGCAGAAGATTTCAAGAAGGATTAAGGTCAGAGATTAGACACACTGTTTCAAACATTCGTGAAGAGATAGAGAAAACTTTGGGGAATTTGTGGAAGCAGTGAGACGTGTAGAAGAGTCAGTTAATGCTGATAAGCAATCTTAGAGTAGGAAAAGATCTGGAGACTTTATTAAAAGGGGACAAAGCAGTGGTGGATACAGAGGAGGTGGTGGTTTCTTTTCAAAGATATGACATGGACTTGGCTATTTTGGTAGACAAGGATCTAGTTTTACATCAAGTGGAGGAAGATCTAATTCTGAAAGATGGAGTACACAGTAAAAATGAACACCTCCAACTAGGTCTTTAGGATCTTTAGTGTCAGTGATAGGACCGCAGAAATGTGATGCATCCATGTGTGATATCTGTAGAAGACCACACTCAAGATAGTGTTGGGGAACAGGGTTTCAAGGATGTCATCAATGTGGACAGATGGGACATATGAAGAGGAATTTTTCCCAGTTATAGTAGTCAGCAACACCAGGTTCTCAGTCACAGTATCAGAATGTTTTGAGATAGGCTCCAGCTAGAGGACCTAGTTCCTCTGTAGCTTTAGGTTCCCGAGGTGGTGTAGCACCCAGAGCTAGGGAAGGACAATGAGGACATCGTGGGAGAGGAAGAGCTTTAAGACGCTTCTTCTCTTTGACACCACAAAAAGGTATTATTTCTTCTCGAGTGAATACAGGAGAAATGCTTTTCTTTAACATCATTTCAGTTACAGTTTTAATAGATATGGGTGCTACTCACCCGTTTATACAACGTTCTTTATCTTTTGAGCTTAACCTATTAACCCAAGAGTTACCAGTTGAGTTGTTGTTGAGGGTTCCGTTAGGTGAACCGACAATGTTGATAGAGTTTTGCCCCAGATGTTTGTTGACCTTTGGTGGTTACACCATCACAGTTAATCTTATACCCCTAAATATTAACCCTTTTCAAGTTATCTTGGGAATGGATTTCCTAGAGATGTATCAAGTTCACCTCAACTGTTGGAAGAAGGAGGTTGTCTTTCAACAGGGTGGATTTTCTTGTGTCTTTTCTAGAGATAGGAAAGTTTTGCCTACATGTATCATATCAGCCGCAGTAGCTGATAAGATGTGTAGAAAGGTTGTGAGGCGTTCTTAGCACATGTAGTAGATACTAGAGCTGAGAAGAGCACAGTTAGTCTATGGGATGTGCCAGTGGTCTGTGAGTTCCCAGATGTTTTTCTAGATGAGTTGCCAGGTTTACCTCCTGAAAGAGAGATAGACTTTGAGATCCAAGTGTTGCCAGGTAATCAACCTATAGCTCTACCAGTCTACAGAATGGCACCTACAGAGTTGAAGGAACTCAAGATCCAGTTACATGAATTACTGGATAAGGGCTTCATTCGACCTAGTTCTTCGCCATGGGGAGCTCTAATCTTGTTTGTGAAAAAGAAAGATGGTACTATGAGGCTATGTATAGACTACAAACAATTGAATAAGATCACCATCAAGAATAAGTACCCGTTGCCAAGGATAGATGATCTGTTTGATCAGTTGCGTGGAGCGACGATCTTTTCTAAGATAGACTTGAGATCTAGATATCATCAGTTGAGGATAAAGGCTTCAGATATTCCTAAGTCGGATTTCAGAATAAGATATGAGCATTATGAGTTTCTGGTCATGTTGTTTGGACTGAATAATGCCCCAGCAGCTTTCATGGATATGATGAACCAGATTTTCAAGCCATTCTTGGATCAGTTCATAGTGGTTGTCATATATGACATTTTGATTTATTCTAGAGATGATGACCAGCATGAGAAGCATTTGAGGATAGCATTACAGTTGTTGAGACAACACCAATTATATGCTAAGTTCAGTAAGTGTGAGTTCTGGTTTACTGAGGTGTCTTTTCTTGGACATGTCATCTCAGGAGATGGAGTAAGTGTTGACCCTAAGAAAGTTGAGTCTGTTCTATAGTGGGAGCAGCCTAAGACTCCTACTGAGATCAGAAGCTTCTTAGGATTGGCAGGTTACTACGGGAGGTTCATCTAGAACTTCAGTGTTGTAGCGTCACCTCTGACACGCTTAACAAGAAAGGGTGCACCATTTGTCTGGTCAGACAATTGTGAGAAGAGTTTTTAGATCTTGAAGAAGAGGTTGACTACAACACTAGTGTTGATTCTTCCTGAGGTAGATAAAGGCTACACAGTGTTTTGTGATGTTTCAAGGAGAGGCTTAGGCTATGTGTTGATGCAGGAAGGCAAGGTAGTAGCTTATGCATCTAGACAGCTTAAGAAGAATGAGGAGAATTACCCGACTCATGATTTGGAGTTAGCTATTGTAGTTCATGCTCTTAAGACATGGCGTCACTATCTTTATGGTGAGGCATGTTAGGTGTTTACGAATCATAAGAGCTTGAAATATATTTTCACCCAGAAGGGTCTAAATCTTAGACAATGGAGATGGTTAGAATTGACAAGGATTATGATGTGACGATAGATTATCATCTTGGTAAGGAGAATGTGGTAGTAGATGCCCTCAGCATGAAGTCAAGTTCAACAGTAGATGTATTCTCTATGGCATGTTTCAAGAGAGACCTGCTAGTAGAGATGCAGAAGTTGAACTTAGACTTAGGGGTGACAGAGCAGAGTGGTTTTATTGCGCAGATGCAAGTCAAGCCTACTTTTTATGATCATATCAAGGAACTACAACAGAGTGACAGTGAGTTACAATAGATCATGCAAGACATAACAAGAGGAAAAAGACCAGAGTTCAGGTTTTTAGATGATGGTTTGTTGTATCAGCATGACAAGTTGTGTGTACCTGGAGATAGAGATTTGAAAGAACAAATTCTTGAGGAAGCACATGCATCAATGTACGCTATGCATCCAGGCAACACAAAGATGTACAGGAATGTCAAGGAGTTGTACTGGTGGTCAGGTATGAAGAAGGATGTAGTTGAGTATGTGGCTATATGTAATGTGTGCCAGCAGGTTAAAGTTGAGCATTAAAAACTTGCAGGTACCTTGCAATCTCTTCCTATACCAGAGTGGAAGTGGGAACATATCACAATGGACTTTGTGGTAGGGTTGCCCATGACACCTAGAGGTTTTGACTCAATATGGGTGATTGTGGATAGATTGACTAAGTCAGCTCACTTTCTTCCTATTAAGTCAACCTTTGATGTCCCAAAGTTTGCTAAGATATATGTGGATGAGATAGTCATGTTGCATGGTATTCCAGTTTCAATTATATCAGATAGAGATCCTAAGTTCACCTCCAGGTTTTGGAATCAGCTGCATCGTGCTTTAGGCACAAAGTTGAGATTCAGTACAACTTTTTACCTACAAATGGATGTTCAGTTAGAGAGGACCATTCAGACTCTTGAGGACATGCTGAGAGCATGTGTCTTGCATTTTAGTGGAAGTTGGGAAGAACACTTGAGCCTTATAGAGTTTGCATACAACAATAGTCACCATTCCAGTATTGGTATGGATCCGTATAAAGCTCTGTATGGCAGAAAGTGTAGATCACCCATATGTTGGTACGAGGTGGGTGAAAAAGAGATTCTTGGACTAGAGAGAGTGGATTTGACTACAGAAAAGATTATAGTGATCAGAGAACAGTGAAAGCTGCACATGATAGGCAGAAGAGTTACACTGAGAAGAGACGTAGACCTCTTGAGTTTGAGGTTGGTGATGAAGTGTATTTGAAACTTTCATCATGGAAAGGAGGGTTGAGGTTTGGCAAGAGAGATAATCTGACTCCTAGGTTTATGGGCCCATATCCTGTCATTGAAAGGATTGGACATGTAGCCTACAGGTTGGATTTTCCATCCGAGTTGGCTAATGTACATGATGTGTTTCATGTATCAATGCTAAAGAAGTGCTACCCTGGTACAGAGAAGATAGTGGACCCAAAACCTACACAGCTCAGAACAGATGTGTCCTATGTTGAAGGCGAGTACAAATAGTTGATCGGAGGATCAAGAAACTCAAGAATCGTGAGACACCGTTAGTAAATGTTTTAAGGAGGAACCACAACCTAGAGGAAGCCATGTGGGAGCTTGAGTCCGAGATGTGTAATAAGTTTCCTTTTCTCTTTTAAGAATTTTAGGACGAAATTCTTATAAGGGAGGGATATTGTTATAACCCACATCAAAGTTAACTAGTAAGCACACTGCTTAGTGCATCATTAAGTTGAATAAGTTGAGTTAAGAACTCACAGATGCAATTATTGCTTTGATCTAGTGTTACAGACTAATTAGCAACTTTTCATTCCTTAAGAAGGCAGAGATTTTCATGCTTGAAGCTTTGCAAAAAAAAATGTACGAATTGGACCTACGAGGCAAAAGTTATGATGTTTTTATGTTCTTTGGACCTATAGTGCAATTTATCCATTAATTGTCTATAACTTTTTTTCCCTTTTCCCTTTCACCCTTATCCTTTCTTCTTCACATGATCGTTTTCCATGATCGACAGAAGCGGCACCCTATAGAACAACAGTAGGGGTGAACATCGGGTGATTTCTTGGCTCCTTAGGCTCCGACCAGCACCACCACCCTCTCATTCTTCTCCTTCCTCTGCCCTTCTCCTTCCTCCACCTCACCCCTAGTCACATCTCTAACCAGCCCTAGCCAGGGTGTCGGCCGGCTGACCAGTAGCATGTGCTGCATCGACCAAGCAGCAACATCGATGGCCATTTTGGGCTCAAGAGGAGCCGCTCCAGCGGTGCCCCTTCTTCCTCTACCCTCCCCCTTCCTTTCTCGCCCATATGCACCACCGACACCCACCTAGCAAGGGGCAACACCCCATCGAATAAGCAACATCAGTTGCGGCAATAATGTCCAGGAGCCCGATTGGGCGAGCAAGCGACACCTAAAACGTCGCCTTGAGTCCAACCATGAGCCCAGAGCTTGAATCTGCAGCCCTAGCTATGAGCAGCGACCTAGCTAGCTTCCCCTTACCACCTGTATGTGAGGAAGCACATGATTGATCGTAGCAGGTTCGAACCAGATCCGCCTTGGGCGTGAGGCAGAACCAAGGAATGATGTCGTTAGCTCATCTTTGAGGTCCAAGCACGAAGCAACGTTGAGCGACGCCCAAATCAAGAAGTTGTGTGTGTGCTATATTCAAACCAGGGCTATCCCAAGGTTGAAGATGACCTGCTGACGCCCAGAAACTGGCCCCTGGACATGTTTCCAGTCGAATTGCAGTCACCTCACCCAGTGTGAGTAGAATCTCACTCCCAAATGCAAGAGTAACTCTAATAGTCAGACGTTTTGGTTGAAAGCAGCATTATTCGTAGATGTCAACGTTTACCGAGCAGTGTCGAGGTTGTTTAATTCCTAAATTGCACATTTTATTTATTTACATTTGCACTACGCTAATTATTTGATTGATGTGTGTGAATTAGATTAATGAAATTACACAATTTATCGAAACCTAAATTACTTAGTTAAAGGTTGAAAACAGTAGGACACGACCAGTAACTGGACAGTTTGGGTATAAACCCAGGCTGCATGATTTTAGTAATTCAATTGATGCATGATTACAAAGAAATGATGATGACATGAAAACATTAAAGATAACCTAGTTGCACACTCCCTAATATACTTAATGTGAGTAGTTTAATAAGTATACAAATTGACACAATTTCCAAAGAAATTATTTGAAATTCTCAATTAATATTAATAACTCATGCCATAATAAGTAATTTAACTCTTAATTGAGTTATGTGATGCACAACTCTGATCTTGGGTTGATGTGCATGATTTTTAGGAATTATAGATAATTTACAAGTGCTACAGACGATTACTCATATATCGAGTAATTAACTCTTGTTAGTGTGTTACGATCTTCAATTGTATGATTTCAAGGTATATGTGCCAAGTTGACATGAATTCTATTTATTTAAGAATCTTAGTCTGCGTGCATGTATAATAATGTTGATTTCTCAGTAAATTACAAGTGGACGTGTATTTCGTTTATTTAAGAACTTGAAATCTGCCTACATGCTTAATATGTCAAATCTCTCAACATTTGCAATGCTTGAATATACTGCTCTATCAAATGTAGAATTATATTCATGTCATGTTGTATAGTTCAAGTAAATAGACATGGTACCATAGAGATACCAGAGTCGAGTATAAGTAAGAGAAATGTACAATCTAGTAAGAGTCTTTTAAGATTAGTGAAATAATAGATTTAAGGGCCCTGACACCGTAGAATCCCTATGATAGGTCTGCGCCTTAGGGATGAAACGACCTACCCTGGAGGTGCATCCAATATACGGGGGTCGGAATGCACCCACAGAGCATGTGGGGAGACGAAGCCCTTTGAGGAAGTCTCCTAAGAGAAGATGGGTTACCCAACATGAACCAGAGATCCTGGTGGTAACCTAGAGGTACCCACAGAGTGTACCAAGATGAGGCCCACAGAGCGTCTCAGACTCTCTGCCTGTGTGCTTAGGTTAGAGGAGGAGTCTAGTTTATGGCACCATAGGAGTGTTGAGGCCAGAGAGCCAGTTTTCCTGTTACAAACTAGGAGAGTAGTTAGACTTAGCTATCCCGGGGTGTCAGCTAAGTCTTGTACAGTGGGATCGTAGTTCTCTACGAGTCTTCATATGTAGAGTACACTGCATATGATCAGGGCATAAGATAAAATATGTTCATATAGGTTCACAGAGTTTCTTACAAGTTAAAAAGTTAAGAAAGATCTGAGTTAATTTCACAGCAGTTGTCCTTTAAATGAAATTTTAGTAATTCTCTGTTGATTAATTGTATTTACAATTTTGTAGCAGTTGTTATCTTAATGAAATGTTGACATCTCTTGTCATTTAAATTATATTGCTTAGATCTTCTTAGTATGGTATTATCTGGTATTTTATTCCAATTAATAATCATAAAATGAGTTATCTGCGATGGTTGGGTGAAATTCTATTCACTGAGCCAGTAGCTCACCAACCTACTGAAACATTTTTCAGGTCACCATTAGCATGAGGAAGCTGAAGGATCATATCACCCAAGTCTTAAAAGGTAGTACGTAGTTAGATAGAGGTCTCTTAGTCCTTTCCCCTCGGTCCTTGGGCATGAGGTGTGGTAGTGAGAGAATATAATATAATATGTAGTTTAGATTTTAGTTATCTATTGTGCTTTATATTCTGCATGAAAAATGTAATAAGAGGTGTAAATTTGCTTTACCTATCTAGTAATGTAATTATTAGTTGATTCTGTAGTTTAGTAAGATTTCAGTTTATTCCAAGTTATAAGATTTACCTTTAGGTTAATTTTAAGTGATTAAGAAAAGAAAAAGTTAGGGTGATCTTGTATTAAGTGTAATCCTCATTGTCATGCCCTAATCTCATGATTGGTGGTAAATCATGGGATGCAGGCGTGACAATTTCTTGGTATCAGAGCATAGGTTGAGTACGTAGATACTCTAAGTCAAGGTCAGGGGACGATAAGAGACCAATAGGATTAGGACTTAGGTGTTTTCCTTCTAACTGCAATTTTCTAACAGGAAGTGTTCTGTTATACTATTGCAGATGGTAGGAAGAGGACGTGGTCATGAGGATCAAACTGAGAGCCACATTGGACCTACACTTAAGTGATGGGTACAGGTGGTGGAGATGATGTGGATGAGGCATCAAGGATGTACAGAATGTTTCTTGAAACTAGGGAAAAATATAAGATGGAGAGGTGAGCTTCTACCTCGAGCAGTAAGGACCTGATGAGATCCTATGAGCTGGTTAAAAAGCTTGGAGGTACTGAGTTCAATGGAACTACAAACCCTGTAGTGGTAGATGAATGGCTGAAACAGTTAGAGAAAGTGTTCCGTCTGATGGAGCTGTCTTAGGAAAGACAAATCAATCACATAGTTTATTTGCTTAAAGGTGATGCAGAGCTCTGGTGGCGTGGAGTGGAAGATAAAAGGAGGAAGATAGTATTGACTTGGAAGGATTTCGTTGATGAATTCCATCTTAAGTACTACCCACTTACCTTTCTGAGTGAGAAGATAAGATAGTTGTAGAATATCAGACAAGGAGGTATGACAATTGGTGAATACAAGGCACACTTCATAAGGTTGGCAAATTTCTATCCGCAACTTGTTCTTGATAATGTAGAAAAGTGCAAAAGATTTCAAGAAGGATTAAGGTCATAGATTAGACACACCGTTTCAGCCATTGGTCGAAGAGATAGAGAAAACTTTGGGGAATTTGTGGAAGCAGCGAGATGTGTAGAAGAGTTAGTTAATGCTAATAAGAAATCTGAGAGTAGGAAAAGATCTGGAGGCTTTATTAAAAGGGGACAAAGCAGTGGTGGATACAGAGGAGGTGGTGGTTTCTTTTCAAAGATAGGATGTGAACTTGGCTGTTTTGGTAGACAAGGATCTAGTTTTTCATCAAGTGGAGGAAGACCTAATTTCGGAAGATGGAGTACACAGTCTACATGGACACCTCCAACTAGGTCTTTAGGATCTTTAGTGTTAGTGATAGGAACGTAGAAACGTGATGCATCCATGTGTGATATATGTGGAAGACCACATTTAGGATAGTGTTGGGGAATAGGGTTTCAAGGATGTCATCAATGTGGACAGATGGGACATATCAAGAGGAATTGCCCCCAGTTACAGCAGTTAGCATCACAGGGTTCTCAGTCACAGTATCAAAATGTTCTGAGACAGGCTCCAGCTAGAGGACCTGGTTCCTCTGTAGCTTTAGGTTCCCGAGGTGGTGCAACACCCAGTGCTAGGGAAGGAGAATGAGGACATCGTGGGAGAGGAAGAGCTTCAGGATGATTCTTCTCTTTGACACCACAAGAAGGTATTGTTTCTTCCTGAGTGATTACAGGAGAAATGCTTTTCTTTAACAACATTTCAATTATAGTTTTGATAGATTTGGGTGCTACTCACTCATTTATACAACATTCTTTAGCTTGTGAGCTTAACCTGTTAACCCATGCGTTACTGATTGAGTTGTTGTTGAGGGTTCCGTTAGGTGAACCGACAGTGTTGACAGAGTTTTGTCCCGGATGTTTGTTGACCTTTGGTGGTTACACCATCGTGGTTAATCTTATACCCCTAGATATTAAATCTTTTCAAGTTATCTTGGGAATGGATTGCCTAGAGACGTATCGAGTTCACCTCAACTATTGGAAGAAGGAGGCTATCTTTCAACAGGGTGAATTTTCTTCTGCCTTTTCTGGAGACAGGAAAGTTTTGCCTATGTGTATCATATTAGTCGCAGTAGCTGATAAGATGTGAAGAAAGGTTGTGAGGCATTCTTGGCACATGTAGTAGATACTAGAGATGAGAAGAGCATAGTTAGTCTATGGGATGTGCCAGTGGTCTGTGAGTTCCCAGATGTTTTTCCAGATGAGTTGCCAGGTCTACCTCCTAAAAGAGAGATAGACTTTGAGATCCAGGTGTTTCCAGGTAATCAACCTATAGCTCTACCAGCCTACAGAGTGACACCTACAGAGTTGAAGGAACTCAAGATCCAGTTACAGGAATTATTGGATAAGGGCTTCATTTGACCTAGTTCTTCACCATGGGGAGCTCCAGTCTTGTTTGTGAAAAAGAAAGATGGTACTATGAGGCTATGTATAGACTACAAACAGTTGAATAAGATCACCATCAAGAATAAGTACCCATTGCCAAGGATAGATGATCTGTTTGATCAGTTGCGTGGAGTGACAATCTTTTCTAAGATAGACTTGAGATCTAGATATCATCAGTTGAGGATAAAGGCTTCAGATATTCCTAAGTCAGCTTTCAGAACAAGATATGGGCATTATGAGTTTCTGGTCAAGTCATTTGGACTGACTAATGCCACATCAACTTTCATGGATATGATGAACCAGATTTTCAAGCCGTTCTTGGATCAGTTCATAGTGGTTTTCATAGATGACATTTTGATTTATTCTAGAGATGATGAGCAACATGAGCAGCATCTGAGGATATCATTACAGTTGTTGAGACAACACTAGTTATATGCTAAGTTCAGTAAGTGTGAGTTCTGGTTAGCTGAGGTTTCTTTTCTTGGACATGCCATCTCAGGAGATGGAGTAAGTGTTGACCCTAAGAAAGTTGAGTCTGTTCTATAGTGGGAGCAACCTAAGACTCCTACTGAGATCAAAAGCCTCTTAGGATTGGCAGGTTACTACAGGAGGTTCATCCAGAAATTCAGTGTTGTATCATCACCTCTGACATGCTTAATAAGTAAGGGTGCACCGTTTGTCTGGTCAAACAATTGTGAGAATATTTTTCAGATCTAGAAGAAGAGGTTGACTACAACACTGGTATTGATTCTTCCCGAGGCAGATAAAGGCTACACAGTGTTTTGTGATGCTTTAAGGAGAGGCTTAGGCTGTGTGTTGATGCAGGAAGGTAAGGTAGTAGCTTATGCATCTAGACAGCTTAAGAATAATGAGGAGAATTACCCGACTCATGATTTGGAGTTAGTTGTTGTAGTTCATGCTCTTAATACATGGTGTTACTATCTTTATGGTGAGGCATGTTAGGTGTTTACGGATCATAAGAGCTTGAAATATATTTTCACCCAGAAGGATCTGAATCTTAGACAGGGGAGATGGTTAGAATTGATCAAGGATTATGATGTGACGATAGATTATCATCCTGGCAAGGTGAATGTGGTAGCAGACGCCCTCAGCGGAAGTCAAGTTCAACAATAGATGTATTCTCTATGGCATGTTTCAAGAGAGACCTTCTAGTAGAGATGTGGAAGTTGAACTTAGACTTAGGGGTGACAGAGTAGAGTGGTTTGATTGTACAGATGCAAGTCAAG
The DNA here is from genome assembly GCA_963693085.1 of Alisma plantago-aquatica. Classification (NCBI taxonomy): domain Eukaryota; kingdom Viridiplantae; phylum Streptophyta; class Magnoliopsida; order Alismatales; family Alismataceae; genus Alisma; species Alisma plantago-aquatica. The sequence continues at coordinate 349,664,996 of OY856410.1, read as the reverse complement.
CCTACTTTTTATGATCAGATCAAGGAACTACAACAGAGTAATAGTGAGTTACAACAGATCATGCATGCCATGACAAGAGGAAAAAGACCAAAGTTCAAGTTTTCAAATTATGGTTTGTTGTATCAGCATGACAGGTTGTGTGTACCTGGAGATAGAGATTTGAAAGAACATATTCTTGAGGAAGTGCATGTTTTGATGTACGCTATGCATCCAGGCAACACTAAGATGTACAAGAATCTCAAGGAGTTGTACTGGTGGTCAGGTATGAAGAAGGATGTAGCTGAGTATGTGGCTAGATGTAATGTGTGCCAGTAGGTTAAAGCTGAGCATTAGAAACCTACAGGTACCTTGCAATCTCTTCATATACCAGAGTGGAAGTGGGAAAATATCACAATGGATTTTGTGGTAGGGTTTCCAAGGAGACCTAGAGGTTGTGACTCGATATGGGTGATTGTGGATAGACTGACGAAGTCTGCTCACTTTCTTCCTATTTAGTCAACCTTTGATGTACCAAAGTTGGCTAAGATATACATGGATGAGATAGTTAGGCTACATGGTATCCCAGTTTCAATTATATCAGATAGAGATCACCTCCAGGTTTTGGAATCAGATGCATCGTGGTTTAGACACAAAGTTGAGATTCAGTACAACTTTTCACCCACAAATGAATGGTCAGTCAGAGAGGACCATTCAGACTCTCGAGGACATGCTGAGAGCATGTGTCTTGCATTTCAGTGGAAGTTGGGAAGAACACTTGAGCCTTATAGAGTTTGCATACAACAATAGTCACCATTCCAGTCTTGGTATGGCTATGTATGAAGCTCTGTATGGTAGAAAGTGTAGATCACCCATATGTTGGTACGAGGTGGGTGAAAAAGAGATTCTTGGACTAGAGAGAGTGGATTTGACTACAGAAAAGATTATAGTGATCAGAGAACAGTTAAAAGCTGCACAGGATAGGCAGAAGAGTTACGCTGAGAAGAGACGTAGACCTCTTGAGTTTGAGGTTAGTGATGAAGTGTATTTGAAAGTTTCACCATGGAAAGGAGTGTTGAGGTTTGGCAAGAGAGGCAAATTGACTCCTAGGTTTATGGGCCCATATCCTATCATTGAAAGGATTGGACCTGTAGCCTACAAGTTGGATTTGCCATCCGAGTTGGCTAATCTACATGATGTGTTTCATGTATCGATGCTAAAGAAGTGCTACCCTGGTACAGAGAAGATAGTGGACCCAGAATCTGCATAGCTCAGAACAGATGTGTCCTATGTTGAAGGACTAGTACAAATAGTTGATCAGAGGATCAAGAAACTCAAGAATCATGAGATACCATTGGTAAAAGTTCTGTGGAGGAACCACAACCTAGAGAAAGCCACATGGGAGTTTGAGTCTGAGATGCGTAACAAGTTTCCTTTTCTCTTTTAGGAATTTTGGGATGAAATTATTATAAGGGAGGGAGATTGTTATGACCCACATCAAAGTTAACTAGTAAGCACAACGCTTAGTGCATCATTAGGTTGATTAAGTTAAGTTAAGTACTCACAGATGCAATTAGTGCTTTGATCTAGCGTTACAAACTAATTAGCATGTTTTTATGCCTTGAGAAGGTAGAGATTTTTGTGCTTGAAGCTTTGCAAAATAAGTTGTATGAATTGGACCTACGAGACAAAAGTTATGATGTTTTTATGTTCTTTGGACCTATAGTGCAATTTATCCATTAATTGGCTATAACTTCTTTTCCCTTTTCCCTTTCTCCCTTATCCTTTCTTCTTCACCCGATCATTTTCCAGAACCGACAGGATCGACGCCTAATAGAACAACAGAAGAGGGGTGAACGGTGGGCGATTTCCTGGCTCCTTAGGCTCCGACCAGCAACACCACCCTCTCCTTCTTCTTCTTCTTCTGCCCTTCTTCATCCTCTACCTCACCCCTAGCCGCAGCTCTAACCAGCCCTAGCTAGGGTGCTGGTCGGCCGACCAGCAGCCGGTGCTGCGTTGATCAAGAAGCAGTGTCGACGACCATTTTGACATGCTGACACTCGAAAATTGGCCTCTAGACGCATTTCCAGTCGAATTGTGGTCACCTCACCCGTTGTGAGTAGAATCTCACTCCCAAATGCAAGAATAACTCTAATAATCAGACGTTTTGTTTGAAATCGGCGTTATTCATGGATGTCAGTATTTACCCAGGTGTCGGGTAGTGTCAGCGTCGTTTAATTCCTAAATTGCACGTTTTATTTATTTACGTTCACACGACGCTAATTATTTGATTGATGTGTGTGAATTAGATTAGTGAAATTACACAATTTATCGAAACCTAAATTACTCAGTTAAAGGTTGAAAACAGTATCACACAACCAGTAACTGGACAGTTTGGGTATAAACCAGGCTGCACAATTTTAGTAATTCTATTGATGCACGATTACAAAGAAATGATGATGATATAAAAATGTTCAAGAAAACCTAGTTGCGCGCTCCCTACTATACTTAATGTGAGTAGTTTAATAACTATACAAATTGACACATTTTCCAAAGAAATTATTTGAAATTCTCAATTAATATTAATAACTCATTCCATAAAAAGTAATTTAACTCTTAATTGAGTTATGTGATACCCAACTCTGATCTTGGGTTGATGTGCATGATTTTTGAGGAATTACAGATAATTTACAAGTGCTACTGACGATTACTCATATATCGAGTAATTAACTCTTGTTAGTGCCTTATGATGTTCAATTGTATGATTTCAGCATATATATGCCAAGTTGACATGAATTCTATTTATTTAAGAATTTTAGTCTGTGTGCATGCATAATAATGTTGATTTCTCAGTAAATTACAAGTGGACATATATTTAGTTTATTTAAGAACTTGAAATCTGCCTACATGCTTAATATGTCAAATATCTCAGCATTTGCAATGCTTGAATATACTGCTCTGTCAAATTTAGAATGATATTCATGTCGTGTTGTAAAGTTCAGGTAAATAGACACTGTACCATAGAGATACCAGAGTCAAGTATAAGTAAGAGAAATGTACAGTATAGTAAGAGTCTTCTAAGATTAGTGAAATAATAGATTTAAGGGCCCTGACACTGTAGAATCCCTATGAGAGGTTTGTGCCTTAGGGATGAAACGACCTACCCTGGCGGTGCGCCCAATATACGGGGGTCGAAACGCACCCACAGAGCGTGCGGGGAGATGAAGCCCTTTGAGGAAGTCTCCTAAGAGAAGATGGGTTACCCAACATGAACCAGAGATCCTGGTGGTAACCCACAGGTACCCACAGAGCGTACTAAGATGAGGCCCACAGAGCGTCTCAGACTCTCCGCCTGTTTGCTCAGGCTAGAGGAGGAGTCCAGTTTATGGCACCATAGGAGTGTCGAGGCCAGAGAGCCAGTTTTCCTATTGCAGACCAGGAGAGTAGTCAGACTTAGCTATCTTGGGGTGTCAGCTAAGTCTTGTACGGTGGGATCGTAGTTCGCTACGAGTCTTCATATGTAGAGTACATTTCATATGATCAGGGCACAAGATAAAATATGTTCATATAGGTTCACAGAGTTTCTTATAAGTTAAAGAGTTAAGAAAGATTTGAGTTAATTTCACAGCAATTGTCCTTTAAATGAAATTTTAGTATTTCTCTATTGTTTAACCGTATCTACAATTTTACAGCAGTTGTTATCTTAATGAAATGTTAACATCTCCTGCCGTTGAAATTATATTGCTTAGATCTGCTCAGTAGAGTATTATCTGGTATTTTATTCCAATTAATAATCATAAAATGAGTTATCTGCGATGGTTGGGTGAAATTCTATTCACTGAGCCAGTAGCTCACCAACCTACTGAAACATTTTTCAGGTCACCATTAGCATGAGGAAGCTGAAGGATCGTATCACCCAAGTCTTAGAAGGTAGTACGTAGTTAGATAGAGGTCTCTTAGTCCTTTCCCCTCGGTCCTTGGGCATGAGGTGTGGTAGTGAGAGAATATAATGTAATATGTAGTTTAGATTTCAGTTATCTGTTGTTCTTTATATTCCGCATGAAAAATGTAATAAGAGGTGTAAATCTGCTTTACCTATCTAGTAATGTAATTAGTAGTTGCTTCCATAGTTTAGTAAGATTTTAGTTTATTCCAAGTTATAAGATTTACCTTTCGGTTAATTTTAAGTGATTAAGAAAAGAGAAAGTTAGTGGTGATCTTGTATTAAGTGTAATCCTCATTGTCATGCCCTAATCTCATGATTGGTGGTAAATCGTGGGATGCGAGCATGATAGAGATCTATGTTTTCCCCAAATTATCAAATAAAATATTAAATGACTCCAAAAGAGTAAAATAATCTTGGATTCATATTTTACATAATAAATATAGCATTTGGGTGATTTTTCATCCAATTTGCAAGATGTTTGATTAAAAGATGAAATCAAGAGAGAGAAAGTATGTAGAACCTTCAAAATATTAAATAAATGAGCAAATAACTCTAATATGTAAATTTGATGGCAAATTTGTATCCAAGGCACTTAATGTGATTTATGAGTGAAGTTTCATAAAATTTGGATAATCTTATAACCATTATTGAAGGAGGAAAGAGAAAATAAGCTTTGATTTATTTAACACATTAAAAGTTCCCAAAAGGCAAGTCTAATTGCATAATCAGAATCTACATGCTCTAATTAGCCTATGTGCAAAATTTCACTTAATTTGGATGATGTTTGAACCCTTAAATGAAGAAAGAGAAAAAGGAAATTAAATGCAATGTCATTTTGTTAAATTATTTGATTTTGTCACGCGCCTTGGTTTCTTAATATGATTATGCAAATGATCTGGGCTATTTATTTTTGATCTAATGGTTGTGGCGTCATTTCCTACCTCGAGTAGGAGAGTGACCCATTGTGTATAGTAATAATGCATTTCCTTTTTCTTCTAGCATCCTCATTTCTCATTTGTTTCTCGCGATTTTTCCTCCATATGTTTCCTTCCTCCATTCCGTTCTCTATGAGCCCTCACACAAACCCTAACTCCCTATATATAGGAAACCCCCAAATCCTCTTTCTCCATCATTTTTTGCATATGATCGACCATCACTTCTCGACATCTCGCAGTTGCCCTGAAACCACCTTTGGACTGAGATGAGTAACTTTGCACCCTCAATTGACCCTGTGGTATCTTTGGCTAGGGCATCAAGTCCATCTTCTTCGCTAGATGCCATAGCCATTACACAATAACTATGGTCACCTCCCAACAATTAGACCCTTCTAAACCATCCTCTAGTCTAATGGAACGACGTTTCTCTATACTCATTTCCTCTTAGGTTCCTCGCAACCTTTCTCCCCTAGAAATCATCATGGTGTCGTCGCCAACCTTCATCGCAGAAGCTCTCGGGTGACTCTCTGGCCCTGATAAGACCCCTTGCATCCCCGCCTTGCTTCTTCGGAGTTGTTTCCTTGCTTAGCTCGCACAGTTATCTGTTGTAATTGACATGTGCTCTCTTGATTTTCTTTTTGGAAGTAAGATTGTCCACATGTATATCTTCCTCTCTGCTTGGTCCTTCGACCTTGAATGAAGGGTCAATGGGTTCGCTATCCCCTCACATTTTCTCCTGATCTGTTCTTACATCGCCAGTAGGAGCATTTCACTGTGTCACATTGCCCCTAAAGCTCCAGGAGAAGGGCCATGGAGAGAGGGTAGGATCGGGGAATGAATCCCCTTTTGTGATTCTCTTTTTTGCCTTTTGTTTTCTTTTATTTCTGTTTTTCTACTTCAGGGGTAGTTTGGTCATTCCATGCCTCCTTATTTCTTTTTTTTGTGCAAGGGATTAGTTTTTGAGTTGGTAGTGAGGCCGGATGAGTTGGCCACTTCTGGTTGGGCCAACTCAGTGTGAGCTCCCTCTCCCTCTCCCTCTCCCTCTCTTCCTCTCTCAATGTTTTTGCTGAGGTGTAATTTTCTTATTGGTCATTTTTCAAAAATTTCTAATAAATCATCCATAGCTCAGAAAAATAAAGTAAAATATGCTTTTAAATAAAAAAATTATAAGCTTTCTAATGGAATTAGATTTATTGTCTAAATCTAATGTTGAAAATATGTGATTTTAATGGCTTTTCCTAAATAAGTAATAAATTGCAAAATTCATAGCTAAATATATATAAGTCTAAATAATATAATAAAATATGTTTTGGACTCAGAAAAAGATAACCTAAAACATGGCATGGTTTTGATAACCTAATTCACATATATTGAAAAAGGTGATTTTTAGGGTTTGTGAAATCAATGTAAATCTAACCCTAATTTCACATACATGTTTACTAGGTGCCTTGGAGACCTAGGCTTGGATCTAGGACTAATTTTAGACTATTTAGATTCTTGAGTAAGGTATGTTTGCATCCCTGATTATTCTTTATTGAGCAATAGCATATTTTTATCATTCTCTTAGTCCTATGGACATTTACCTACACCATATATTATTCTTTTGAAAAATATGCTTCATGCGAAGTATCTTATTTATTACTGATCTTGTGATCATATTATCTACTTTGACATTCTCTTGGAATCTTTATTATGCTTTATTCATGGTGGAACTCTATATGATGACATGTAATGTCATTTACCCACTTGTGAGGTGGATGCATATGTTGGTCATTTTTGTGGTGACTACATTATATAATCTGACTATATATTTTTAGTTGCCTCTCTATTAAACATGCTATGTGACTCAGTAGCACTAGAGTAGTGTAATTGCATTGGTTTTTGGGCAGTTGCCCCTTTTATTATTGGTATGGAGGTGGTGGCTCCCCATACCCGGGTTTCAAATTTGTGAGGTTTGGCCCACTTTATATATATTTGGGAGTTTGGCAGTACATCATTCTCTACCAGGTTTCAAGTTTGTGAGACTTGGCTGACTTTGTCTTTATATTGTTCTAGGGGTATGTTTATCTCACATGCATGCAGGTTGATGATGAAGATATGGGTTGTGTGCACAAATTCTTTATATGTGCTAGTATGGCACAATTTTAATTGTTTTAATGGAAAGCATTTCATTTCTTATTATTCTTTCCTTTTATGCCCTTTTGGGTAGTACTTTTCTCTTTCATGGGAAGCCTTTTATATTTGATGGCCTGAAATTCCTTAAATTGCTCAATTCCTTTTTAGTATGCACATACTAGCCTTTGCTGATGTCTTCTATTTTTCTCTTCTTGATGGGGTATGCATCCAACCCTAGGTGAAGAACATGGAGGACACAACATAAAGATATGGACCTAGCTCAAGGAGTTAAAGCTTGGAGACAAAGTTGTTCTCATTTAGATTTCCCTCTACTTATATCCCCATGTTGTACCTTTTATGTAAACCCTTTGTGGGAGATTATGATGTTCTTTTGAAAACTTATGAGAAATTCAATATAGTCAATGTTTTCATTTTACTACTATACTTTGGTTGTTTTGAATACCATTAATAAGATTTGAAAATTTTACATCCACTCCATCATACCTTTTCGAGTGTGTTTGTATTGGAGGTTTTATTCTTCTAATTTTTAGTAGGGAGTGGTTCCCCTCTGGGATCCCACTCCTTACATCGTGGTATTAGAGCCCATGGTAGTCAAAATCTGATTATTTCAATTTTGTCTCCCTTATTAGAACCCTTGACCTGGATACTGACCTGTAGGTGAGATGTTTTCCCTAGATCTTGCCTAAGTTTTTCATGAGATGATCTTACCCTACCATATAGGTTAATGATGATATCTATAAAGTTAAAGTGGCGTTTTCTTGAGGAAGGAGTCATGATTTGAGGATGAGGTACTAGTAGGATGAAGAGATCTTATTATGGAAATTGTGACTTGGTTTATCGCATTGATTTTGGTACCATCTTTATTTTACCCCCAATGTTTCTTATCGACAAAAATTATTTTCATTATACTACTATATGTACAAAAAAAATTCTCTGATTTGACGGTGATTTCTTGAACTAAGTCACAATGAAGAGATATGTGAAGTTTTAGTGGAGAAACCCTAGAATTAGTTGGAAAATAATCTTAACCCTAGTTTTGGCTATGTGGTAATGACTACGAAATATATGGATAATATAAAGGTGTAGTGGACCTACCCTTTGTACCCTATGATTTTTTGGATGTTTATGTAGGGTTGTTATATTAGAGACACAAAGATCTAAAGCTCAACCCTAGATGCTATGTCTTTTTAGTTGGATACATGACCAAAATAAATCTCAAAAAATTCACAACTAAAAGATAATGGGGAACCCTAAATGTCGTTTAGTATGACTTGTTAGGTTAAAACTGTTAAGGGGTGGAGAGTAGTCAATTGCTAATGTTTGGATCAATAGATTTTGAGGATGAAATCCTTTAAAGGGATGGAGTGTTGTAGCATGCCGGATCTTGGAACCTACCCTACAACTTTGACCGTTTGGTTTTAGCCAAACAAGGTTAAGGTTTTAGACCAAAAAGATGTTTAGTGAAAACTAATGATCTAATGCATGTGTAAATCACGCTAATGTAACATGATGTTTTCTCATTAATCTTAGTCCTATATCAGACACATAAAATATGTCATAATAATTCCTTTAGTACTAATATGAAAATAAATAACATAATTGGATGGATAATTGGGTTAATGGCGTGATAATATAATAGTGGGCCATAATAAGAAATGTGACATATCTCCTAAAAAGAGATCTAAAAAGTGAAATCTAATGTGAAATTCAGATTCCTTGGGTTCCAATTTTCTTGGGAGTCAAGTAAGTTTCACATTATTTACATAATAATTAATTTAATTCAATTCAGAGAGAGAATATCTATGTTTTCTCCAAATTATCAAATAAAATATTAAATGACTCCAAAAGAGGAAAATAATCTTGGATTCGTAATCTACATAATAAATATAGCCTTTGGGTAATTGTTCATCCAATTTGGAAGATGTTTGATTAAAAGATGAAATCAGGAGAGTGAAAGTGTAGAACCTTTAAAATATTAAATAAATGAAAAAATAACTCTAATATGTAAATTTGATGGCAAATTTGTATCCAAGGCACTTAATGTGATTTGTGGGTGAAGTTTCATCAGATTTGGATAATCTTATAACCATTAACGAAGGAGGAAAAAGAAAATAAGATTTGTTTTATTTAACACATTAAAATTTCCCAAAAGGAAAATCTAGTTGTATAATCAGAATCTACACACTCTAATTAGCCTCTGTGCAAAATTTCACTTCATTTGGATGATGTTTGAACCCTTAAATAAAGAAACAGAAATAGGAAATCAAATGCAATGTCACTTTGTTAAATTGTTTGATTCTGTCACGTTCCTTGGTTTCTAAATATGATTATGCGGGTGATCTGGGCCATTGATTTTTTGATCTAATGGCTGCGACATCGTCTCCTACCTTGAGTAGGAGAGTGACCTATCGTGTACAGTAAAAATGGATTTCCTTTTTCTTCTAGCATCCTCGTTTCTCATTTATTTCTCGCGATTTTTCCTCCATCTATTTCCTTTTTCGATTTCGCTCTCTATGATCCCTCACACGAACCTTAACTCCATATATATAAGAAACCCCCAAATCTACTTTCTCTAGTATTTTTTGTAGACGATTGGCCACCGCTTCTCGACATCTCGCAGTTGCCCTGAAACCACCTTTAGTTTGAGAGGAGTAACTTTGCACCCTCAATTGACCCTATGGTATCTTTGGCTAGTGCAGCAAGTCCATCTTCTTCGCTAGACACCACAACCATTACACTGTACCTCTGGTCACCTCCCAATAATTATACTCTTTTTCACCATTCTCTAGTCTAATGGAACGTGTCTCTATACTCATTTCCTCATGGGCTCCTTGCAACCTTTCTCCTAGAACTCACTGTGGTGCATCTACCAACCTTCATCGTAGGAGCTCTCGGGTGACTCTCTGGCCCCGATAAGACCCCTTGCATCTTTGCCTTGCTTCTTCGGAGTTGTTTCCTTAGCTCACGTGGTCCGTTGTAATTGACATGTGCTCTCTTGCTTTGCTTTCCGGAAGCAAGCATGTCCACAAGTATATCTTCCTCTCTGCTTGGTCCTTCGACCTTGAATAAAGGGTCAATGGGTTTGCTAGCCCCTCACATTTTCTCCTGATCCGTTCTTACATCACCAGTAGGAGCATTTCACTGTGTCACCTCGCCCCTCAAAGCTCCAGGAGAAGGGTCATGGCGATAGGGTAGGATTGGGGAATGAATCCCCTTTTGCAATTCTCATTTTTGCCCTCATTTTTTTCTACTTCTATTTTTTTTGCTTTAGGGGTAGTTTGGTCATTTTATGCCTCCTTGTTTCTTGTTTTTGTGTAGAGGATTAGTTGTTGAGTTGGTAGTAGGGCCAGCTGAGTTGGCCACTTCTAGTTGGGCCAACTCAGTGCGAGCACCCTCTCCCTCTCTCTCTCTTCCTCTCTCAATGTTTTTGCTGAGGTGTAATTTTCTTATTGGTCATTTTTTCAAAAATTCCTAATAAATCATCTATAGCTCAGAAAAATAATGTAAAATATGCTTTGAAATCAAAAAATTATAAGCTCTCTAATGGTACTAGTTTTATTATCTAAATCTAATGTTGAAAATATGCGATTTTAATGCTTTTTCCTAAATAAGTAATAACTTGCAAAATTCATAACTAAATATATATAAGTCAAAAAAATATAATAAAATATGTTTTGGACTAAAAAAAAGATAACCCAAAACATGGCATGGTTTTGATAACCTAATTCATGTATATTGAGAAAGGTGATTTTTAGGGTTTGTGGAATCAAAGTAAATCTAACCCTAATTTTGCATACATGTTTAATAGGTGCCTTGGAGACCTAGGCTTGGATCTAGGACTGATTTTGGACTATTTAGATTCTTGAGTAAGGTATGTTTGCATCCCCAATTATTCTTTATTGAACAATAACCTATCTTTATCATTCTCTTGGTCCTATGGAGATTTACCTACACCATATATTATTCTTTTGGAAAATATGCTTCCTGTGAAGTATCTTATTTGTTACTGATCTTATGATCATATTGACTGCTTTGACATTCTATTGGGAATCTTTATTATTCTTTATTCATGGTGGAACTCTATATGATGACATGTAATGTCTTTTGCCCACTTGTGAGGTGGATGTATATGTTGTTCATTTTTGTGGTGACTGCTTTATATAATTTGACTATACATTTTTAGTTGCCTCTCTATTAAACATGCTATGTGAATCAGCAACACTAGAGTAGTGTAATTGCATTGGTTTTTGGACATTATGCCCCTTTTATTATTGGGATGGAGGTGGTGGTGCCCCATACCCAGGTTTCAACTTTGTGAGGTTTGTCCCACTTTATATATATTTGGGAGTTTAGTAGTATGTCATTCTCTATCAAGTTTCAAGTTTGTGAGACTTGGCTGACTTTGTATTTATATTGTTCTACGACTATGTTTATCTCACATGCATACAGGTTGATGATCAAGATATGGGTTGTGTGCCCAAATTCTTTATATGTGCTAGTATGACATAATTTTAATTGTTTTAATGGCAAGTATTTCGTTTGTTGTTGTTCTTTCCTTTTATGTCCTCTTAGGTAGTATTTATCTCTTTCGTGGAAGCCTATTATATTTGATGGCCTTAAATTCCTTAAATTTCTCAATTCCTTTTTAGTATGCACATACTAGTCTTTGATGATGTCTTCTATTTTTCTCTTCTTGCTGGGGTATGCTTCCAACCCTAGGAGAAGAACATGGAGGACATGGCATAAAGATATGGACCTAGCTTAAGGAGTTAAAGCTTGGAGACAAAGTTGTTTTGGTTTAGATTTCCCTCTACTTAGATCCTTATCTTGTACCTTTTATGTAAACCCTTTGTGGGAGATTATGATGTTCTTTTATAACCTTATGAGAAATTGAATATAGTCAATGTTTTCATCCTATTGTTATATTAGGTTGTTTTGAATACCATTAATAAGATTTGAAAATTTTACACCCACTCCATCATACCTTTTTGAGTGTGTTTGGATTGGAGGTTTTATTCTTCAAAATTTTAGTAGGGAGTGGTTCCCGTATGGGATCCCACTCCTTAAAACATGGTATCAGAGCCCATGGTAGTCAGAATCTGACTATTTCAATTTTGTCTCCCTTATTAGAACCCTTGACTTGGATAGTGACCTCTAGGTGAGATGTTTTTCCCAGATCTTGCCTAAGTTTTCCATGATATGATCTTACCCTACCATACATGTTAATGATGATATCTATAAAGTTAAAGAGGTGTTTGCTTGAGGAAGGAGTCATGTTTTGAGGATGAGGTACTAGTAGGATGAAGAAATATTATTATGGAAATTGTGACTTGGTTTGTCATAATGATTTTGGTACCATATTTTTTTTAACCCCCGATGTTGCTTATCAAAAAATTTATTTTCATTATACTACTATATGTACAATTTTTTCTCTAATTTGACAGTGATTTCTTGAACTAAGTCACAATGAAGAGATATGTGCAGTTTTAGTGGAGAAACCCTAGAATTAGTTGGAATATGATCTTAACCCTAGTTTTGACTATGAGGTAATGACTAGGAAATATATGGATAATATAGGTGTAGTGGACCTACCCTTTGTACCCTATGACTTTTTGGATGTTTATGTAGGGTTTTTAGGTTAGAGACACAAAGATCTAAAGCTCAACCCTAGATTCTATGACTTTAGTTGGATACATGACCAACATAAATCTCAAAAACATTCACAACTAAAAGATAATTGGGTAACCCTAATTGTCATTTAGTATGACTTGTTAGGCTAAACTTTTTAAGGGGTGGAGAGTAGTTGGTTGTTGATGTTTGGATCGATAGATTTCGAGGAAGAAATCCTTTTAAGGGGTGGAGTCTTGTAACATACCGTATCTTGGACCCTACCCTAGAACTTTGACCTTTTGGTTTTAGCCAAACAAGGTTAAGGTTTCAGACCTAAAAGATGTTTAGTAAAAACTAATGAGATAATGCATGTATAAATAACCCCAATGTATCTTGATGTCTTCTCATTAATCTTAGGCCTATATTGGACCCATAAAATATGTCATAATAATTCCTTCAGTGCTAATATGAAAATAAGAAACATAATTGGATGGATAACTGGGTTAATGGCGAGATAATATAATAATGGGACACAAAAAAAATGTGCCATATCTCCTAGAGAGAGATCTCAAAAGTTAAATGTAATGTGAAATTTGGATTCTTTGGGTCCCCAGTTTCCTTGGGAGTAAAGTTTCACATTATTTACATAATAATAATTAATTTAATTCAATTTGGAGAGAGAATATTTGTGTTTTCTCCAAATTATCAAATAAAATATTAAATGACTCCAAAAGTGGAAAATAATCTTGGATTCGTAATCTACATAATAAATATAGCCTTTGGGTGATTTTTCATCCAATTTGGAAGATGTTTGATTAAAAGATGAAATCAGGAGAGAGAAAGTGTGTAGAACCTTCAAAATATTTAATAAATGAACAAATAACTCTAATATATAAATTTGATGGCAAATTTGTATCCAAGGCACTTAATGTGATTTGTGGGTGAAGTTTCACCAAATTTGGATAATCTTATAACCATTAATGAAGAAGGAAAGAGAAAATAAGATTTGATTTAGTTAGCACATTAAAAGTTCCAAAGGTAAATCTAATTGTATAATCATAATCTACATGCTCTAATTAGCCTCTGTGAAAAATTTCACTTAATTTGGATGATGTTTAAACCCTTAAATGAATAAAGAGAAAAAGGAAGTTAAATGTAATGTCACTTTGTTAAATTATTTGATTTTGTCACGCGCCTTGGTTTCTTAATATGATTATGCAGATGATCTGGGCCATCAATTTTTTAGACTAACAGTTATGGCATCATCTCCTACCTCGAGTAGAGAGCGACCCATCGTGTATAGTAATAATGGATTCCCTTTTTCTTCTAGCATCCTTGTTTTTCATATGTTTCTCACAATTTTCCCTCCATATGTTTCCTTTTTCAATTCTGCTCTCTACGAGCCCTCACATGAACCCTAACCCCCTATATATAGGAAACCCCCAAATTTGCTTTTTCCATCATTTTTCACAGACTATCAGCCACCACTTCTCGACATCTCACAGTTGCCTGAAACCACCTTTGGACTGAGATGAGTAACTTTGCACCCTCAATTGATCTTGTGGTATCTTTGGCTAGTGCAGCAAGTCCATCTTCTTCACTAGATTCCACGACCATTACACTGTAACTCCGGTCACCTCCCAACAATTATACTCTTCTAAACCATCCTCTAGTCTAATGGAATGATTCTTTGTACTCGTTTCCTCTTGGGTTCCTCACAACCTTTCTCCCCTAGAACTCACCGTGGTGCCTCCGCCAACCTTCATCGCAGGAGTTCTTGGGTGACTCTCTGGCCCCAGTAAGATCCCTTGTGTAACATCCCAGGATTTGAGGCCTCGGATATAACACTCTTAAAAGGAATGATTGGACTACCCATATCACCAAGGTGCACCTCCTTTTCCGGGAGACCATCACTAAGAACTCCATAGTTAAGCGTGCTCAGCTTGGAGTAGTACTAGGATGGGTGACCTGTCAGGAAGTTGATCCTGGCATGCGCGTGAGTGAGGACAAAGCACGCAGTTAAGGCTAGTGGTGGTCTGTGGGGCCAGTCGTCATTCCTGAAACTCTACTAGAGCCTTGGGCAGTGGGCTCGGGCATTACAGACATTGTAACATCCCAGGATTTGAGGCCTCAGATATAACACTCTTAAAAGGAATGATTGGACTACCCATATCACCAAGGTGCACCTCCTTTTCAGGGAGCCCATCTCTAAAGAACTCCATAGTTAAGCGTGCTCAGCTTGGAGTAGTACTAGGATGGGTGACCAGTTGGGAAGTTGATCCTGGCTTGCCTGTCAGTGTGGACAAAGTGCACAGTTAAGGCTAGTGGTGGTATGTGGGGCCAATCGTCATTCCTGAAACTCTACTAGAGCCTTGGGTAGTGGGCCCAGGCGTTACACCTTGCATCTTCACCTTGCTTCTTAGGAGTTGTTTCCTTGCTTAGATTGCACGGTTATCCATTATAATTGACATGTTCTCTCTTACTTTGCTTTCTAGAAGTAAGCTTGTCCACATGTATATCTTCCTCTCTGCTTGGTCCTTCGACCTCGAACGAAGGGTCAATGGATTTGCTAGCCCCTCACGTTTTCTCTTGATCCATTCTCACATCACTAATAGGAGCCTTTCACCTTGTCACCTCACCCCTCAAAGCTCCATGAGAAGGGCCATGGCAAGAGGGAAGGATCGAGGAATGAATCCCCTTTTGCGATTCTCTTTTTTTCCCTCCTTTTTCTTCTACTTCTATTTTTCTTCTTTAGGGGTAGTTTGGTCATTCCATGCCTCCTTGTTTCTTGTTTTCGTGTAGAGGATTAGTTGTTGAGTTGGTAGTGGGGTCAGATGAGTTGAACACTTCTAGTTGGGCCAACTCAGTGTGAGTGCCCTCTCCCTCTCTCTTCCTCTCTCAATGTTTTTGCTGAGGTGTAATTTTCTTATTGTTCATTTTTTTCAAAAATTCCAAATGAATCATCTATAGCTCAGAAAAATAAATTAAAATGTTCTTTGAAATTAGAAAATTATAAGTTTTCTAATGGTACTGGTTTTATTGTCTAAATATAATTATGAAAATATGTGATTTTAATGGTTTTTCCTATAAAGTAAGGACTTGCAAAATTCATAACTAAATATATATAAGTTATAAAAATATAATAAAATATGTTTTGGACTCAGAAAAAGATAACCTAAAACATGGCATTGTTTTGATAACCTAATTCACATATATTGAAAAGGGTGATTTTTAGGGTTTGTGAAATCAATGTAAATCTAACTCTAATTTCACATACATGTTTAATAGGTGCCTTGGAAACCTAGGCTTGGATCTAGGACTAATTTTGGACTATTTTGATTCTTGAGTAAGGTATGCTTGCATCTCTGATTATTCTTTATTGAGCAATAACCTATCTTTATCATTCTCTTGGTCCTATGGACATTTACCTACACCATATCTTGTTCTTTTGAAAAATATGCTTCATGCGAAGTATCTTATTTGTTATTGATCTTGTGATCATATTATCTACTTTGACATTATCTTGGAATCTTTATTATGCTTTATTCATGGTGGAACTCTATATGATGACATGTAATGTCTTTTGCCCACTTGTGAGGTGGATGTATATGTTGGTCATTTTTGTGGTGACTACTTTATGTAATCTAACTATACCTTTTTACTTGACTCTCTATTAAACATGCTATGTGAATCAATAGCACTAAAGTAGTGTAATTGCATTGGTTTTTGGGAAGTATGACCCTTTTATTATTGGGATGGAGGTGGTGGTGCCCCATACCCGGGTTTCAAATTGGTGAGGTTTGGCCCACTTTATATATATTTGGGAGTTTGGCAATACGTCATTCTCTCTCAAGTTTCAAGTTTGTGAGACTTGGATGACTTTGTCTTTATATTGTTCTAGGGCTATGTTTATCTCACATGCATGTAGGTTGATGATGAAGATATGGGTTGTGTGCCCAAATTCTTCATATGTGCTAGTATGGCAGGATTTTAATTATTTTAATGGCAAGTATTTTGTTTGTTGTTGTTCTTTCCATTTATGCCCTCTTGGGTAGTACTTATCTCTTTCATGGGAAGCTTTTTATATTTGATGGCCTTAAATTTCTTAAATTGCTCAATTCCTTTTTAATATGCACATACCATCCTTTGTTGATGTCTTCTATTTTTCTCTTCTTGCTGGGGTATGCTTCCAACCCTAGATGAAGAACATGGAGTACATGGCATAAAGATATGGACCTAGATTAAGGAGTTAAATCTTGGATACAAAGTTGTTCTTGTTTAGATTTCCCTCTACTTAGATCCTTATGTTGTACCTTTTATGTAAACCCTTTGTGGGAGATTATGATGTTCTTTTGTAACCTTATGAGAAATCGAATATAGTCAATGTTTTCATTCCACTGCTATACTTTGTTTGTTTTGAATACCATTAATAAGATTTGAAAATTTTACACCCACTCCATCATACCTTTTTTAGTGTGTTTGGATTGGAGGTTTTATTCTTCAGGTTTTTGTAGGGAGTGGTTCCCCTATGGGATCCCACTCGTTATACCTCATTACTACCCGAGTGTATGGAAATTTGGAGAACAACTTCAACCTACAATTTGTATATGGTGTTACAATGTTTATATAGTTCCTTTGTCACTAATATCCAAATTGAACTAGAGGAATGGAGCAGTAATCCTCATTATTATTCAATCTTGTTTCTTGAACCAGAGCACACTGCATGAGATATATGTAACCTCAATATCATATATTGACTGACATGTGTATGTCCATACTTTTCTCAGTCTCGTTAATCAATAGGCCTTGGATATCATACTCCTTCAAGAGGGACAAATCCCATCTGTATCACTCACAGTCAGTCCCCATGTGTCAAAGTCACTCAATCATCACCTTTATAACAACCCATGTTTTAGGATTGCGCTTGATGATGTCAAAGTGTACCCAATGACATGTGACAAGTGTAGTGATTTTAGGTCTAAGAACCACAACCACCACCATCACTATGAGAGCTGACTATGACTTCCATGATGATGGCTTCCATGTGTCAGTCTCGTGGTGGGTCTGTCTGATACATTGTTCCTTAATATGTATATGTGTACTTGGTTTGATATTTCCATATCATGACTAATGAGACTTTGTCATCAACCAACTCACACTCTGATCATATGTGTTATTATTATCTCTCTACCTTCCACAACAACAACCAACTAGGGACATAATGAGAATATATATTTGTACTCTTAACATTCGTATGATCTCATTTCTTCCAAGTCACGTACTTGAAGATATACATAGATGAGTAATATCGTTCTCTAGACATTTATCATGTTATTCATTATCTCATAACTGAGTATACAAAATAAATTGGAAGTTTGCCTTTATAATTAATCAAATCATTTACATGTTATACCATTTCAACCATCATATGATTGGCTCTCTAGGCATACATACCAACATTATGAACTTAAAGATTCATGTTGTGTGATATCTAAGATTATAGCAACATTAACATCTAGCAGAAGTTACATATAGAAAGAATACATCATGGATAAGTACTACCAAAATTAGAAACTTTGGTGGAATATCACATGTCATAGAGAATTTCCGCTTTGGAAACACATCAACGGACACATACACTATATCCAAAACATTATACAAACTCCAACACATGTTTTTAAATGCTTTCTATTTTGAAATGGCCCATTTTACGATGGGATTACCATAAAATTTTTAAATAATAACATCCAAATCCCCCACACCATTATACCTTACTAATGTTAAAGCTATGACCATCCTAAGAATCCAGGAAAAACATTTTGAAGAGAATTTTTTTCACCATCATACCTTATGACACCATAACCGAAATCCTTTACCACTTGGAAACTAACACAAAGAACCACATCTCATGGATTTGGGTTCCTAAATACTCACCCAAAACATCATATCTATTCTTCAGATATGGTGTCTACTCCTATCTTATCAAAGAAATCTGGACTATCAATGGACATTTAAAAATTATACTCATCTTATGACTCGACATGTATGACAAAACTATGACAGACAACAATTTAAAAAAAATCGATGGACCATCTAGATGTCATATGTACTACACTCAAGAATAAACAACATCACACCTCTTCATGAACTATTCCATCGTTGCACACATTCAAAAAATTTACTTTGGCAATGAAAGCACCACAAACCTAGAGCTCACAAATATTTTCAATCTTTTAAAACAAAAAATGTATATTTTATTCTCCACAAAATGCTTTTAGCATCCATGATAGGGATGATCTAGATAGAAAGAAATAACATGAACCACAACAACAAAATTAACAATGTCCACACTCTCATCATTATGTTCAAAGACACATATGACATATATTTTCAATGAATGATCACAAGTCAACATGGAGATGAAGCATCGACACCACTTTTAGAGGTGAAGGTACCAGTCATAGGACTTTCACCGTGGAGGAGATCCTTGCTGACACTAGTAATTTTTAACTTTACTATATTTCATTGTCTTTTATTTCATTTATGAGGCCTATTGTTTAGGGGTGCCCCCCCACTATCAACAACAATGCTACTAGTTAGGTTTTTTCTCATAGTAAAAATAGCACCCTTGGTGTTGTTTATACTATGATCGGTACGTCTGTACTCACTATCAGCATGTGGTTGTATGCTAATATTATATTTATATATATCAATCTTTCATAAAAAATGATTGGTTAGTGTTATGACTAAATAAAAGAGTACCAACCGAGTTTATGAAAAACTAATGTCGTATTTGGTACGTTGGATACTTAGCAGGATAAGACTTAAATAGAAGTCATGTATTTGGTTGTGCAATAAATGTAGGGGATGTTAGCCCACCTTAGGAATCTTATTGGAGCCGCACCATGGTCTACTGCACGGACCCCAAGTACCAATGTGGTCTACACTCCATGGCATTGACATTGTAAGCCTTCTTTAACTCCCTCAACATTTTACTCTACCAACCACCTCACACCTGATCTAGTTTCCATCTTAGTCCAGCTCTACCTCCCATCTCCCCACCACAACGAATGGGATGAAATTTTCTTATGTGATTCTAGGTTATCCTAACTCCTCAGAAAATGCAATCATCCTATCAAATAATTGAATGAAATAGCATAAGGCATGCTTATTTGTCCCAATGAAGAGGTTGAAGTGAAGCTTTTTAAGGACTCATGTCATATGGAGCATCACATTGAAAATGTATCATTAATTGAAGTAAATCATAATAGAGGTTTTTTTCGATCTATGTTTCCTTCTCAGTTGGTGTTTTTCTTAAAACTGGATATTATCATCTTGCAATTAGCTAGTTCTTTCCCTACAGAAGACAACTTGTCAAAGATAACAGAAAATTTCAACCAGAGCTTTTTGCAAATGTGTTTGGATGTGTATGCAAGCAAAAGATAAAATTGACAAGAATATTTTCTAGAGTTGGGAGGTTTTCAACTTTTTTATTCTAGATAACAAAAATGAGAAGAGTATGGAAGATTCTTTTTATGAGACTGGAAATATAGACTATGAGAGAAATTAGTTGAGGTGTCCAACGTTACATGGGATCTTTTATGAACTATGTTGAACTAACTACCATTGTTGCTCATAACCTACTTCAACATGTTGGGACTTATTTGGGATAAAACATAATGATGTAATTTTCTTTACTAAACATGAGATAACAAATTGGAATGATATGTGTTGATATATGCAATGACTGGTCCTTCATCCATGCAAACATAGGTAAGGGAACTAATCATCCTATCCTATGTATCTACCATCCAATTAACCTTTGGCCCATCCTTTATTAGTCCTATACCACAGACTAAACATGCCCTAAGGGGAACCCCTCTAGATATGCCCCACTAAGAGAGTAGACTGATAAAGAGATGAATATTATCAACATCCCTCCTCGTAAAAAAGTGGTGTTCCAAAAATAGCCCTTTGGTAGAGCAATTCAAATCATTAGAAAGGAGGCATGATTTCAAGTGTTCTTGGTCATTCTTTGTGAGCTAAATCTGTGTCAACTACAAGCATGTAAAATATATTTTTGTAGTCCAAAGATATAGGAACAACATTAAATAGAAAACAAAGAATTCTAAAAAAATCTAATTTAAAATAAGCAGAAATATACAACAAGCAAGGGTACATTGGAATTGGAATTTGTTGATGTATTATGAGTGGGAAAATGGAAAAGATTATTGTATGCCTAAAGTTTCATATTAAACTTGGTTCGTTGGCCAATGAGAAGTGAAGTGAAATATTCTTAGTGTAAGTGAAATATCTACAGGCACACTAGGACAACAAATATTTGTATCTGTCTGATTTAGACATGCTCTTGATAATAGATATGCAAGCACCCGACATGGGATGTAGTATATAAAATCTATTAAGTGTATTAAACATTGAGCATTTTCACCCATCGTTGGAGTAAATCAAGTTTAGTCCCAGTAGCGGAGGTAGGCACATAAGCTCATATTTCGAGAGCATATAGACTCATATGGGTATGTTGCCAAGGGGTTGGGATTGGAGATTATGGATCTTTACCTAGAACTGGACTAATTCTAACTTTCGATCTGGTAGTGATGTTGCAGAAGATCTATGATCGAATAGTAGAGATATGCATTTCTCCTAAAGATGACATGGTCTACTTTGTTACATGGTAGTTTTCTTCTAATGGGAAATTCTCTACTAAGTCAGTATTTTCACGAATGGTGAAGGTAGAACCAGTTGTGGTAAATGACCCTAGAATACCTTGGATTTTAATTTTGAGGTTGTAAGGGTCTAGGTCATATCAAAGCCTAGTATAGGACCTGGTTCAAGAATCAACTTCTTCATATTTTATTATAATAGAGAGTCGTAAACCATTCCAAAGCCCACCCTCTAGCCTACGAGGCTTTTCTAGACTCATCTCACCAATTAAATATTATTATATGCCTAACTTCTCATGTGCCTAAAGCATACCAAGCTCCCTTAGGGTATGGAGCCTACCTACTCAAGATAATAGAGCCTAGCTACAATGGTCTTAATTATCCTTTTGAGGTTGATTCACATGTAGAGATGGGGCACTAAAGCTAGGTTTGTTCATATTAAGTTCCCAATAAGAAGTGTAGGATTTTAAAGGTTTAAAGTTGGTATATGAGTTATGTTATGATGATCATGTAAGAAGGAGAGTCAAGAATTAAACCTATATTAACCCTACATAATAAGACTAACTAACTAAGCAAGGATAGTAATTATACTAAAGCAAGCCTAAAGGCATTCAATTAACACTACACTAATAAGAGCAATTCTAATTAACAACTAAGAGGAACAAATAGCTAAACAAGGTAAGGGAGAGAACAACTAGATATACCACTATAACAATTGCACTAAGAATACAAACAAAAACTACACTGAGCAATTGTCTAACAAAAGATAACAATTCATAACTAGGGCTAAGTGACTCTAATAAAGGCAACAATTTATCAACTATTCAAATTAGACTAAAGAAGAAACAAAAGAAGGATAACTATGCCAAGACTATCTAATGAATGAGAAATTAAGATTTTAACCAACAATTATGGGTAGCGGGTAGTTTAGGGGTATGTAATTATCAACCATGTTATGGGTCATACCAATGCAATCACATCCAACTAGAATTCTATAAAACCAAACAACTAAGGACAATGGGGATACATGGTCATGTTCTACCAGTTTCCTATGGGTGGCATAGTATATATAGAAACTAGTCCCTATTATCTCCTATCTAACCTTACAAGGCTCAATTGACTAGAGAATAGAAAAATATAATCAAGACTACCCCAACATAGGTTTCTAGGAGTGATTCTCCTAATACACTTAGTGGTAAGTGGTGACAAGCGTTGTAGAAAAGGTTTTTTTTACCTCCTAATACCCCCATATAACCACTAAACATGCTCTTTGATAAGTGTATATGGGTAAGCATCCCTAGATACATAGATCTCACACCTAGGACTTGTCATGAATATGTATGCAAGACCCTGACCTAGATTGTTGGTTGATCTTGCTTGCTTAGCATAATTTGATGCTTATAACCTTAATCTAATTTCATGATGTACTTTGAATAACATGTGACATGCTTGTGTTACAAGTTTGGTCCAGTTTGGATGTTGTTTGAGTTAGCTTTACATATATGTGCTTATTTTAGACCTTCTTGCAATTTACCCATGTTCATGATTTTTCTTGCAGTTTGTCACATGCTTGTTGTGCATCACATGTTTTGACATCATGTTGGAAAAAGTGGAACCTTGAAGTCATGTTGTACCTTGGTTTGATGAGTTGTCATGATGTATTAAGTTCTAGGGTTTGCTTGGATACCCTAAGTGGATGGTTGACCTTGCTTTGTGTTTGACCAATGAACCTTGTTTCAGCAATCACCTAGATATTCCTTTGGCATTGTATTTTGCAGTCGATGAGGTTTGAGTGTTCCCAAGTGGTCTTGGCAGTTGATGAGACAATGATCCTTTTTTTGGTCTCCAAGGAACCCTAGGGTTTGGATGTTATGTGGTTGCTAGGTTTTGATCTCCTTTAGTCACTATGTTCTCATAAAACATTGAGTTTTCCTAAATTGGATTGGTCATTGAGTTTCCTTGTTTTTATCACCTTCGATGAATGCATGAGCTTAGTGTGTGCATGGATGAGATATGGTGGACAAGTGGCACATGTTTGCATGACACCTAACCTCCCTTCTATCTCTCTAAACATTGGCTATATAAATCTCTCTCCTAGCATGCAACTAAACCCTTTTGCACCCCTTTTCTTCTCTCTTATCTCTTATATCTCGTACCCTTGTATTGGGTGGTGGAGTTGGATCTCTAGTGACCGAACCTCTTGCATGTGAGCTAGGGTTTGGAGCAACCCTTCTTTGGTGATTTTTTTGGTGTTCCTTGATCTTGGTAAGCGATCTACCCCTCTTAATCTTTGCTTTCTTACTACCCTACCTCTCTTCATTCACTTCTTATCCTAGACAATGGTTCTCCATAATGGTCCTTAAAGTTGAGCTTGAGGAACTTCTCTCTCCTTGGCCAAATCCATGGTTTTCCATGGTAGTGCTTGAGTTGAGTTGAAGAGCTCCTCTTTCTTGTCTTTTCGGCCTAGAGTTTGCTTTTCATCTTGTTCTCCATTAAACTGGGGTTTTTATTCTCTCTTTGAGGTGGTGATATCTTGGACGTGGAGGTGATAAAGCTAGGGTTTCCTCTCTTATCTTAGATATCCTTGCTGTTGAAGTTGCTTCATCCTTGTGAAGGCGAGTTATATAACTTTCTCCTTGATTATAGTTGCACTTAACTTGCATGCAAATAATCTACTCTTAAAACATGGTTATAAGTATAATGGTGATTATACTTATGATCTAGGGTTTATATATGGTTATCTTGAATAAATAAACCCCTCTTTAATGAAACCCTAATATGTGCATGCTTATCTTGTTTGGTGATCGAGGCATTGATCCTTGCATGCATGTGCTAAACGTTGATTTCTTCCTCTTTATCAAGGTTTTATTTTGTTGCTTAATGATGGAGGTTTTAATACATGCATATTGGTAGAAACTTTGATTCTCTCTTGATTCATGGTTTTTTATTTCTCTCATGTTGGTGGTCAAATTTAGGGTTTTGAAGTTGGTTTCCTTCTAGTGTTTTAGACCTTGTAGATTTTCAGTTTCATGGTGATACTCAACATGTTTGATCTTATAGTTGATGAGTTTTCTCTCTCTTCATGAGGTCATTATGATGTTGAGTCATGGGGTCTCTAAGTTGGACTTCTTTTATGTAGTCAATGATGTCTTGTGCCTCATGGACGGTCTCTATGAATTATGAAGTTTCCTCTTCGATCGATGGTGATTTCATAATTTTCTTCAGTCCCCATGACTTGGTTCATGTGGTCGTTGATGTTTAGAATCCTCTTCGGTCAATGAGAGGTTAGTGTTTTTCTTCAATCACCAGGGCTTCAAAGTCACTTCATTCAATGATAGGTTGGTGTTTTACTTTGATCACTATGTGTTGACTTAGGTAGTTGATGAGGGTGACTCATCTCTTCGATCAGTGAAGATGGAGAGTCCCAATCTATTCGTTCGATGATGATTGTTGGACTCTATGATTGTCTTATATGGTTAACCTTGTGATCCATATAAGGTTAACCATATAAGACAATCATAGAGTCCAACAATCATCATCGACCAAATAATGATTGTCTTATATGGTTAACCTTGTGATACACAAGAAGTGTGATGAGGCAAATGGTAAGTTAGAGGGAGAAAGCTCTAACTTCTCTCTAGGATTCGTCTGTCGGTCTGTCGTCTCCCAGGTCGGTTGCCCCATCTCAGGTGATCTTCCCCCGCCTCTCGCCGCTCCCCCTTTTGACGGGGTTTCACCTCATCGATGAGCTCGGGTCTCAGCACCTTCAAGACTTTATTTTTCTCTTCTTCCTAGTTAAAACGGCAGAAAAGATCCATCATCAACTCTTCAGTTATCGCCGAGGGTTTCAAAACCCTTGTTCTCTAGGTAACTCGCCCCCTGCTCTCCTTCCGAGCTTGCAGGCAAAGGGTTCCACCACATGAAGCAGGCTAAGGGTTCCCTTGGTAACCCTTGTGCCGATAAATTTTTTTTTTGCAACAACATTTTTTTTCAGCATCACTGCTTCAGTCTGATCGGTTATAGCCTTCAATTTATTGCTGTGAAAGCCCCAGATTACTCCATTCCTTGTGTCTCCATTTTGACCAAGAAACATGCAAGCAACATCACATCGATTACCCATCTTCATTCTCTTTGTCGGACACATTTCTCTTTCCCCCAGTTTTTGAGGGATTCAAGGATCACATCGGCTCAACTCTCGTTAAGGTGAGCCGCAATAAAAGCTCCACCAAACTATCAGACAATCAATATGAGAACAGGGGGTGCCCTCATCCTTGCCACATGCTTAAAAGCGCATTGCATGCACAAATCGGGCAAGATCAAATCTTTCTGCCGTGCTCTCTAGAAGCACAAATCACAGAAGTCCAGCAACCTCTCGAAAATCCCATCTTCCTCTCCCAACATGAACTCGCGCTTCCCTTTCCTGGAGATCCATCTCTCTGATCCAACCTTCGCAACAACTATCCCGCTTCCTAGAGCTTGGATTTACCACAAATATGACATCTCCCCAGGCATCTGTATGATAAACATACGCCACCACTCATTCCAGGTTACACTTTCATGGTCTACCCCTTCAGAAGCAACCTGGGGTAAAAAAAACCCCTTCCTTCTCATCTCGGAAGGTTGGAAAGAGATGCGCATGGAACTAAATCTGCAACCAGAATGGTCTATGTTCATTCAACCTTATGAAGATCGCACCTTTCGTGCTTGGGTTCGCAATTTCATACATGAAACTCCTCCATCTCTCGCCTATCTCTACAAAAGACACGACCAAGATTGTTCTTCATCCTCAGACTCTGCAGATCAACTCTTCGTCAGGTCAGAACATCAACCTCCTATGGGCACGAAATCTTGGCCCATCTCCATCTCCTCCGGATCAATAGATGAAGAAGATGAGATCACATCTCCCATGGTTCAACAGCAGAGCTTCATCGCAGAAAGGTATAAAATTTTCCCCTCTCCATCTATTAAAGAAAATGTTTATAGACCAAAACTATCGTCCTTATACAAGACCCTCCGTCCAAAGTCTGTTTTACCTAGGAATATCATCCCTAAGGACATTTATCATTTAAATCTTGCCTTTCCTGTTCTGGGACAAGAAAAGTCTTCCATTCTTATAAAAGACTCTCTAGAACATAATCCCACCGCCCAAATCTGGAAATCGGTCCCCCCAAAAAACCTTTTCGTGCCCTTTTCTGCTCCCTCTGTCACAGTAACAGACACTCCACTTCCAGGTGCTTCTCACAACGCACTTGCTTCAACTGTGGAAACCTTGGGCACATAAAAAGGTTCCGTTTGGCCCGACCCATACCCAATAGGTGTTCACAACAGCCATATCCCCACCGATCTGTCATGCACTCTCGTTCGACGCAAAATCCCCCTTTCCAAAATAGTTCAGTGGTTCTAAAACAATCTTCCTCCAACTACTGGACAAACGCTGTACCACCTCTCAATCATTACCATTCAAAAAATTCCTTTGCATGTCTAGCAAATCTCCTGCCCAAACATGCAAAAAAAAAACAAATCCGTGTCTCGTAAACTCAAACTCCTGGAAACCTCCTATTTCAAAACCCTACCCCTCGCCTAAAATCCCTTCCAAGCTTCACACACAACAATATATACCTCCAGCTAAAACCTCTTCTGTCAAAGCCCACAGTGTAAACCTTCCTTCCTCCACCCCAACCATGAAGACACCCGACTACCTTGAATATGCGATCGCCATGGATCTCCCAGCAAACTCTATGCGACTACTCAAGGTTTTTTCCCTCATAAGCATTCTTGTTACAATAGAAAACAACCTAGACAATAATCCTATCAATGTTCTCGATATTACTAGAGCTTTAGCTCTTCTTCTCTTTGGCCAAACCATCCTCAAACTAAAAGTTTTCTCACCCACCCAGCTCATTTATACCGTTCCAGAAGGGACACAGATAAACCATATCTTTAACCAGATGCTTACCATTCCTTGTGGATCCAGTTTTATCATGGCACGTCTCTCCAAATGGTCAGCTGATACTGGCTCCTTCCCAGCTCCTGCTGGTGGTTCCGACTGGGTTGCAATCTCAAACCTTCCTCCACACCTGTGGGAACTTGAAATCTTCAGAGGTATCACTCATTCTATTGGATCTACTCTTCAATACATCAGTCCTGAGACGCTTCATCCCACCCAATTCATCAAAGCCTATTGCCTTTTCTGTGTCAAAGCTGCCATCTCACTTCCACCTTCTATCAACATCATGATAGGTGAATCAATCTACCATCTGAAGCTTGCTGCTGAACACCCCACTATGAACAGCACAACTTTCTCCGAACTTTCATCACACCCCCCTTCATGGTTTAGCCCAAACAAAGGGAAAAACCCTATCCCTCTTGGCAGAGCACCTCCTTCCAGAAGCCAAGTCTGGATTAGGAAACCTACAAATCCCTCAGAAAGTTCATATCCTCTACAAAGCAAAAAAAGAAACAGATCTCCTGACCCCTCCCTTCCTGCTTCAAATATCAAACCTAGCAAAATCTCATGCCAATCTACTTCATCCACGAAGGAAAGTTGGCACTCCCCAATCAAGGAAAATCAAACTACTAGTTTTCAAGACTCATCTTTTCAAAACAAGGACACCTCTCTGCAGAGTTCGGAGCAGGAGAGCCCTACGCAAAGGACAAACTCAAGCTACTTGCAAAAGATCCTGCAACCTGAACAAGCCAACATCAAAGGAACCTGCATCATTAACAGGCCAAAAGGAGGTAACACCTCTCCCTGCCCTATCAGTTATGATTCTCCTGCGTCAACTCTATCTTCATCGCTATCACATAAAATAAAAAATAAGTCTGTCACAATAGATGATGTTGCTTCTTGGTCCAGCACTAAAAGTTTTACATCATTTGCAAACAAGATTGGCTTTTGCTTTGATAAAAATGATGACGCATAGTACATGTTACATAACTTAGAATCATTCATGGGTTGGTCTAAGAAATGTTGCTAACAGTTTTCATTTTTATCTGTTTTATATTTTTCACGTTTTTTTCTTTTCTATTTCTTTTATATTTCCTTACTCATGAAAATATCTTCTTGGAATATCTGTGGAGCAGCAAACTTACAAAGAAGAAAAAAATTATGATCCCACATTTATAAAAACAAAATAGATTTAATCACCATCCAAGAAACAAAATCCTTTCTCACCCCCTTCGCCCTCAAAACCATCGGTGGAAACATAATCACAAACTGGATTCAGCTTCCTCCCAAGGGTTTTAAAGGTGGTATCCTTGTGGGATATAATAATCAGATCCTTGAGCTGCTAAACTCCTCGATTCAAAACTTTTCGATAACAATTGATTTTAAAAATCTTGCGGATGATTACCTTTGGTCCTTCACTGGTATTTATGGGGAACCAGGATATGACAAAACATCCTTCCTCGATGAGTTGCGCTGTCTCTTCTCAAATTATCACCAGACACCCTGGATCCTTGGAGGTGATTTTAACCTTGTTACCCAGATATCTGATAGATGTAATACAAATCCATCTCCCTCCTCCATGACAGCTGCTGACAAAAAATTTAAACAGATGATTTCAAACCATTCCTTCTTTGATCTTATGCCTACAAATGCCTTATTTACATGGTCTAGAAATCGGTCCTTTGCCAGACTCGATCACTTCATCTGTTCAAACCTTTGGGAAGACAAACATCCACTCTCGTCTATTTATATCTCCCATCGCACAATATCTGACCACTTTCCCCTAATCCTTGATACCGCCTCAAACTCGTGGGGATCACGTCCATTTAGATTTGAAAACAACTGGCTTCTTAACAAAGACTTTTCCAAATCTTGCCTTGAAAACTAGACTCTAGCTAACTCTCAAACAACAAATATAGGTCTACACATTTTAAATAATACAAAACTCATCAAAAATCATATAAAAAATGGATGCTTCAAAACCCCTCAACCTTAACTGAATCTCAGAAAGACCTTGAAGACCAACTTCTACATGTTGAAAAAGACCCTTCAGCTGATCCAGCCTTGATCCTCTCCATTAAAGATGATCTAGAACACATAAATAATAAAATCGAGACTAAATGGAGACAAAGGGCCAAAATTACATGGGCAAAAGAAGGTGACAAAAATACTAAATTCTTTCATAAAATCTGCAACCAAAATTTTAGAAATAATACTATAACTCACCTAATGATAAATGGAAGACTCTCTTCCCATAAAAAATCCATCATAACCCATATAAAAAACCATTTAAAAAAAATCTTCAACAATAATCATAACCCATATGGCCTAAACAACCTGCTTTGGCCTTCATTTTGTGCAAATAAAATAAAAAATCCTCATGACCTCATTAAACCTTTCACTCTTGAGGATTTACAATCTGCAATCTCTGACCTAGGAAAAAATAAATCGCCTGGACCAGATGGCCTAAATATAGAATTCTACTTGGCCAACTGGAATCATTATAAACATGACTTCCTTGCCTTTCTTTCTGCCTTCCAAGCAAGTTCAAACCCTCATAACATTATTAAATACATAAATAAAACCTTCATTACATTGATAAAACAACAGTAAACCTGAACTTATTTCACACTTTCATCCCATCAGTCTTATAAACACCTCCTACAAAATTATTGCAAAAACATTAGCAAATAGGATCAAACCTCACATGGACGAAATCATCCCTCTAAACCAATCCACCTTTCTAAAAAATAGAAGCATCCAAGATGCTTTCTTAATGGTCAATGAAACCATTCATCTTTGTCATATAAAAAAAACCCTCCTTGCCATTAAATTGGATTTTGAGAAAGCTTTTGACTTTGTCAACTGGAACTGTCTTCTTCAGGCTCTTAAAGGTTTTGCTTTCCCTGATAAATGGATCTCTTGGATCAATGCTTGTATATCTACAAATCACTTCTCCACAATCATCAATGGTGTTCCTTTTGGCTATTTCCATAATTCCAATGGACTTAGACAAGGGGACCCTCTCTCTCCATACCTTTTCATCATTTTAACCACCATTCTCTCTCGCATGATCCACCTTAGAAAGCAAAATGGTCTCATTCTGACTCCAGATGGTTACATGGAGAACATTATTCAATTTGCGGATGATAATATCATCTTCTCCTCTCCAGATATCTCCTCTGTCCGGAACATCTTTAGGATCATAGGTCTTTTCTCCTATATCTCTGGACTGAAAGTCAACATTCAAAAATCCTCCATTTTTGGGGTAAACATTCAACAATCCTCGTTAGAGAACCTAAAAGACTTTCTAAAGTGCAAAACCGAAACATTTCCGATCAAATATCTAGGTCTTCCTATCACACCATATAACATCTCAAATGCCATTTGGAAACCTATTATTTCAAAAACAAACACAAAACTCACCTGTTGGGAAAACAACTTCCTAAATCTCTCGGGAAGGCTCACTCTACTGAACAGTGTCATTACTCCTATCACTACCCACTTCTTAAGATGTATACCCCTTCCCTCAAAAACAAAATCCATTCTCGACAAAATCCGGAGAAATTTCCTATGGAATAATGTCCAAAAGCAAATCAAACAAGGAAAACACTATCATCTAGTTAATTGGAAAACTATTTCAGCTCCTATTGATCAAGGTGGCTGGGGTATTATAAATATTGAAACACACTCTCTCTGCCTCATTGCCAAAGTCATAGATTGTCTTATTCAAAACAAAAAGAAGATCTGGACTCAGCTCATCACAAAAAAATACTACCAGCACTCACCTCCTTGGCATCATATCCAGCGTAAATCTGCATCCCCTCTCTGGAAATTCTTAAATAAAAACATAAACACGCTTTCTCAAATGATAAACACTCCTCCACACTCCCATAAAAATATTTCCTT
The DNA here is from genome assembly GCA_963693085.1 of Alisma plantago-aquatica. Taxonomy (NCBI): domain Eukaryota; kingdom Viridiplantae; phylum Streptophyta; class Magnoliopsida; order Alismatales; family Alismataceae; genus Alisma; species Alisma plantago-aquatica. Next base: position 349,633,856 of record OY856410.1, on the reverse strand, counting down.
CTGGTCTGACCCATGGTTTGATAAAAACTCGGTCGTAAATCTTAAAACATCTTGGACAATTCCAAAAAAACTTCTCAACTTAAAAATTGACAAAGCCCTTTCTCTCATTACCAGTAACAGATCAAACTCTTTAAAAAGATGTATCCTTTCCCAGGTCAGCCTAAATGATTTTAAAAATCTAGCTAGTACTTTGGAAAACAACATCTCAAACAACATCACCTGGAAATGGGGGAAAGATTATTCGGTCAAACTTGCTTATAATTTTCTCAGCAATAGAGGTATCACTCCATCAACAACAAAACTTTGGAAATAAAAATGGCCACAAAAATATAAAACATTCTTATGGCTTCTTCTCCACAATAAACTCCTAACAGGTGAAAACATCTCAAAAAAGGGTTTCATTGGACCTTTCAGATGCGTCCTCTGTGAAAACAACAATGATTTAGTCAGCCACATCTTCTTCAAATGCACTTTCTCACAAAACATTTCTTCACACTTCATGCGGAAAAGTCTTCCCGATCTCCAGGAAGTCTTTTTCCCTATTAATATAACCCCTTTAAGAAGCTACAGAAATTTCAAAAGTAATGATATCTTCATCACAATTTGCTGGAATCTATGGAAAGAAAGAAACAATAGAACTTTCAACAACATCAAAAAATTGGCAAAAATTATCATCTCCCAAATTGATGCCGATCTTCACATCCTCACTAAACTACAGGAAAACTAACAGATGGAAAAAAGGATGATTCGGATGAAGGTGAATCTGAAGTTGCTTTCCTCTGCGATATGAAAGCTATGGTGGATGACGAGGCTGGGGTCAACTTAGTTCAGCAACTTCTGTGACTCAATCAAATCCAAATGATGATTCAAATCAGTTTATCGTTTATTTTTGGATGAAAAAACATTTTAGGAGGATGTCTTAAGGGGAGCCTCCCCCAGCTAGCCAAACTTTTCTCTATATGCTTATGTTTCCAGTTTTTTTCTTTTATGCATCTCTCCATTTTTTTTCCAGCTATCCCCTTCAAAAACTTTACGTAGATACTCCACATAAGCAGGTCTTCTCTTGCTTGATGTGCTCTTTTAATATAAATATTACCTTTCCTAAAAAAATGGTTAACCTTGTGATGATAGTCATTGACAAGTGTGTTTCCAAGAATGTTGGAGAGGATGATAATTAGGTTTTACATTTATTGCTGATTTGAAACCTTTAATTCGGTTTGCTTTGCTATACCTTAACCCTAATTTGAGTATATGGTGATAATGATTAGCTTTCTTGAGTAATACATATGTTTATGGAGTACTTTCTCTCTATTAATGTTGCAACCCTAATTTGTTGTTAGAAAAACATCATGGCTATATTAATGTATGTTGAAACACTTATGTGTCACATAAATGATAATGAGCCTTGATGAGGCAAGAAGAGATAATAATGTTCTTGCAGGGAACAATATGAATGGTCTTATGACCTTGGAAGTGCCTTTGTGCCCAATTGAGTTGATATTCTCTGTGCAATATGATCAGTGGCGTGATTCTTATCAAGGCTACACACTAGCCAACTAGAGGTGTCTAGATGAAACCCTAAGGGAAAGCACATGGGATCTCTCAAAATTTACAATAGCCCTAACAAGATTCGATCACAACACTAAATAGGTCACCCACAAGCGCATAGGGCACTATTGTAGTATAGGTGATAGGCAAGAGTAGGGGTTGATCCTCAGGGACAGAGGGGGCACTAGATCTATGTTAGCATTGGCTATGTTCGTAATGAGGAGACTAGGGTTGAAGGGTTTAAGAGGGGTTGTTTGATTGTTAAACTAAGTGAACAAGCAAATAAAGGCAATTATGAAATCTAAATTATCACAACCCTAAATTATCCTAAGCAAGCAAGTCTAAGGAACTAGATCAAGCAATTAGCTAAACAAGAGCAATGGTTAGCTACACTACACTAGTAGAGCAATTTGCAACTAAGAGATAAGTTAACCACTAGAGAGAGCAAGAGCCTAAGTTAACCCTAAAGAACAAGATTAAGCAATTAACTAGATTGAGCAAAAGCAACTAAACTAGATTAGCATGAACAAGCTATGAAGGCAAAGTGGGTTTTAAGCAATGAGATTAGGTATGTGGGCCATTTGGGAATGTGCTTTGATATTAGTTGGGGGATGTCAACAAAGCATGCAATTATCACAACTCAATCTAGATTACCAAACCAAACAACAAGGCAAGTGCTACTAGAATGTACCCTATACTACGAGTTGGAGAACTAGGGTTAGGTGTAATTCTAGTAGGACTTGTCAAGTCTAAGTTTCTAGGGTAAGTGGTACTAGGGAAATTGAGATCTAAGGGTAGAAATGGGAGTAGAGATGAGGGTTTTCCACCTCATGCCACTAGCCATCTAGCCTTTAGAAAGCTCTAGGCAATTGCACTAATCACACTTACACTGGCCACTTAGATCTCACACTCACTTGTAGAAGGAGGGATGTGTACATAGGAGAAAAGGGGGTTAGCTAGGGATCCACTATTTAGACCTAGGAGCCATTCCTAAGATTTCTACATACACTCCAATTCCCCCTAGAAGCTAAGTGTCATCAAACATCTCAAAGTAAGCAATCCATGTTAAAAGCATAAATCACATGCAATAAAATAAGAAATGAGACAGAAGCAAGAGGCAATCATCATAGATATAAATCATGTTCATTACAAGTTATTTTCCCCCAGCATGACATCAAAGTCACATTTTTATCCCAAACAGCCCACCACTAGTGGCTTAGCTAGACATGATCAAAGAAATATCAAAAGAGGGGGAGAAGGGGATAGAACTCCATGAATCTTGAATTATATCTTCCTTCTTCACCTCCTAGCAGCTTGGGGACATCCTTCCTCCTCCAATGGTGCAGATGGGCATGAGAATATGGGGGATTATGGAAGAAAACCTAGAAAACTAGGTTTCCAAGGTATAAATGAGGTGGAAATGGTGGGTGGAGAGCATAAATGCAAGTAGGATGCAATGAATGCTCAAGGAGTGGATAGGGGGAGTAATGGAAGCTAGGGGGTCTAACCTTCGTGCCCCAAATGTCACCTATGTATATATAGGTGGTGGGGAAGTACAAGGGTAAGTAGGGGTAGGATAGGAAAAGCAGTGTAAAAAATGGGTAGGGTTAGTTGGTTACCACAGCTGTGTTGATGTGCCACAGCCGTGGTGGGGATAGCATGGAATGGTCATGGGGATGTGGACACGCTCAAGGTGTGAAAGGGAGTGAAAAGGCTAAGTATATGTGGTGGCCACAACTGTGGCAATGTGCAACGGTCGTGTTGGGTAGGTGGAACCACAGCCGTGGCGGGGTACCATGGCCATTTTGGAGGAGGAAGTCGTGGGCATGGGGAGAAGCACGGGCGAGGTGGTCTTCAAGGGGCCACGGTTGTGGTGAGTGGCCACGACCGTAGTCGTCCAAGCACAAAATGGGCTGCTTCCCTGTTGGTTTTGGGGGACTTGGTGCATAATTGCAACGGCTGTTGCGGGAGGCCATGACCGTTTTGTCTTCTACTAGCCACAACCATGTTGATGGCCATGACCGTGGTGTCTTCAATGGGACACGATCGTGCTGATGGCCACAACTGTGGTGTGTTTAGTGCAAAAACTCTAGCTTCCCTGTTGATTCTTCATAATAATTCACACGACCGTGGTGGATGCCCACGGCCGTGTTGGGGGTCTTCAGTGGCTAAATGAACTTCAATCTTCATCATCAATGGACTTCTTTTCTTGATGTCGAATCTTAGCCATTAGGGGTAGGTTGAGGGAGCTTTGGGGCCTTCTTTGGACCCCTCCATGAGTGGAGGAACCCTAGAACTCCTTCCTTCTCTCTCATCCATCCAAAGCATGGTCCAAGTACCTGAAAATAATGCAAAGAACGTCCATAAGTGCATTTGATAGTAATACTCAGATTGGGGGATTTATTGTACTATGTTTAGATGTGAATAAAGTACAAAATGGCACAAGATGGAGCCCTAAAATAGGGCTTCATCACCACCCCAAACTTAAAACATACTTTTCCTCAATTATGCTCCAACTTAATCTCTCTTTTCAGTTTTGTTTTAACAAACAAGAACGACAAATGCATAACAACATAATATTATTGACAAAATGGTCTTGGAAGTGACTGAGTGCATGTGTTCCACCTCTCTCCTCTCCTCTTTCACATACCAATCATGAAATGAGCACTGAGCATACAAACTTCAAATATAAAGCATAGAATACACAAGTTGTCCATATGTCCTTCATATCATTCTGGGTAAACTGTTTCATGTTGGCGTTAATCGAAGATGACTAGGAGTGTTGTTTCACTTTCATGGATTCAATCTTATGCCTCAAACAACACCAAATGACCCACATGGCTGTAAAAAAGGGTAAAGTGAGATATATTTGATGTTTTCTAGCTCAGTGGGTATGAAAATAGAAGAAAGGGTTGTGGAAAGATTTTTGGAGTGCTATTACATAGAGCACTCATCTTTTCTTTATTTGAATGATCTTAAATAGGAGCATCCTTTTATTTTATTTTTGCTTTCTTTTTCTTTTCTTTTCTTTGCCCTTGGTGTAGATAGGGCGTATGGTGGATAGAGTGAAGTGGGGAGATATAGATATGGCCACCCCAAACTTTTGGATGATGCCAAGGATGATTATGTGCACTAGGGCATCCTTTCATGAGGCAGAGAGGTATGAAGATGGTGAAAAAAGAGTCAGATCAAAGAGGGCTCATTAGTGTAGTCTTCAACATAAGATTTCTTGCATGAAATCTAATTCAACACTTCATCAAATGATATCACACCACATGATTGAATAACATGACATTCACATTTATATCAAGTGATTCCATAGGGTCTAAGCATTTGTAGCTTGTTCAATTCACAATTCAACTGAAACATTCACAAACTTGAGAGAAGTGGTGCCCATGTAAAAAGTCAACAATCAAGACCACATAGCAATAAACTCTAAGAAACAACATGCATTTGTCAAAATACTAAAATTTTCATTTCAAATAGTGGAGATTAAGTCAAAACATGCTTTTACGCAAGAACATTCAAATTTGAGCTAAATTAACCAAAATGGTGCCAATTTGCCTTCAATCACATCTAAACCTACATTATTGAACTTAAAGCAGTAAAACAAGCAAATACTAGCTAAAACATACAAAAATTATCAAAAATCTACATGATATGCAATGCATGGCAAAAAGGAGCAAATTTTTTGAAAATTAGGCAAAAATGCATAAAAGTAGCTATATGATATGCGAAGATGCAATCAAAAGCAAGGACAAGAAAAACTAAACTAAATGGAATAGGTGGAACAAAAATCATAAAGAGAGAGATAGGGTGGTGCATACCCCCTACCACCCCAAACTTTAGAATCATGTTGTCCTCAACATGAAACTATAGCTTAGGGTAGATAGGGGAAGTTTCATGGATGTTGTGGCAGCTGGTCGGATGAGTGAGGAGAATCTTAAGGAGGAGCTGAGCCTGTAGGAGGATGCTAGTAGTGTTGTCCCCAGTAGTCATCCTGGGGTGGAGGGTATGTCTCTGAATATCCAGGAAAACCACCCCAAAAGTATCCACCCCATTTGGGGTTTATTGTTACTTGGGCATGGTGGTAATGGTACATGTGGTTGACCTGGTGGTGTAGCTGCCGTTGTAGCACACATATTGTTGGATCAGTTGCATGTTGCTCTGTGTCTTGTGAATGCTATCTAGCTGTGCCTGGAGGTGGACATATCATAGGCATTTGTTGAGGGCTACTGCAGCTGGGATGTTCCTCCATCCCTTCGTCTTGATTTTCGAGGCTGCCTTTGTCCTTCAGTTTCTTGCTCCTGCCCTTTCACATTAGATTCAACAATCTCTTCTTGTGTGGTAGTGCATCCCATGTTGTATGTCTCTCTTGGGTTGTTTTGCTACCATTCCAACAATTTGGCCTCCAATTTATGGAGGACTCCCAACATGGAGAGAAGTGGCACAACGTGGTATGGCATCTCAAGCTCAATGTTTGGCACACTACTCGTATGATATATCATTCTTTGGTCCTTCATCTTAATAGTGTGTGAGCGAATGAGATAGTTTAAATCAACGAATTTAGCTTCATATGTGTTGTCAAACCCAGAAAGAACATACCCCAAAGCTAGTGCAATTGAGGTTACAAACCCTCCCATAACAAAAGGTGTTTTACTTTTGGAGGGTATGGACCTCATATGATCAATCAACAACACTCCAAGGTCTATATACCTTTTATGGTGCATTGCCATCATGACAAACATATCCTTTTGAGAAATTGAGCTTTGATTGTCATATTTGCCCACAATGGTGTTTGTGAAGACCTTTTGCACATAGTGGAACATGGGGTTGCTTATAGATGAGGTTTTTGACCTCCCTGCATAGTAGTCCTTTCTCCCTATCAAGAGGTACCAGAAATGTGCATAATTGAAAACTACCTCTCTTTCAAGCAGGCCATCATCCATTTTCTTGGCCTCTTCAAGATTGGCAGCAAATATGCAATTTAGTTCAGCTGTCGTGAGAGTGTGCATGTTGCCCAACATGGCAAATTTGATAGCATGATTGCCTCTCACCTTCATCTTTTCAGCTGTGGCTCACGTAATAGTGTTCCACCTCTATCCAGCATGGTCGTTCTGGCTAGCATGGTCGTGCTGGAGTCTTCTTGGCACGACCATGCTAGATGGCACGACCATGGCGTTGAGTGTGAGACCCTTGAACTTGATTAAATGTTTGAACATGCTTAGTTATCATAATTAAGTGCTTAAAAACTTAATTAAACCATATGAGGTGCTTTATATCATGCAACAAGCTTAAGTTTCAAGTTTGGTCCACTTTAGACACTATTTGTGCAAGTTATGCAATTTTATGTACATTTTGGACTTTTCTACAATTTACCCACATGAGAGGTTTTTATTTCCATTTTTCACATGCATTATGATCCTTAGATGTTTCTTTATCATTCTTGAGCTTGTTGGGCCATGGGACGCCTATTTATACCTTGTTTTGGATGTGTTTCTTTTAATGGTGACTTAGGGTTTTACCCCTTCATGGATGAGCTACCTTTAGGATCCATCAACGAATAGTCCTCATGTTTGGTTTACACCCTATGGTCACCAACAGATGGTGACAACTGATGGTCACCTATAGATGTAGCAGGTTGTTGGTTTTCTAGTTTTTTTTCACTTGGACCGGTGGCTCACTTGAAAGGGATGGTCTACCAATGGTTCACCACTTAAGTGACTAAGGTCCAAAGAACCAATGGTTCCTTTGCTTGGAGGCTTAGGGTCAGTTGGGAGAACCAATAATTTATGGATAAGTAGGTCTCCATGAATGTTGGAGCAGCTTCTTGTATGGTCGTGGAAGTTGTAGGCTATGGACACATGGAGAGCTGCTAGGACACCTCAAGCTTCTCTCTTTCCTTATCCATAAAGCTTTATATATCTATCCTTTAGCCCACAAACAAAACATTTGCATTATATTTCTTTCCTCCTCTCTAGAGGTTGTCTTTCACATGCTTGGTGGTGAACAAAGTTCTTAAGGAAGACAAAGGTAGCCGACCTTCTTGGTTAAGCATCTAGGGTTTTGTTTTGCTCTCTTCCAGGGTTTGTGGAGCTACCCTTGCTATTCCGACCTAAAATAAGTAAGCATCTTCCCCTTTTTCGTCGTTTCTCTTACTGTTCTATCTCTCCTTCCTTCTTTCTAGATGGAACCATGGTTTTTCATGGAGCATATTGCTTTAAAGATCAAGGAACTTATCTTTCTTGCTTCCTTCACCTAGGGTTTACTCCTTTTCTTAGAGAAGAAGCTTACTTGGGCGAGTTCAGACCTAAAGCTAGGGTTCCTAATTCTTTTGCTTGAGTTTTCTTGCTGCTTGGAGTCTGATCTTATTCCTATAGGTGAGTTTTATAACCCTCCTCACATTTATTACTTACTACTAGCTTGCTTTTTCAAGTTCTTACTCTAAAACAAAGATCTAAGCATATAGAAAATATCTTTGCCTAGAGTTTCGGTTTTAATGTTGTTTCTTGATAAGTTTCTAACTCTACATGAACCTGAAACCATGTGCACGACCTTCCTGAGGTAGAATAAGCCTTAGGCCTTGCATAACCATGAACTAATGGTACCCTTGGGGTCATAAAAGATGGTTCCTTCTATGTGATAATGATCTGTTTTCCTTCTTTTCTTGATGGTTGATGGTTGATGGTTTGGCACCTATGGAAAACCGATGGTCTTTACTTTTTTGTGATTTTAATGACTCTAGTGAACCCTAGAACCGAAGTTCATGTTGCTTTGGTCACTAATGGTTGATGGTTACCCTAACCCTAGCAACCAATGGTCTACTTTCTAAATGTTGAGAGCTATTTTTTTCCTTTTCTTCATTACATGATGGTTGGGTCTTTGTGACAACTGATGGTGGGCACCTGGTTCTATTTTGAGCCTTCTTTAAGTACGTAGAACCAAAGTCTATGTTTCTCTAAGGTGGATGGCTTTAGTACTCACTACAAGTGGTTCTAAATGAATGATTAACTTAGGGTTTTAGGCTATTTTCAAACCTTATAGAAGAACTGATGGTTTTGAATAAAGAATCTGATCTAATGATTAGGATTTGGTGCTTCAACATCCAATGGTTTTAGGTGAAGCCTATAGTGCAATGTGTTGGTTCTAATGATGAGAATTTGATAGATCAATGCCCTTAAACTTATAGTCTTACCTTTGTCCTCGAATGAATATAGTTAATATACACCATGATGAGTCAATATACAACCCTAATGAAGCATAGCTTGTTACACCTAATCCTAATGTACCTAAGTGATGGTGATTGATTATGAATAGCCCGATTAATATAATAATGGAGTAATATCTTATGGTGGTTGAAACCCTAGTATACTATAAATCTGATGATTACACCTAGAGCTAAGCATGGATCCATACTTGTGGTTAGTATCAGATTTGATAGTGATGCTTAACCTTATGCATCCATGATCCAATGAAGATTTCATGAGTTAGGTTTGGGTATGAGTGCTGATTTGTAACTTTAAAGTAACTTGTCTTATTTAACCCAATCCTAAGGAAAATAGATGGTGGAGGTTAATCATGCTACCCTTCCTTGAATGGTTATTATAATAATGGAACATTCTTCCTAATGTTGTTGTAACCCTAATGCATTAATTAGTGATTATCATAGCCTTATGATTGATGTTTGGTCATGCTAAACAAATTTACTATAAGTAAGATGGTGATAATCATATATAGCCTTCTTGTATGTTGATATAATGAATGAATGCTCTTAATGCTAAGATAACCATGCATTGTTATCCTGTGAACATCTTTTCATTCCTTAATGCACTATCATGTTGAGCTTGTGTATCACAAGTATGATGATGCTTTTTGAGCCTTATCATAAGGTATGGAAAGATAATAATGATCTTGTAGGGAATGACGTGATGGTCTAAATGACCTTTGGGCATGGTAGAGCTCTGAATGAGGTATAATCCTCTTATGTTGACAAGAGTTGATACCCTATGATATTGTGATATGGATTTATATCATGTGATAGTATGATGACAAGTGTAGCCTCATGAATGGAAAGTGAATAGTACCATGTGATGATAAGATGAGGAACAATAAGTTTCATACATTTTATATCTTTTGAAGTTGTTATATAGCAATGTTTGCTAGTGATGAATTAGGGTTTGTATGTCTACTTGTTTGATACAACCTTAATTCACCCAATGGACATAACTAATCAAGTGAAACCCTAATCATGTAGTTTCCTTGTGCCATAGATCCATTCCAATGTCAGAACTTGTTGGATTGTGAAACAAGCAATTCATGCGGAAACTCGGAGCACATATTGTTGAATATGTGGGGGCGCAAGTAGAGTACCTCCTTGCATCCACAATTTTAGGTTGTGGAGGATGGATGCAATCATGCCTCAAATATTGTGATATTGTGATGTGTGAAAGACAACGGTATAATTATAGGTGCCTCTTATAGAACAGTCATACATGAGTTGTTCTCTAGCGTCGTGACATGTACTAAGGTGGACTAGTCATAGGACTATATGTCGTTATTTTGCAGTTTGACTATATGTGACTCATTGTCTCTCGTACTTATCGGGAATTGTGGGTGAGATCATGAAGTCCACCTCTTCCATAGATCTTGTATGGCACCGATTTCAACTTAGCAGTGGTCAGTTGGATTTGGGCGGTACAACTCAAATACTCAGGGTATTAATAAAAGATGTAATACATCCGTATATCATATCTGTGTAGGGTTATACACAATGCTTCACATTGGATGATAACCCTTGTTTGTTCTCTTTACATAGAGATGATGTTTAGTGCATGAAAAGATAGTAGATATGCTTGTGGTGTGGATATGCTCATGTTATATATGAGTACATACAATAGTCATGTTTAAGTTGATAGATATACTAATTATGTTGGCTATGATTATGACATTAGTTATCACATGTTGTTACATATTATTATATTTCTAGTTGTGCTTCTGTAACTAGAGATTCCTATACTGCTAATTAGGATTATCCAGATAGTTGTGCTTATGTTGTTAGCTCCACTTATGATGTAGATCTGCTCAACATGTTAGACATGCTAATGTTGTTAGCTATGCTTATGTTGCTAGATTTGCTCATGATAATGTATATGTCATGCTACTAGACTTGCTTATGATGTTAGCTATGCACATGCTACTGAACTGCTTATAGTGTTAACAAGGTATATGTTGTTAGTCAGGCTAATGATGATAATTATGATATGCACCTTTATGTATTTTGTTAATCATTATTTCTTCTTGGCCTATATATTATACCTATTTAATCTTCTTAAACCGTTTAATTACTTAACATGTTGTAATAAAAAAATGGTGCTGAGAGTTATATCTCTCGCTGAATGGATCTTACCCACGTGGGTCACCACATCTTTTTAGGTGATTGGCAACAACGACAATAGAATGGTGGCAATGAGGAAGAAATATGGTGATGGACCTTAGAGAAGGTTGTTTAGTTGACTAGTGTGTCCTAGAGTCATCCTTGTACTCTCAGGTCTGGGCGGGAAAAGTCTATATATGGTTTTCAAACGAATCAAGTTTTTGTTAGCATGTTAATGCTTATTTATGTGGCATATATGAATAATGTTATCCTTTGTATATATGTTGAGGCTAAGGCCATAGAACAAATTGTATCAAATTCTTATCATAGTATAAATACAAGAAATATGTTGTGCTCTTATGCAAATGTTTCTAATCAGGTGTTGATGTTAAAATCATTTTCTGGGTATGTGTTTAATTAGTGATTGGTCGTGTTTAGTGTTTTGAGTAATCTAATTTAGTGTAACATGTTCTAACAAGTTGGTATTAGAGATTTAGGTTCACTGAGTCTACAGGAACATTGGAACTTAGGACTAGGATGATGTCCAAGTTAGGAACATGACATAAGAACATGGTGCATAATACATGAACTCAGTATTTGGATGCCCTGGCCAGGTATTCAATTATTAAAGAAAAGGTAAGTATGGAACTCTTAAATTGTTATATTTCTAATTACTCTGATCAAGTAGTCATTTTGAGCATAATGAATAAAAAATCATGGTGCTAATACCTCAATCTTACCCTTAGGAAAATAAGAATTACATCATAACCTATAAAAACTTGAATGTTTGGTAACTACAAGACATGACTCCATGAAACCTGAATATGAATGCAAATAAGCAAAAGAGGAGTTCTTAAAACTATAATTCAAGAAGATAATGAAGAAAAATACAAATAAATCTATGAGAATAGAATGATTCAAGGTATAAAACCCATATAATATGGAGAGAACTCCTGTGATATGTATGGTATGAGAAGATGAATAAGAAAAATTATAGATGAATATTGTTGAACCTGAGTTAATCTCATACCAACCTATGTGTGTAAGAAAGTGTTAATGTAAAATATTCATGACATGTGAAAGAAATTTAGGGATATGATCCTTGTTCAATGAAGAAAATGTAAAATATGATGATCTACTTCTTGATAAGTGGTTGAAAAAAATGATAAAACAAGAGAACACACACAAGTATATAAGCAATTAACAAGGAAGGAGCAATGAGACAATTTAATCTTGATAATGCCTATGCTGATGGCAAGGAATCCAAGATGAAAAGGGTAAAATGATACATAAAAAGTTGTAACTGCTTGATGAAGATAGAATGGGTAACCCCCTTGTTAAGCAACCCCTGGTCAGTGTTGTCATGTGATGGGAAGTATGTTTCCCTTTGCATTCTCCCTTTTTGGTTCACATCTTTCAAGTGGATTTTATGCCACTTGGCATATGTGGATTCATTATAATCCTAGGGGTGGATATCCTGTTATAGCATGTGGTTGCTTGGACATGGCTCTAAGATCTTGATGTTTGTGATACGTGTACTTTTTTAGCCTTCCATAGATTAGGAAGACTCCTCCTATATGTTCTTAGTCAAATATGATAATGGGGAAGAGGAAGAGACAAGGATGTGAGTTACTTATAACACATATAGTGGATATGAAGATGATGAGTCCTAATATCCTAGATGTGCTAGTAGTATATGAGTTTGAAGGTGTATATTTTATGATCTTTATAGTGTTCCTCTCCCTTATAGAGAGAGATAGAGAGAGAGTTTATGTTGATCCCCCAAGTGTTGTTGGAAAGAAGAAGGGTAATTCCATGATGATCTATATGGACTACCGACAGCTAGGCAAAACCACTGACATGGACAGATGGGTTGTTGATCAATCAACATGAATTACAATATCCTTTTAGATAAACATGTGATCGGGATATCAGTGGATAAGAACCAGAATAGATGACATAAGTTGCATGGTCATGGTAAGTTTAAGGTTATGTCATTTAGACTAACCAATGCATCAACATCATTTATAAACTTGAGGAATAGAGTGCTTAGATTATGCCCTTATGAGTTGTGGCAAGTTTTGAATGATAACATCTCCATGTAGTTTAGAGATGTACAACAACATAATCAGTATCTTAATTAAACCTTAGGGTTGTTGAAAAAAATGATTGTGTCAAGATCAACAAGAATGAGTTTGAGAATTAGCTAAAGTATCCTCTTAGAGTTATGATACATTTTCTAAGTGTGTTGTGTGAATCCTAGTAATATGAAGATAGTGTCTTTACTTTACCCATAAAAAAGTCAACCACGAAGTCCTTTTTGTTAATGGTTGCAGACAATGTCTGATTCTTCAACTAGACAAATGGTAAGTCTACCATTGAGATGATTGATGAATTTCTAAGAACAAATGCATTATAGTTTTTGACAGTTAGGGGATCCACACCTGATTGATTGAGTTTATACCTACAACAACCATCAGAAGAACATAGACATGACACCTTGTTAAGTTGTATATGATAAGAGATACATGATATTTTATCATTTGTAAAAGCAAGCAAGTATGGCTTCTGAGTAATGTATTAGTACAATAGATATAACAATTCAAGATGACATATAGAATTCCAAGTTGGAAAGTTACTACTAGAGTTGTACAGGTGGCACAACATCTTTTTATGTTCCAAGGTTGAGGGAGTGTCACCCTGGTACAGGACAAGAGATACATGCAATAAAAGTGGAGTTGCATAAGGATGTTTTCTTATGTGGGGGTTTCTGTGTTAACCCAAGATGAGATATGTAGGAGTTGAGGGAGAAGAGTATGACTTCTATTATAATGATGTGACATTACCATGAGATTGAAGTGACCATGTAAATGGTAGTGGATGAGGTGCATAGGAAGTACCCATCTTTTCTTGTCTTGGATTTCAGGACAAAATCCATGTTAGGGATTTATGGTTGTGAGACCCCTGACCTTGATTAAATTGTTGAACATGCTTAGTTATCATAACTAAGTGCTTAAAACCTTAATTAAATCACATGAGGTGCTTTGATATCATGTTACAAGCTTAAGTTTCAAGTTTGGTCCAGTTTGGACACTATTTGTGCAAGTTATGCAATTTTATGTACATTTTGGACTTTTATGCAATTTACCCACATGAGATGTTTTTATTGAAATTTTTCACATGAATTGTGATCCTTATATGTTTACTTATCATTATTGATCTTGTTGGTCCATGGGGCACATATTTGTACCTTGGTTTGGAGGTGTTTCTTTCAATGGAGACTTAGGGTTTTACCCCTTCATGGATGAGCTACCTTTAGGATCCATCAACCAACAGTCCTCCTATTTGGTTGACAATCAATGGTAACCAAAAGGCGGTGACAACTGATTCTCACCTCTAGAGTGTGATGACCCGACATCGAATCAAGCCAAATCGCCACCAGTAATAATTGCGGAATTACCATAAGCAGCGGATTAACAAAAATCACTAAAAATTAAAATCATTTTGCAAGGAGATCCATTACCAGGAAAATCTTACTAAAATATCCAAAAATTTATACATATCATGGTTCACATTGTACATACACTATATCATCTCATCTCGAGGATAACACATAACAGTTGCTTTGCCAAAACCTATACATAAGCAACATAAAGCCTCAAGGCAATCAAGCCAAAATATCAGATCCTTCATAAAACCATTACGTACTGACTCCAAGGACCTGAGAGTACATAGATGACACATAGGACTTCTATCTACAAGTCATGATAGATAGTACACTCAACCTGAGTTGTTACTGCTGCCCCTATTGTTGTCCTTCCTCTACAGAATGATCTCTACCTCCTCGTGCGCGTCCACCTAAAAATTGTGGATCCCACGGGGTGAGACGATTGTCCCAGCGAGAGATATAAATCTCCTCCAACAATGTTATTATCATAGGTAAATAGTATAAAACTGAGAAGAGGTTCTTTTATATCAATAAGCAAGATTAATCACTATTTATAAGTAAAATAGAGCAATATCATCTTTTGAAACATTGCAACTATCTATGATAGAGCAATAAATCATTTATTGCCTTTATAAAGAATATGAAGAACAGTTAAAAAAAAAGAATATGAAGAACATGTATAACATCTATCTATTTAATATGTGTAAAATAAGTGATCATCAACCAGTGTTTTCCATATTCGATCCTTAAGCAAATACGCTATATGGATGATTACATATTTACAAATACACTTATGCCCTGAGGAGATGAGATATACCACTCATACTCCAACCGACCACTGCTTAGTCGAAATCGGTACCATACAAGGTCAATGGCAGAGCCGGCTTCCAAGACCTCACTCGTCTCGGTTAATACGAGACAACTGGCAGGACATTTTATGTCTACTGCAATGAGCTTACCAGGGTATACTGGTATCTTTGCTATAGAGTTACAGCCGCAACATGCACTCTCTTCGGGAGAAGACCACTGAGCTTTCCCTGATTATAAGGATAAGGAAGATTATACATCAATTCCTCATCTGGTCGGGAGATTTACACATCAATCCCGATACACACAAAATGAAGAAGGATTTACGCATCAATTCCTTATTTGGTCAGGAGATTCACATCATCCCAATATAAAATAAATGAGGAAGGTGCTACATCAATTCTTCATCAGGACGTATGGATATACTTCGTCATTCACCCCTACATATTCAAAAATATGCTCTCCGAGTTAAACTTGTTTCGCGATTCAGCAAATTCTGACACTGAATGGATCTATGGTCAGGGAAACTACATGATGAGATTTCCCTTTGATTAATTAGGTGCATTACAATATCTTTTAGCATCAACCAAGTTACAAACATGAATTATAATAGATTCTACAAAGAAAGGTGTAATACATTTATAAAGTGCTTTTATAATCTTTAGAACACATTGAATGCATAACACTCGGGATCTCAATCCCTTATCACATCATTGAAAATTCTCATCCTGTAACATTATCATCATCATGATTACTAGATTTGGGTATTCAAACCCTTAGTTCATCACTGAACATTGTTACCTCTTATCAGGTAACTATTATCTCTAAGGCCTCAGACCAAGGTATACATTATACTTGTTGGACAAGTATTTCACACAGCTCACAAGGCCCATTTAAATATCTTGTCACCTTTCACTAGGCAACAACTATCTTTTTAGGTCATCAGACCCAATAAGCATTATACTTGTTGTATAAGTATTTAACATGGCTCACAAGGCCCATTTAAATCTATATCATATAAAACATCATAGCTCATACCTGGCTATGCTCATCATTTCATGATTCCTGTATGGTTAGCACTTCATGATAAATACACTAGTAGTATATGACATCACCATGCAATTCAAGAGAAATACAACCTTCCCATTATTGGGATTAAGAGAGAAAGATTTCTCCCCCTCTCCCATGCCCGTGGTGGAGGCCGAACATCCAGGAGGGTGGTAAATCAAGGCAGAAACTGGGATTCGAACCCGGGTCCCTTCCTGAGGAGACACCATGCTTGTCCACTTGAACAACCTTCCCATTATTAGGGTTAGGGTTTCTCATTCTAACCGATTAAGGTTTCAATTGCATACCATCACCCTTCATTAGGGTTAGGGTTTCCCCTTATTAACCAATTAGGGTTTCAAATCATATCATTACCCTTCATTAGGGTTAGGGTTTTCCCCTTATTAACTGATTAGGGATTTCAAGATCATATTATCAAGAATCAAACCCTAATTCATACTCCACTCATATTATGAGTATCCATGTATGCTCACTACATGATTATCATACAAGTATAAGTTTCCTCTCATCCTCATTAGGATGTTGATTAAATCATACTCTATTAGGTTGGCTCAATCTTTCTCTCAAGGTGCATTGGCCTACACTTAACACACTGCAATAAACTCTTTATATCTTAATGTATTACTTGACATAACACAATTCATGTGTTACTCCATCAAGTGCATTGAATTAAGGTGCTTCCACCATATTGGGTATAAAGGTGCGTACTTGACACCATATCATGCTTCCATATTGTGCTTGTGGTGTATCCTCATCACCATATCATGCATCCATATTGGGCATGTGGTGTATCCTCATCACCATATCGTGTATAAGGTGTATCCCCCATTACCATATCGGGTTTCCCAACATTTAGGGTTTGTCATCTATAGTTAGAGGTACTTAGCTTCATATCATGTATGAGGTGAATGCTTGACCTCATATTGTGTATACGGTGTATAATTAATACCATATCGTTCACAAAGTATGCACTTCATCACCATGTCATGCATAGGGTATGTGTTTCATCATGGTATCGTATTAGTAGTATATTCACATTATCATATCAGGTTAACATATTGGGTTAGACCCTTATACTCATACCTTTTCATACCTTCAAGGGATAAATCCTATCATGTGTTGAGTGACAGGCTAGACAAATTGTTGAACCCTTCACAATCAACCCATTATACAAAACGATAGGGGTGTGGGGTTCCATGGTATGTCGGGTTTCATATCATCATCTAGGGTTTCAACACCATATCGGGTTAGGGTGTATAATTGACACCATGTCGTGCATAAGGTGAATGCTTGACCTCATATCATGCTCATGGTGTTTTCTTGACACCATATCGTGCACAAGGTGTGTGTATGTGTCACACATATCGTCCATGAGGTATAAACTCATCAATGTATCGTACTTGAGGTGGGTACTTGAATCATCTATATCGGGTTGCTCATGATCTAGGGTTTGTCATATCAGATTAGAGTATATACTTGACTCCATGTCATGCATAGGGTGTATACTTGACCTCATATCGTGCTCATGGTGTATACTTGACCTCATATCGTGCTCATGGTGTATACTTGACCTCAAGTTATATAAACCACCTCAAGAACAACTTCAAAGCTCCAAGATCCAAAGATTCACATTCCCGAGGTTGAATATGAGCTTCACAACTCCTCTATAGGCAACGAATCACCATGGATAAGTATTTGGTGAAGAAGAAAAGAAAAGAAGATCTCAACCCTAGATCCATGATTTAATCCAAGGTTTAAGATGATCATGGCCTCACCTTAGGGTTAAGACTTGAGCTCATTCTTGCTCCTTGGCACCATGTATGATATCTCACCTCTGATACACGATATCCCCTCACTTGTGACCGATATCACTTCACTTGTGGCCAATATCACTTCACTTGGCCGATATCACCTTGCTATGGTCGATATCACCTTGCCATGGCCGGTATCAAGGCTCTAAGAATGATGCCCATTAACCTATGCATGATACCAAGACACTATGCACGATATCTAAGAGCAAGAGGGTGGTAAGATTCGAAAAATTCCACTAGTAGGTGAAAGGAGTGGTATATATAGTTGAGGTTCATGAAAAAGAGTGAATATGAGGTGTCATCACTTTAAGATACTAGGTGCCACATGTACATGCATGGTTGACATTTGTACATGCATTTATTCTAATTTATCTTGAAATGCAAAACACTTGATGATAATATAGAGATAATATCTTGGCCATCGCTTATCTCTGGATAAGATATATCAACTCAATCACCTCTTTATTCACAACCCGATACAACTTTTCCAAGGAAGTTGTAAACTGGTACACTTCACCTTATTGAGGTGCTTAGGCCGTCATGGACTTTTACAAGAGTTCACAAACCAATATGTGACTCCCTCTATGGATCCTTGTCTGATAGGCACTCTCATATGAACTCTACAACCCGATACAACTCATGTAAGGGCTTCAACTATACATCATCTCTTAATTTTTCATCACCAACAATACCATCATTCAAAGATGATTAAAAAATGGTGTATCCTTATTTATATATCCTATAAATGATACATAGATGAAGTAGGGACACTCGATAGGTGGTAATTTTCATATCAACCGTACGTTATGGGTAATTTACAATTTTCACCAAAATTGGTACACAAGGCACTAGCATTATTCAAACAAGCTCAAACTTGGAATTTATGCTTTCCACAAGCCACCAACTAGCATCATTCTCTCTCTTATGATGCTAAAACACTTAAGGAACATTCGACATGTGACATATTGCAATATAGCCCCTCATCTTGGGTAAATTGCATTTTGGTCCAAAATAAAAGAACATTGCTCAAACATTATTGAAACAGGACCAAACTTAAAACATAAGTTTGTCACCTGATAAAAAAACATTTTAGAGGATTATATTAAAGTTCTAAGCAACTTATTTAAGCCAAACAAATAGGGTTATCCCTAAACCCAGGTCATGGATGTTACAAGTTATAAACCCCTAACAAGGATTTTGTCCCTGAAATCCTAGATGAAGGGAGACAATGGTTATTCATGCATTACATCATCAAGCCTCCACATAACATCTTAATGTCATGGAGATGCCATAGAACTTTGACTAGTACAAAGTCCTTCCATTCAGGGACATCATAGAATCTGTCATACAAGACACATACTCAACTGTCCTTTTCATTAATGACTGCAATGTCAATTCTGTGTCAGGTAACACTTTCTAAGTCAGAGAAGTACTATTCATACTTTGAATAATTCAGGTGTAAAACCTCATTGACTTGTCACCTTCTCAACTTACAACTTTATGTAATAAGATTCTTGATCTTGGGAATTTCCCCATACCCCTCCCTTAGTTTAGCATTTCTCCTCCAAGGAAAGACTAGAGTTACATTCTGTCACCCATTTGGGACTACAAGTCTTATCACGTTTCTATTGTGCCATTCTAATCTGTTGACACAACACTAAACTTACTTATGACTTGTACCAACCATCCCGTTAGCTATTTATTTTCTTGTCATAAGGAGAGGCTACTTATCAAAGAAAAACTATCTCAAAGGTATCTCTAGATGTTATTTGTATAAGCTGCCTCAACAGATCTCGGTAGGGATATTCTAAGGAATTATATTTAGTTTGATAATATTTTTACCAAAACAATTCTATAATTGTTCCTTCACTTGATACATCCTTATCAATGTTATGTTTATGTAGAGCATAAACCCCTAACATATGATATTCATACAATAGTTATCTCAAAGTTGGCCCTTCTAGGTAACTAAACATTAATCATCTTATCAGGAGTCATGTTCTCATTTTCTCATACCATTGAAAGTTCTTGGATACTAGGATTCTTTACCTTGGTATTTGTTACATGTGACAAAAACACATCACATCATCATCATTTTCATTTCTCTGTTGTTATCACCAAAGCCAAACATATAGTAGGACCTTTCTTTCAACTTGGGACATACTTATCACATATAATCTTTGCCTTGGAACCAAAATCCAAGACTAGTTGATACTTTTCAAAGTATCCATCTATATATTACTTCTAATCTATGCACATCAAGTGCCATAATACTTACTTAATTGTCATGTCCCTACAAGGAAAGAACACAAGGAAACATATTCCTTTATATCACCCCATCATTATCCAGGGTTGTTTATCAAAGAAAATAGATTATCACCTTCTTTGATTATTGCATAAACTTTCAAATGTTCATGTGTCATTCAATCTTGTTTCATCTTAGGTTCATTGCCATCAACATAGGAATTATAAAGATGATTACATGTCATCATTCCTTTATTTTTTATTGTCTAGTATGTTCATCAACATTTTTCTGATTTTATTTATATTCACATCATGGAAAAGATCTTTATTCTTCACAAATTCTTTATTGAACAAGGATCATCTCCCTTTTTCCCTTTCTCTTATCATGATAATTGTACTTTTTACCTCCTCATACTCACATATTAGTTTAAGATAAACTCAGTTTCTATTTCATTACAGTTAAGATGTGATAGAAGTATCCATGCCATATTTTTAGTTTCATTATGCTCTTTAGATTGTCTCAAAATGACTACTTGATCAGAGTAATCAGAAAGATAACAATCTAAGAGTCCCATACTTACCTTGCCTTCATGAGTTGAATACCTGGTCAGGGTATACAAGTACTGATATTAGGTAGTATGCACCTTGTTTTATATCATATACCTTACTTTTCATAGCATCCATATCGTAGGGATAAGTATCCCTAGATTTCTCCAGGAATCTCTTTTATACCTCATCCTCTTTTATACAAACAAAAGAAATTATAAAACCTTTTAAAGATTACTTGGACAGAATGTAAGTTCTCATCCTCCTTATGTCCTCATAGGACTAATCAAAGGAAGCTCAACAACAACTACTTTTCTTATAACTAACAGATAAAATTAGGAGAAGACATATCAGAATGAAACAATTTTATCTGATCGGTCTCAACTTGTGGATCGGTTACTGCATCAGGCTGATTCATTGCATAGAATATTGTCTTTGCTTGTTTCCAACGTCGTGCTCTATCGTTTGGTATAGATGGACCTGGTTGGGACATATGTCCACGTCCTCATGTGCCACTGCTAAACTATTGCCTTTAAGAGTCTTGTTGACTCTTCCTCGGTGGTTGGGTCATTCCCTCTTTTCTTTTCAGATAAAAGGATCTAATATGCCCAACTTGTCCACATCTATGACATGTCTTATATGCACTCCATGGTCTTGTCGATCTTATTACCGATGTAGAAGCTACATTAAGAGTTCTAACTGGTGGAACATTAGGTCCTTTTACCTTTCTTGGTATCCACTGCCCTGGTATACTAGGTGTTTGTTGCATTGGTGGCAGCAAAAACTTCTCCTTTTTAGAGCTACTAGGCATCTTTTCCCAAGTTTGGACAAATCTTTTCTTAGTTTCCACCTCATGATCCTTTACTGGACAATCCTTTATAAAATGTCATGCTTTCCTACACCTGTAGCATACTCTGATTTTGTGTCGTATCCTAATCCTTTCGACATTTTCTACTACTCCAACATAACTATGTTGATCAGAAAACCTGCTAGAGCCCAAAATTTCATCATTGGGGACTGGTAATCTAGGTTGTATTTCTAGTATCTGATCCTCTATATGCGTCAATGTTGTCATAACCAGTCCAGTGAGAGCATTAAAAGTAGGGTTCTCTATCATGGCTAGATCAACTTGGGGATTCTCAGGCATTCGTTCTTCTCTCGCCTGATCCCTTGCACCTTCTCCTGGTGTAACAACATTGCTTTCAGCAATGTGTTCCTCGTGTTCTCCAGACATCTTTAAGCTTTACTCTATCTTTTACGTAAGGAGAAGTCACTATAAGATATATTGGAGGACACTAGAATAGACTCAACACCTTAGTCATATGTCTCTGTAGACTCGACGAACCTTAAGCTCTGATATCAAAACTTTGTGATGACCCGACATCGAATCAAGCCAAATCACCACCAGTAATAATTGCAGAATAACCATAAACATCGGATTAACAAAAACCACTAAAAATAAAATCATTTTACAAGGAGATCCATTACCAGGAAACTCTTACTGAAATATCCAAAACTTTATACATATCATGGTTCACATTGTACATACATTGTATCATCTCATCTTGAGGACAACACATAACAGTTGCTTTGCCAAAACCTATACATAAGCAACATAAAACCTTGAGGCAATCAAGAAAAAATATCAGATCGTTCATAAAACCATTATGTACTAACTCCAAGGACCTGAGAGTATAGAGACGACACATAGAACTTCGATCTACAAGACATAACAGACAGTACACTCAACTTGAGTTGTTACTACTGCCCCTACTATTGTCCTTCCTCTATAGAATGGTCTCTACCTTCTTGTGCGCATCCACCTAAAAATTGTGGATCCCACAGGGTGAGATAATTGTCCCAATGAGAGATATAACTCTCCGCCAACAATGTTATTATCACAGGTAAATAGTATAAAATTGACCAGAGGTTCTTTTATATCAATAAGCAAGATTAATCATTGTTTAAAAGCAAAACATATCAATATCATCTTTTAAAACATTGCATCTATCTATGATAGAGCAATAAATCATCTATTCACTTTATAAAGAATATGAAGAACATGTATACCATCTATCTATTTAAGATGTGTAAAAGAAGTGAACATCAACCAGTGTTTTCCGTATTCAATACTTAAGCAAATACGCTATACGGGTGATTACATATTTGCAAACACACTTATGCCCTGAGCAGATGAGATATACTTCTCATACTCCAACCAACCACCGCTTAGTCAAAATCGGTACCATACAAGGTCAACGGCAGATTCGGCTTCCAAGACCTCACCCGTCTAGGTCGGTATGAGACAATTGGCAGGACATCTTATGTCTACTGCAATTAGCTTACCATGGTATACTAGTATCTTCACTATAGAGTTACAGACACATCATGCGCTCTCTTTGGGAGAAGACCACTGAGCTTTCCCAGATTATAAGGATAAGGAAGATTATATATCAATTCCTCACCTAGTCAGGAGATTTATACATCAATATCGATACACAGAATGAAGAAGGATTCACACATCAATTCCTTATTTGGTTAGGAGAATCACATCATCCCAATATAAAATAAATGAGGAAGGTGCTACATCAATTCTTCATCAGGACGTATGGATATACTTCGTCATTCACCCCTACATATTCAAAAATATGCTCTCCGAGTTAAACTTGTTTCACCATTCAACAAATTCTGACACTGAATGGATCTATGGTCAGGGTGGCTACATGATGAGATTTCCCTTTGATTAATTAGGTGCATTACAGTATCTTTTAGCATTAACCAAGTTACAAACATGAATTATAACAGATGCTACAAAGAAAGGTGTAATACATTTATCAAGTACTTTTATAATCTTTGGAACACATTGAATGCATAACACTTAGGATCTCAGTCCCTTATCACATTACTGAAAATTCTCATCCCTTAACATTATCATCACATGATTACTAGATTTGGGTATTCAAACCCTTAGTTCATCACTGAACATTGTTACCTCTTATCAGGTAATTGTTACCTCTAGGTCCTCAGACCAAGGTATACATTATACTTGTTGCATAAGTATTTCACACAGCTCACAAGGCCCATTTAAATATCTTTTCACCTTTCACTAGGCAACAACTATCTTTTTAGGTCATCAGATCCTATAAGCATTATACTTGTTGTACGTGTATTTAACATGACTCACAAGGCCCATTTAAATTTGTATCATATAAAACATCATAGCTCATACCTGGCTATGCTCATCATCTCATGATTCCTGCATGGTTAGCACTTCATGATAAATACACTATTAGTATATGACATCACCATGCAATTCAAGAGAAATACAACCTTCCCATTAGTAGGGTTAGGGTTTCTCATTCTAACCGACTAGGGTTTCAAGTGCATACCACCACCCTTCATTAGGGTTAGGGTTTCCCATTCTTAACCAATTAGTGTTTCAAATAATATTGTTACCCTTCATTAGGGTTAGGGTTTTCCCCTTATTAACTGATTAGGGGTTTCAAGATCATATTATCAAGAATCAAACCCTAATTCATACTCCACTCATATTATGAGTATCCATGTATGTTCACTACATGATTATCATACAAGTATAAGTTTCTCTCTCATCCTCATTAGGACGTTGATTACATCATACTCTATTAGGTTGGCTCAATCATTCTCTCAAGGTACATTGTCCTACACTTAACACATTGCATTAAACTCTTTATATCTTAATGTATTACTTGACATGCACTAGTACATAACCGACCTTTAGTGTCGGTTATTTAAGGCCTTTAGTGTCGGTTTCTAAGTGACACCTATGTGGGCGACGCTAAAAGCCTAGTCGTTACACGTCGGTTCAAAAACCGACGCCAAAAACCTTCGCGTGCCACCGAAAATGCGCCAGCAGGGCACTATAGGCGTCGGTTATTAGATAAGAAACTGACGCCATATACCTTCGCGCCACAGAAGGGCGCCATCTTGGGCACTATCAGTGTCGGTTATTTGATAAGAAACCGACGTCATATAACTCCCAACACGGCCGTGCTGGCCAGCACGGCCGTGGTGTCTGGTCTGCTTCCACAGCCGTGCACTCCCAACACAGTCGTGCTGGCCAGCACGGCCGTGGTGTCTGGTCTACTGCCACGGCCGTGCTGGCCAGCACAGCCGTGGTGTTAAGGAAATAGACGTCGGTTACTATTAGAAATCGACACTGTAACGATGTGGCATCGGTTTTATACAAATAACCGATGCCTATTTTTGGTCCGCTGACACGGCCGTGCTGGCCAGCACAACCATGGTGTTAAGGAAATAGACGTCGGTTATTATTAGAAACCGACACTGTAACGATGTGGCGTCGGTTTTATACAAATAACCGACACCTATTTTTTGTTTTTTTTTCTGTCAGTCTGCAGACCTACTGTATGGCTGGTCGCAGGATGAGAAACCTGCAGTTCAGTTATGAACTGCATGTTTTACGACATCCATTGATATCAGCCAACAACAGGCCACAAACCTACAAAATTAATAACAAAAATATTCACACATTTAGCAATGCAACCTGTAGTTCCATTTGATTTTCACACATTTAGAAACATTCATGTAGCTAGCAATCTGTAGTTCCATTCATTTTCACATTCACACATGTAGAAACATTCATATAGCAACCAACAGTTTCATTCATTTTCACTCACACACATGTAGAAACATCCAGACATGTAGAAACATTCACACATATATTATAATTCAGAAATTCATTACAAAATATCATTCTTTAGTCATTATTCGCTATCAACATCCCAATTATATCTTAAAACCCCCACTACTTGTATGGTTGTTGCCCATTCTTCTCTTACTTCATTTAATTCTCCCGTCGTATAGGGAGCATGTACATCTGGTAAGGCCGTTCCTGTAGTGTGGTCAGTTTTAAACACCTATAAAGAGAATGATGTATATATATAATTAATGAGCTATAAATAAGATTGATATATTTCATATTATCTAATGAGACTATATAATACCTCAGCAATACAATCGATGTCCATTACGGCATATTTGATAATCATGTACATAAATCACATCACATAGAATCCACATGCCCATCCGTTGTCTTGTGTAGCACGCTATAAATTCAAACATACAAAATATTAAAAAATACAACTAATTAAGTAGTGTTCACATAAATAATATATACATATATTGCAGTCGGGAACTTACTTTCACGTTCTTCCAAATTATTGGCTGATTCTTTTTCATGGGGACCTTTCCTCCAGCCTTTTTGAACTCATCAAAACCCCTACATGTTAATGTAACACAGTACATTGCATAATTAAATAGTAATGTAATAACATATGTTAATGGATATGAAAATGAAATATTTCTCACCAGAATAATGCCATTTTCATTATGTGTCCATATTTTGTATTCAATTTACTCCCCTTAGGATCTAGATAATAGACAGTGAACGTCTCGGGGACAATAACCAGTAACTCCCAATGCATACCACTAGAGGTAAAAAGGTTAAAAATTAATAACTCAAAATCCACAATAAAAATGTAATTTTCTTAAGTCCAAATTATAATAAGCAAAGTAAACTTACTCTAAATTGAATGGAACCATTATCACCATCTTCTTATTTTGAGCAAAAATTGTAAAAGCCTCACAGCAGTATTGTTGAACTAACGGATGGTCTTTAGCTACTAGACTAATCAAAGATGGAATCAAAAATCCTACATGTTCAAATGCAAAATATGCACATATCTTGTCTAAGTAGCTGCAAAATATGTATTAATTACGCATGCATTAATAAATAAGAAACCAGATCACCAGATCCTACACAAGGTATATGGATGTATAAAGAAGATCTCACCTTATCCATAGCTCTATCACAAATGTATTTAGCCAATCATATTGAAACAACTCCAAAATATCTTATATAAATAGTTTGCTTTCGTATGATTGACCTACAACATCTGAATCTATAAAAATAGTTATAGGGCAATTTATATCATGTTCGGCTAACCATATTGCCATACCCCTACAGTTAGGACCTAACAGGATAGGTAGGTCCTGTGGAACCCAACTGGGTAATGTAGGAGGTGGAAGTGAAGGCCTAGATGCTATGGGTGTCTTCTTTTTAACCTGTATATATATATATATATATATATATATATATATATATAATAATTTCAGATCAACTGACATCATATACACACACTAACAATTTAACGTAATGTAATTTTACCATACAGTTTCAGTAAAGATGACATCCGCTTTTAGCCACAATATCACTCCGCCTTCTGCCTCACCAAGCGTTTCACAATCTGTGTGGGCATATGGCAATGGAAGATCCATCCACTTGGGGAATATATGTACCGGGCTCACACGAATCCAACCAGCTAGTAATGGAGATCCGTGAAACATTTCCCCTGGTAGGGATGGGTAAGCTGACGCCTCTGCAACGACATATTCATTAACTTTTAGACGGCATGGCTTCAACCCCTACAAATTTTTGTGTAAAGAATGTTATATACATATATACATATCATCTTTTTTTGAAACGAATACAATTTCATATATACATATCATCTTGAAAACATATCATCTTGAATTAACAAACTAGTTACTATGTCATAAAAATACTTACAGTGGATTTGCTAGATGGTCGGTCTACAGGATTACTTCCAACCTCTACAGTAGGAGTAGAGCCTGCAGTAGGAGACACCATAGTTACTGTCTGGTAAGTGGCAGTCTGAGATGCCTGCCACTTTTTCATTGCTTCTTCGAGTTTCCTATCAAATAGCTTATCTACCTATACATGGATAAAAGAAACGTCAAATTCTAATTATTGAATTCTCTTTTGCAGTAACATCTACAAGGAAAAAATATGTTACCTCTTCTTGTGAAAGTCCTACTTTTGGGACATGTTTGTGCTGGGATGGCCCAAAAAAAGCTTTGATGCCCACACCAGCGCCTGCAGCCCTAACACGTCCAGGATGCTCTGGGTTACCCAGAGCAACTGTCAATTCATCCCTTGTGCCCTCAGGGATGAACTTGCCTTGTTTCCTCAGCTCATGCAGCTCCCGCTAATCGCCAAAAAAAATTTGTAATTAAGTAAACACCACAAATAATCAATATTCGAACGATTGCTGTAAGAGTTGTATTTTACCATTTTTGCAGCCGCCTCAGCAGTTGCGGGCTTCCTTATTTCTCCCTTCTTATTTTGCCTCCCAACTATCCAGACATCATGGCGAGGCAGAGGTGTGCTACCTATAGTGGAGGACTCCTGAGTAGCAGCAGACTGAGCAGTAGCCTCAGACTGTAGTCTTTGGCGAATGCCTGCATACCCCTTTGGACCCATTGTGTGGTCATGCACATTCAGTGCACGTTGTAATCATCAGCACGGTCATCACCTATAGTGGAGGACTCCTGAGTAGCAGCAGACTGAGCAGTAGCCTCAAATTGTAGTCTTTGGCGAATGCCTGCATACCCCTTTGGACCCATTGTGTGGTCATGCACATTCAGTGCACGCTGTAATCATTAGCACGGTCATCAGGAGAATGCTCAGCCATCTGAAAATTCACATTCACATTGTAAAGTTCACATTGTAAAGTAATTCAAATTGTAAAGCTCACATTGTAAAGTTCACATTCACATTGTAAAGTAATTCACATTGTAAAGTTCAAATTATAAAGTAATTCACATTGTAAAATTCACATTGTAAAGTTCACATTGTAAATCTCACATTGTAAAGTTCACATTCACATGGTAAAGTAATTCACATTGTAAAGTTCACATTCACATTGTAAAGTTCACATTCAGAAAAATAAAACATACAAAAAAATATAAACATGCCTCTAATATTGCGATTTTTTTATCAATTAACAATCCTTCATTGTGATCTCCGCGCACATACAAGTCATCATTAGCTTCAATATTTGCTGGTGTAGGCAACCCAACTGAGAATGGACTGGAGTCATCATACTTATCATAGTACTGTTCTTCATCTATAGGATCTTCAATGAACTGTCTTTTACCATGAAGAACAACCGACCATTTATCATTTGCAGGATCATCGATATAAAATACTTGTTTCGCATGTGATGCCAATATGAATGGTTCACCTTTCTCACCAATCTTTTCAAAGTACACTAAAGTGAAACCCAATTCATCCACTATAACTCCTTTGGTGTTATCAACCCAATTACATTTGAAGAGCGGAATTCTAAAATCTATGTAGTCAAACTCCCATATGTCTTCATTGACACCGTAATATGACATTTTAGCTTCACATGGACTCTTATCCTTTTCACTTGCAAAAAACATAGTCGATGCTTGAAGGGTGACCCCACTGTTTTGGACGACACTCTTATCATCTTGGCGCTTTGTGTAATATGTGAATCCATTAATGTCATACCCTTCATAAGACATAACAGTCAATTTTGGTTTAAAGGTCAGGCATTTGATAGTTTCAGTAATATCATCTGGTGTTTGAGATAGTTGATGTAAGACTTTATTTTCAAACCACTTAATAAATGTCTTGTTATGCTCTCTAGCAAGCCACATTGTATTGGCTCGAGGATATTGTCTCTTGATGAAATTGGTATGTTCCTCGATATAAACGTTCACTTCATCCATGTTGTGTAAAATATGCAAGTGACCTTGTTCCAACTGCTCACGACTAATTACTTTCACACGTAATCCCAAAATTCCTTTGCCAAATTGCTCGTCAATATTCTTGTCATTATCAGGAGTGTCATTACCACTGAGAAAGTCATTGCAAAAATCCATAACCTCTCTCGCCACATAACCCTCGATAATACTTCCTTCAGGCTGATAATGGTTTCGAACATCACTTTTAAAAATGCTCATGTATCGTTCAAAGGGATACATCCAATGCAAGAAAATTGGTCCCAACATTTTCACTTCCCTAGTCAAGTGGACAACAAGATGTACCATGATATCAAAGAATGACGGAGGAAAATACATCTCAAGCTGACATAGGGTAACAACCACTTCTCTTTGCAATTTATCAAGAGTATCAGGGTCAATAACTTTGCTGCACAGACTGTTGAAAAAGAAACAAAGTCTGGTGATTGCAAACCTTACATGGTTTGGAAATATAGATCTAATTGCCACAGGCAATATTTGTTGCATTAGAGTGTGACAATCATGAGATTTAAGACCTATCAACTTCAGATCTTTCATTGATACCAATCTACGGATGTTGGATGAGTAACCCTGTGGCACCTTAACATTTACCAAACATTCACAAAAAGCTTTCTTCTCCTTTCTAGACAATGTGTAACAAGCGGGAGGTAAGTACGTTCTCCGATTTCCCATTTCACGAAATTCTGTTAATTCTGACCTTATTCCCATTTCACGTAGGTCCAGTCTGGATTTTATCCCATCTTTAGTCTTACCTGGTATATTCAACAAAGTACCAATGACACTATCACAGACATTTTTCTCAACGTGCATGACATCGATACAATGCCTGACTGTCAAAGAACTCCAATAAGGAAGATCCCAAAATATTGACTTCTTCTTGAATAAAGATTTGTCACTCCGTGTGGCCATAGTACATTGTGATCTCTTACCAAATTCATTGACAAAGTCTTTTACTCTTTCATAAACAACCTCCCCTAGTATAGGTTTAGGTTCACTCCGTTCCTCATTCAATCCATTGAATGCTTTGTGCTTCCTACGATACGGATGAAATTTTGTAAGAAACCTTCGATGACCGAGATATACAGTATTACCGCCATGTTTTAGTCTTATTGAATCAGTGTTCTCTTCACATATAGGACACACTTTAGCTCCTTTGACACTATATCCAGACAAATTCCCATATGCTGGAAAGTCATTAATAGTGCAAAACAACATAGCATGCAAACGGAATGTCTCTCTTCGTGAAGCATCATAGGTCATCACACCTTCACCCCAGAGTTTCTTTAAGTCATCAATCAGAAGTTCAAGATAAACATCGATGTCATTTCCAGGTTGTTTAGGGCCCGATATCAACAACGACATCATTACGTACTTATTTTTCATACACAGCCAGGGAGGAAGATTGTATATAACAAGCATGACTGGCCAAGTGCTATGTTGGCTGCTCAATGTCCCATACAGATTCATCCCATCTGTACAAAGCCCAAGTCTTAGATTCCTGACTTCTTCACCAAATTCAGGGTACAATAGATCAATCTTCTTCCACTGTGGGGAATCAGACGCATGTCGTAGGATCCCATCATTATTTTTCTTAACATTTGCATGCCACCTCAAATTCTTCACATCTATCGGATTAGAAAACAAGCGTTGAAACTGTGATATTATAGGTAGATACCACATCACCTTGGCAGGAGAACCAGTTTTGGACTCCCCCGAAGTCGTCAATTTATACCGTGACGCACCACATTTTGGACAATCTTTCAAATCCACATAGTCCTTTTGAAATAATACACAATCATTCGGGCATGTGTGTATCTTCTTGGCATCCATTCCCATTGGGCACAACAATTTCTTTACCTGATATGTTGAGATTGGCAGCTCGTTTCCTTCAGGAAGCATTTCTTTCAACAAAGACAGAAATGACGTGAAGCTTTTGTCGCTCCATCCATTGTTAGCTTTCAGCTTATACAATCTCAACACAGCGCTAAGCTTCGTAAACTTAGTACAACCTGTGTATAATGATATCTCAACATCATGCACAATGTTTCTAAAAATGGGAGGTGGATCGGTGTGCTCTACCCCACAACTATCCAACATCACATCAACGATGTCTGCTGGAACTAGTTCATTCACATCTACGTCATCGTAGGCAATTTCTTCTTCCACACAAGCACTGCTATCGACATCCACTGGTTTCGGGTTTGAAATCTCTCCATGCCAGTGTCATTTTTTATAGCCTTGTACAATCCCGTTTCACATGACATGACTTTTGATTTCGTCACCAGTGCTGACTTTCAAGTTGTTACCGCAATGCCTACATGGATAGTAGAACCTATCTCCAGGTTGTTTCCTATGTTCCTCCGCAAATCTAATAAATTGGTCAAGACCAGAAATAAACTCTGGGGTGTAGAGATTGCGAATGGACATCCATGATCTATCCATTCTATGATCAAAGAGAAAATAAGTATATATTACAAATAGATTAGGGTCTAGGGTTAACAGATTATGGTTTTTGCATGATTAAAACTTTAGGCCAACAAATACATGTGTTGTCATTCTTATATATAATAAATGTGTACCACCTATCCCATTCTTGAACACCTAATCTCACTAGTAAGTGTATAATGTGTATTGGGTTTTCGAGAAAATTTCGGCAGCATTTCCCTGCTGTTCTCTAAGTACATATGTACTTAGAGAACAAACGGGGAAATGCTACCAATACATATGTACTTAGAGAACAAACGGGGAAATGCTACCGAAATTTTCTCGAAAATCCAATACACATTATACACTTACATCCTAAGTGAGATTAGGTGTTCAAGAACAGTCCCAAACCGGGGACTATCCAAGATTTACTCCTAATGAGTAAATCTTGGATGGGTTTCTAGGCCAACAAATACATGTGTTATCATTCTTATATATAATAAATGTGTACCACCTATCCCATTCTTGAACACCTAATCTCACTAGTAAGTGTATAATGTGTATTGGGTTTTCGAGAAAATTTCGGCAGCATTTCCCTACTGTTCTCTAAGTACATATGTACTTAGAGAACAAACGGGGAAATGCTACCAAAATTTTCTCAAAAACCCAATACACATTATACACTTACATCCTAAGTGAGATTAGGTATTCAAGAATAGTCCCAAACCGGGGACTATCCAAGATTTACTCCTAATGAGTAAATCTTGGACGGGTTTCAAGGCCAACAAATACATGTGCTGTCATTCTTATACCTACAATCCTAGTTTCATCATTCATATCCTAGTTCTTCAAGTTAGGTTATTAACATTGTCAATATACTAAAAAAGGAAACAAGTTACCAATTTCATAGTTAGGACGGTAGAGATACCCTAAGATCTAGATCTAATGGTTCATAATGAGCCTGTGATAAAGTTACATCACTAGATGATTATATAATTTCAAAAGCAGTACACAAATAAATTCAAATGAGCAGATAATTAAATAAAAAACAATAGACAAAAAAATACAAATAAGTAGATGAAAAATACAAATAAGTAGATGAATAAATCATAAAAAAATCAGTACATAATTAAATAAACACAATCAGTAAACAACTTAAAAAAATTCCACTAGCTTGGTGAAATCAGTACATAAATAAACACAATCAGAATATTTTTCAATGGCTTTTGGGGTGACTTGGTGAAATCAGTGCATGTTTTGGGCATCCTTTGTATAGGTTGATCTAGGGTTCAATCTAGTAGATGAATCCAAATCCCAGCAGCAACCTAGGTGTGCCCTGGCTCTGCCCAAGCATCTGCTCAGAGGCCTAGCTAGGCAGGTCACCTAGGCTTGGGACCCTAGGCGTGCCCTGGCACCTGCTTAGGTGCCGCCTGGGTGAGGTCCAGGTCGGCGACAGCAGAGAAAGCAAGCGGCGGAGGAGAAAAGGCGGACGATCGAAGGGTTACCTTACAGGAAGCTGGCAGAGCAGAGACCTAGCAGGAAGCTGGCGGCGGCAAGGAGAGCACCGAAGCAGCTACCGGCGGGGTCGGCGACGACGAGAGGAGAGGAGCAACGACCGGCGGCAGCACCAAGCGACAGTGAGAAGAGAAGCAATGAGTGGAGACGAGCAAGAAATTGCCGGACCTAACTAAAGAATCAGGAATGAAACAGAGAAAGGGGAAGAGTCGCTTGCGCTGGTGCTGTTAAGTTAAACATAAGCGTCAGTTGTTTAAATGACTGACGCTACAACCTAACAACGTCGGTTTCCATAAAAAACCGACGTAATAGGGGTGTAAAAAATTTTGGCGGGGACGGTGTGCGCACACTTATAACGTTGGTTATTATAAGACAACTGACGCCCATATTAGAACTTTTAGCGCAAATTTTATCTTCATTCAGCGTCGGTAATTAGCTAAAACACCGACGTTGTATCTGATACTTTGGGGCAATTTTTTTTGCTCGAAAAAATTGGATTTCACGGGCTACTTTAGGCGTCGGTTGTTTTTCTTCAACCGACACTGAATGAAAAGTGATACTTGTGTCTGGCTGGTCTTCAAATATAGACGTCGGATGTCCTTATTAACTGATGTTTAATGTGAGTAGCGTCGGTTTTACTAAAAAACCGACGCCTCTAAAAGCAACGTTGAACGCTGTTTCTGTACTAGTGATAACACAATTCATGTGTTACTCCATCAAGTACATTGAATTAAGGTGCTTCCACCATATTGGGTATAAAGGTGTGTACTTGACACCATATCATGCTTCCATATCGTGCTTGTGGTGTATCCTCATCACCATATCATGCATCCATATTGGGAATGTGGTGTATCCTCATCACCATATGGTGTATAAGGTGTATCCCCCATTACCATATCGTGCACCCATATCAGGTTGCCCAACATTTAGGGTTTGTCATCTCAAGTTAGAGGTACTTAGCTTTATATCGTGTATGAGGTGAATGCTTGACCTCATATCATGTATACAGTGTAAACTTGATACGATATCATGCAAAAAGTATGCACTTCATCACCATGTCATGCATAGGGTATATGTTTCATCATGCTATCGTATTAGTAGTATGTTCACATTATCATATCTGGTTACCATATTAGGTTAGCATATCGGGTCAGACCCTTATGCTCATACCTTTTCATACCTTCAAGGGATCAATCCTATCATGTGTTGAGTGATAGGCTAGACAACTGGTTGAACCCTTCACAATCAACCCATTATACAAAATGATAGGGGTGTGGGGTTCCAAGTTATGTCGGGTTTCATATCATCATCTAGGGTTTCAACACCATATCGGGTTAGGGTGTATAATTGACACCATGTCGTGCATAAGGTGAATGCTTGACCTCATATCGTGCTCATGGTGTATGATTGACACCATATCATGCACAAGGTGTGCGTATATGTCACTCATATCATCCATGAGGTATAAACTCATCAATGTATCGTACTTAATGTGGGACTTGAATCATCTATATCGGGTTGTTCGTGATCTAGGGTTCGTCATATCGGATTAGAGTATATACTTGACTCCATGTCGTGCATAGGGTGTATACTTGACCTCATATCATGCTCATGGTGTATGCTTGACACCATATTGTGTACAAGGTGTGCACTTCATCATCATAATGTGCAAGAGGTACATACTCATTACCATATCGTGCTAGTGGTGTGTTCACCTCACCATATCGGGTTGGAGGTGCTTCAACCCGATATCGGGTTGGACCTTGATGAAATCATCATCATCAATCTCTAGAATCTTGTTATTACTATTCTAGTTCATGGACAACAGTCCTAAAAAAATTTAGAATTCATAGGACCATCAATTATTCAAGAGAATTCGAAATTGAAAGTAGATCAACAATTACAACAGAATTGAAGGTGAATAATAACATAATTGGGTTCAAGTTATATAACCCACCTCAAGAACAAATTCAAAGCTCCAAGATCCAAAGCTTAACATTCCCAAGGTTGAAGATGAGCTTCACAACTCCTCTATAGGCAAAGAATCACCATGGATAAGTATTTGGTGAAGAAGAAAAGAAAAGAAGATCTCAACCCTAGATTCATGCTTTAATCCAAGGTTGAAGACGATCATGGCCTCATCTTAGGGCTAAGACTTGAGATCCTTATTGATCCTTGGCACCATGGACGATATCTCACATCTCATACACGATATCCCCTCACTTGTGGCCAATATCACTTGACTTGTGGCCAATATCACTTCACTTGGTCGATATCACCTTGCTATGGTCGATATCACCTTGGTATGGCCGATATCACCTTGCCATGGATGATACCAAGGCTCTAAGAACGATGACCCTTAACCTATGCAAGATACCAAGACACTATTCACGATATCTAAGAGCAAGAGTGTGGTAAGATTTGAAAATTTTCACTAATAGGTGAAAGGAGTGGTATATATAGTTGAGGTTCATGAAAAAGAGTGAATATGAGGTGTCATCACTTTAAGCTACTAGGTGCCACATGTCCATGCATGGTTGACACGTGTACATGCATGTATTCTCATTTATCTTGACATGCAAAACACTTAAGGATAATCTATAGATAATATCTCTTCCATCACTTATCTCTTTGGATAAGATATATCAACTCAATCACCTCTTTATTCACAACCCGATACAACTTTTCCAAGGAAGTTGTAAACTGATACACTTCACCTTCTTGAGGTGATTAGGCCGTCATGTCCTTTGACAAGAGTTCACAAACCGATATGTGACTCCCTCTATGGCTCCTTGGCTGATAGGCACTCTCATATGAACTCTACAACCTGATACAACTCATGTAAGGGCTTCAACTATACATCATCTCTTGGTCTTTTCATCACCAAGAGTACCATCATTCAAAGATGATTCAAACATGGTGTCTCCTTATTTATATCTTCTCTAAATGATACATATATGGAGTAGGGACACTCTAGAGGTGGTAATTTTCATATCAACCCTACATTTTGGGTAATTTACAATTTGCACCAAAATTGGTACACAAGGCACTAACATTATTCAAACAAGCTCAAACTTGGAATTTAGGCTTTCCACAAGCCACCACCTAGAATAATTCTCTCTATCATGATGCTAAAACACTTAAGGCACATTCAAAATGTGACATATTGCAATATAACCCCTCATCTTGGGTAAATTGCATTTTGGTCCAAAACAAAAGAACATTGCTCAAACATTATTCAAATAGGACCAAACTTAAAACATAAGTTTGTCACCTGATAACAAAACACTTTAGAGGATTATATTAAAGTTCTAAGCAAATTATTTAAGCCAAAAAATAGGGTTAGCCCTAAACCCATGTCAGGGATGTTACATAGAGGTAGTAGGTAGATAGTTTTTTGGTTTTGGTTCACTTGGACCGGTGGTTCACTCAAAAGAGATGGTCAACCAATGGTTCACCCCTTAAGTGACTAAAGTCCTAAGAACCGATGATTCCTTTTCTTGGAGGTGAAGGGTCATCCCCAGAGAACCAGTAACTGATGGCTAATTAGGTATCCATGAATGATGGAAAATCTTTTTGTATGGCTGCTTGTATGGCCATGGAAGTTCTAGGCTATGGATACATGGAGAGCTTCTAGGACACCTCAAGCTTCTCTCTTTCCTTATCCATAAAGCTTTATATACCTATCCTTTAGCCCAAAAACGAAAGCTTTGGACTCTTATCTCTTTCCTCCTCTCCAGATCTCATCTTTCACCTGCTCTGTGGTGAACAAAGTGCCCAAGGAAGAAGAAGGTAGCCGACCTTCTTTGTTAAGCATCTAGGTTTTTTTTTGCTCTCTTCTAGGGTTTGAGGAGCTACCCTTACTATTCTGACCTAAAATAAGTAAGTTGCTTCCTCCTTTTTTCATTTCTCTTAATTTTCTAGCTCCCCTTCCTTCTTCCTGGACAAACCATGGTTTTCAATGGAGGAGCTTGCTTTAAAGATCAAGGAACTTATCTTTCTTGCTTCCTTCACCTAGGGTTTACTCCCTTTTTTGGAGAAGAAGCTTACTTGTCTGAGTTCAGACCTATAGCTAGGGTTCCTACTTCTTTTTCTCAAGTTTTCTTGCTGCTTGGACTCTGATCTTCTTCCTAGAGGTGAGTTTTATAACCTTCCTCACATTTATTGCTTACTACTAGCTTGCTTGTTCAAGTTCTTGCTTTAAAACAAAGATCTAAGCATATAGAAAATATTTTTACCTAGAGTTTTAATTTTAATATTGTTCTTTGATTAGTTTCTAACTTATATGAACCTGAAACCATGTGCATGGCCTTCATGAGGTAGAAGAAGCCTTACTCCTTGCATAACCATGAACTGATGGTACCCTTGGGGTCAAAAAATATGGTTCCTTCTATGTGATAATGAACTATTTTCCTTCTTTTCTTGATGTTTGGTGGTTTGGAACTTATGAAAAACCGATGGTCTTTACTTTTTTGTTGTTTTAATGAGTCTAGTGAACCCTAGAACCGAAGGTAATGTTGCTTTGGTAACTAATGATAGATGGTTACCCTAACCCTAGCAAACAATGGCCTACTTTCTACATGTTGAGAGGCATTTTCCCCCTTTGCTCCATCACCTAATGGTTGGGTCTTTGTGACAACCGATGGAGGGCACTTGGTTCTGTTTTGAGCCTTCTTTAAGTATGTAGAACCGAAGGCTATGCTCCTCTAAGGTGGATGGCTTTATTACTCACTACAAGTGGTTCTAAGTGAATGATTTACTTAGGATTTTAGGCTATTTTCAAACCTTATACAAGAACTTATGGTTTTGAACAAAGAACATGATCCAATTATTAAGATTTGGTGCTTCAACATCCAATGGTTTTGGGTGAAACCAATAGTGCAATGTGTTGGTTCTAATTATGAGAATTCTATGGATCATGCCCTTAAACTTAGTCTTACCTTTGCCCTCAAATGAATATAATTGTTATACACCAAGATGACTTGATATACAACCATAATGAAGCATATCTTGTTACATTTAATCCTAATGTACCTAAGTTATGGTGATTTATTAGGAATATCCCATTGAATGGTTAATAAAATAATGGAGTAATCTCTTATGGTGGTTGAAACCCTAGTATACTATAAATCTGATGATTACACCTTGAGCTATGCATGTATCCATACTTGAGGTTAGTATCAGATTTGATGGTGATGCTTAACCTTATGCATCCATGATCTAATGAAGATGTCGTGAGTTAGGGTTTGGGTATGAGTTATTATTTGTAACTTTAAAGTAACTTATCTTGTTGAACCTAATCCTAAAGCAAATATATGGTGGTGGTTAAACATGCTACCCTTCCTTGAATGGTTATTATAATAATGTAATATTCCCTCTAATGTTGTTGTTGCCCTAATGTCTTAATTAGTGATTATATTAGCCTAATGATTGATGTTTTCTCATGCTAAACAAGTGCACTACAAGTAAGATGGTGATTAATCATATCTACCCTTCTTATATGTTGATATAATGAAGAAAATGCTCTTAATGCTAAGATAAGCCTACATTGTTATCCTATAAACATTTTTTAATCCTTAATGCAATATCATGTTGAGCTTGTGTATCACAAGTATGGTGATGCTTGTTGAGCCTTATAATAAGGTATGGAAAATTATAATGATCTTGTAAGGAATGATGTGATGGTATGAATGACCTTTGGGCATGGTTGAGCCCCGAATGAGGTGTAATCCTCTTATATTGACAAGGGTTG
The DNA here is from genome assembly GCA_963693085.1 of Alisma plantago-aquatica. NCBI lineage: Eukaryota > Viridiplantae > Streptophyta > Magnoliopsida > Alismatales > Alismataceae > Alisma > Alisma plantago-aquatica. Next base: position 349,594,665 of record OY856410.1, on the reverse strand, counting down.
ATACCCTGTGATATTATGATATGGATTTGTATCTTGTGATAGTATGATGACAAGTGTAGTCTCATCAATGGCAAGTGAATAGTACCATGTGATGATAATATAAGGAACAATAAGTTCCACACATTTTATACCTTTTGAAGTTGTTATGTAGCAATGTTTTCTAACGAAGAATTAGGGGTTGTATGTCCACTTGTTTGATGCAAGCATAATTCACCCAATGGGCATAACTTATCAAGTGAAACCCTACATGTAGTTGCCATGTGCCATAGATCCATTCTAGTGTCATAACTTATTGAGTGGTGAAACAAGAAATTCCTACAGGAAACTCGGAGCGCATATTATTGAATATGCGGGGGCACAAGTCGAGTACCTCCTTGCATCCACAGTTGTAGGTTGTGGAGGATGGCTGCAGTCATACCTAGAATATTGTGATATTGTGATTTGTGAATGGTACCGGTATAACTGTAAGATTCCTCTTATAGAATGGACATGCATGAGCTATTCTCTAGCATCGTGACATGTACCAAAGTGGGCTAGTTACAAGACTATATGTCGTTGTTTTGCAGTTTGACTATATGTCACTGTGTTGTTTCTCGTACTAACTGGGAGTTGTGGGTGAGATCATGGAGTCTAGATCTTCCATAGATCTTGTATGGCACTGATTTTGACTTAGAAGTGGTCAGTTGGATTTGAGTGGTACAACTCAATTCTCAGGGCATTAATAAAAGATGTAAATCTGTCATGTAGCCTATCTGTTTAGGGTTATACACATCACTTCACATTGGATGATAATCCTTGTTTGTTCTCTTTACATAGAGATGTTGTTTAGTGCATTAAAAGATAGTAGATATGCTTGTGCTATGGATATGCTCATGTTATAGATGAGTACATACAGTAGCCATGTTTAAGTTGATAGATATACTACTACTATTGGCTATTATTATGACATTAGTTATCACATGTTGTTAGCTAAGATTATATTGCTAGTTGTGCTTCTATAATTAGATATGCCTATACTACTAATCAGGTTTATACAGATAGTTGTGCTTATGTTGTTAGATCTACTTATGATGTATATATGCTCAACGTGTTAGACATGCTAATACTGTTAGCTATTCTTATGTTTCTAGAATTATTCATGATAATATACATGTCATGCTACTAGACTTACTTATGATTTTAAGTATGCAGATGATACTTAACTTCTTATACTGTTAACAAGGTATATGTTGATAGTCAAGATAATGATGATAATTGTTATCTTCTCCTTTATGTATTTTGTTAATCATTATTTCTTATAAACTTATATGTTATACATGTTTAATCTGCTTAAAATGTTTAATTACTTAACCTATTGTAATCAATAAGTGGTGTTGAGAGTTACATCTCTTTTTTGGACATGTGTCTCACCCCGTGGGTCACCACATCTTTTTAGGTGATTGGCAGTAGCGACAACAGAACTGCGGCAGTGAGGAAGAAATATGGTGATGGACCTTAGAGAAGGTTGTTTAGTTGACTAGTGTGTCCCAGAGTCGTCCTTGTACTCTTAGGTCTGGGTGGGAAAAGTTTGTATATGGTGTTTCAAAAGAATCAGCTTTTGTTAGCATGTTAATGCTTATTTATGTGGCATATATGAATATTGTTCTCCTGTGTATATATGTTTAGGCTAAGGACATAGAACAAATTGTATCAAATTCTTGGCATAGTATGAATACAAGAAAGATTGTATGCATTGGATTCATAATCACCTCTCGGGTAGGGTTGGTAGGTAGGGTAAGGATGCACACAATAAAGGTTCATGGTAGACATGATGGCACAATGATCATGATGCATGTGCTCCTAAATCTGAAGGTTATGTGCCTACTGATGCATCATGTAACCCATGAGGGTTTCATTTGATACATGGAAAGAGGCATGGGCAGGTCCGATGACTGAGGTGGAGGTGCACGGGTGGAGGCTCCAGGTGTGATAGAGGAAAGGGTAGGAACACTCTTCTGAAGTGTGGTCTCATTGATGCAAACTCCTTTCTAGGTAGGTTTGTAATGAAGGTCATGAAAAAAGAGATTTGCCAATAGCAATTTGAAAAAGACCACAAATTAGGGTTGGGTAGGGTGGGTGGGTGCCACGGGTGTTCTTACTAGAGTCAAAGCAGGTTATGTGGTAGAGAACATATCTGGACCACTTGACTCCGATGTACTTCAAGATACAAAACATAATCACTGCAATATTCTCCGCAATTGGTTTTTCTTTGGGTGAATATTGCAGTTGACTACTAGGGCGAGTATGTGGTTCTTGAGGTCTAAGCCTGAGGAGGGAAGGGTACACTTCTTCCTATAGAGAAACTGAGGCTTCTTTAAGAATTTATGGATGTCAAGGGGAGTGCGATCATATTTCTTGTAGAAGGCCTCAGGTCAAGGAGGTCAAAATACTCAAGGTAATCCTTCCTCCAAGTATCTGTCACCTAAGTACTAGAGAAAAAGATATTCAAGGTATCCTCGGAGACTCGAAATATCTTCCCTGCTATCATGTATGTAAGTATTACTTGAGCATTAGGTGGGGGTACGAGAGTGTTGTAATTCCATTGCAAATTTCCATAGAATTCCTGAACAGCTTTGGTGCTTGTGATGGAAATGTGGTAGAATGCACATTCAATACTCAAGGCAGAGAGGTGGTGGTCGTACAACAACTCAGCTACTTGATCAATAACCTTTTGTCTACATGGTCTAGGCTCAAATAGGGCATGAAAAGGAAAGGGGTTCCTAGGAAGGAGCTCCTTGTACCTATTTAGAGCATCATTGGAGACAAAGAAGGTATCATCAAAGGGTATAAGACGCGAGTTGGAGGAGGAGGATGGTGCTCCAGATGGGGCGGCTCTCTTTCTCCTATTGGAAGCCATAGAGGTGAGATAAGAAGATAGAGAGGTCAAAAGCATAGGAAACACCACCATAAACTAACCAAACACCTAGGGTTGATGAGCAGGAGGTCGAGCAAGGTCAAACTAGGACTAGGGAGAAGATGGTCGGGGCTAAGGTTGAGAGCTTGAGGGAGATGGAGGTTGGATCGGTTGATTTTTCTCTATTTGATAGGGAGAAAAGTTGGCCGAACCATACTTAAGTTTGCTCCAGCCTGACCATCATTCGAGTTTTGTGACTAGGAACCTTGACCGAATGGCTCTTGACAAAAGCCCCCGACCACAGATCGGTCGAGTTGGCAGCTTGACTGATGATCAACCTAAACCAACTTAAGAAATTTTAATTTCTAGCCTCTTGATTGCTAATTAAATTTATTTTTCTAATTCATTTAATAGTTTAAACATATTGAGGCACATACCACTCATCATTGGTTAGTATTTTGCGATAAAATAAGCATTTGCAAAAAATACCCAAAACAAATGAAAAACAAGGCATATGAACAAGAAAATAGCATTATATCAAGCAAGGGTGATCAAAACATAACCAAAGCATATAGGATAGATGACAACTAGCTAGAAGGAAAATCAGATTCATCCAAAGTAGTAATGAGTAGTTTAGATCTAATAATATTAAATTTCTCTCTATTTAGAGGTTTAGTGAAAATGTATGCCAACTGATTTTCCATGTCCACATGTGTGATATAGATATCCTTTTTAGCAATGTGATCACAAAGAAAATGATGACAAACCTCTATATGCTTAGCTCTACTATGCAATATAGGATTGTAAGATAAATTGATTGTAGTAGTCTTATCATAATAGATAGGAGAAGCATCAAAGTGAATGTTAAAGTCTTGGAGCATTTGCTTCATCCATAGGATCTGGGCAAAACAACTTTCGGCTACAATGTATTTAGCCCGGTAGTTGATAATGCCATTGTGCTCTGTTTCTTGGAGAACCAAGACACCAAGCATGGTCCTAGGAGAAAGCAAGTGCCACTTTTGCACTTTCTATCAATCAAGCATCCTACGTAATCTGTATCACTATAATACATAAGAGTAAAGTCCCTTGACTTGGGATACCATAGTCCAAAATTTGGAGTTTTGGCTAAGTACCTTAAAATTCTCTTAACAACTATAAGATGTGATTTATTGGGATTTGATTGAAAGCGAGCACACAAGCCAACACCAAACATTATATCAGGTCCAGAGGCAGTTAAATAAAGTAAACTTTTGATCATACCTCTATAGATATTCTCATCTACCTTCTCACCTTCTTCGTCTTTATCAAATTTGGCGGTGTTTGACATGGGTGTGTCCATCGACTTGGTGTTCTCCATCCCAAAGCACTTAAGTAGCTCACTTGTGTACTTGCATTGGTTGGTGAAGTTCCCATCTTTAGTTTGCTTGATTTGAAAGCCAAGGAAGAATGTAATCTCACCCATCATGCTCATCTTGAACTCATTCTATATAAGATCACTAAACTCCTTGTAAAGATCAATATTAATTTCACCAAAAATGGTATCATCAACATATATTTGAATGATATGAAAATTGTTAGAGGTGTGTTTGAGAAACAAAGTAGAATCTACTTTGCCCATGATATACCCATGATCTAACAAAAAGTTCTTTATTTCTCATACCAAGCTCTAGGTGCTTGTTTAAGTCCATAGAGAGCTTTTTGCAACAAATAAACATGGTTAGGTAAGCTATCATGTTCAAAGCCCGAGAGTTGTGCAACATACACTTCATCCTCAATTGTACCATTCAAAAATGCACTTTTAACATCAATTTGATAAAGAAGAAAGTTTTTATAACTAGCAAAAGCAAGCAACATATGAATGGACTCAAGTCTAGCTATAGGTGCATATGTTTCATCAAAATCTATACCATCCTATTGATTGTAGCCTTGAGCCGCTAACCTTTCTTTGTTCCTTACCACTTTGTCACTTTCATCTAGCTTGTTTCAGTAGACCCACTTGGTTCCAATGATCTTTCTATCACTTGGCCTTGGCACTAGGGTCCATACTTTGTTCTTTACAAATTGCTCCAATTCTTCTTGCATGGCTAGGATCCGTTCATCATCCCCAAGAGCTTCTTTGACATTCTTTGGCTTGAGTTGTGAGATGAAGGGGTTTTTGGCTTGTTCTTTGTTGAAGGCAGCCACGTCTTCACTCTTTCAAAAGGTTCACCTAAAATTAGCTCGTTTGGATGATTATTTGCAACGGGGAGTTGGATCCTTCTTCTCTTCATCTTTCTCTTCTACGTGAGTGACCACCTCTTTCCCCTTTTAGGTGATGTTGAGTTCTTTTAGAATAGGAATCGCCTCACCTGCAACATCATCATTTGGAACAATATCTTTGGGAATAGAGGGGTTCGTCTCAATAAGGTTAATATTTATAGATTCTTCTACTTTAGCAAGGTCAACATTAAACACTCTATAAGCCTTGCTAGTAGTGTTATAGCTAAGAAAGAAAGCCTTGTAAGATTTCAGATCAAACATGTTGAGAGAATCTTTTGTATTCAAAACAAAACAAGGACATTTGAAAATATGGAAATACTCAATAGAAGGCTTCCTACCACGTCATAGGTCATAGGGGGTTTTCTTGAAAGAAGGTTGATAAAAAACCCAATTTTGCACAAAGCATGAGGTACTAACGACTTCATCCCAAAACTTCTTTGGAGTGTCATACTCTAAAAGCATGGTCCTAGCCATCTCTTGTAGTGACATATTTGTCCTCTCTACAACCCCATTTTGTTGAGGTGTTCAAGGTGAAGAGAATTTATGTGCATATCCATATTCTTCACAAAAACATTCAAAAAGATCATTTTCAAATTCTCTCCCATGATCAATACAGATGGAAACAATCTAGCAAGAAGCTTCATTCTCAACTCATTTACAAAAACTAGAGAAAACATCAAGCATATCACTTTTCAAAACAAGAAAGAAGGTTTAAGTATATCTAGAGAAATCATCGACAATAATAAGACAATACTTGGAACCACAAAGCGATTGAGTTCTCATTGGTCCAAATAGATCAATGTGAAGAAGTTCAAGAGCTCTTTTGGTGCTAAGGACTCCTTTGGATTTTAAGGAGGAATTGGGTTGCTTTTCTTGGGTAAAAGGTTGGCATTCCTCATCCTTCTCAAAATCTAATTTGGGAAGTCCCTTGACCAAGTCCTTTTTTCTCAACTTCTTCAACTAATGCATATTTACATGACCAAGCTGACTATGCCAAAGAGATATATCATTCAAACTGACTACTAGGCATCTACCAACAATAGGCTTAATAGAGTCAAGCACAATTACATAAAGATTACCACTTCTAGTTCTCTTATATATGACTTGATAGGTGAGGGAATCTAGAATCAAGCATTCAAAAGAAGTAAATAGCACAAGGTAACCATTATCACATAATTGACTTACAATTATTAAATTTTGATGTAGGCCATCTACAAAGAGAACATTCTTGATACACAAGCATTCACCTACATCACCCTCACCTTTTACCTTACCTTTCTTATTGTCCGCAAAGGTAACCAAACCTCCTTTCTTGTTAGTGAAGTTGTTGAAATGGCTTATATCACCTATCATGTGTTTAGTGCAGCAACTGTCAACAATCCATCTTCCTTTTTGCTCACCAATTTCTTCACTTGTAGAGGCCATGAGTGCAATGTGGCACTCTCAATCTTTATTGGATCTAGAGCCACTTGAGGATGATACTTCCCGACCTGCATGAGCTGCATTCTTGTGTCTTCGCTCCTTCTTTTCCTTCCTCTTGTACTTGCTCTCCTTCTTGTACTCTTCCTCCTTCTTGGAGCTGCCCTTGCGGTGTGACTTTCTTGATTTAGGAGATTCACTCTTGTAGTGTCTTTTTTTTCCACACTCGTAGCATATTGGATTAGAGGGGGACGATTGTTTTCCCTTGAAGTGCTTTCCCTTGGAGTAGTTGCTTCATGCTCACTAGGGGCATCATCTTCACTAGAGGAGGAGGGAGAGGTCTGACAAGCAAGTTGTTGTTTAAGGATGACAACCTCCACTTGAGCTTTGAAGGCACTATCTTTGATCTTTCTTGCTTCCTTCTCTTCTTTCTTGGATTATTATTCTTTCTTGTCAAGCCTTGGCTCATGAGCTTGTAGATTTCGAATGAGCTCTTCAGTTGGGATGTCACCAAAGCTTCTCACTTCTTTAATGGATGTCACATTTGACTCCCATCTCTTTGGTAGAGTCCTTAAGATCTTGGAGTTGATTGCTCCTCTATCCAAAGTATTTCCCAAAGCATCTAGGCCGTTGATGATGATGTTGAGCCTAGAGTACATCTCAACAATTCCTTTTTTCTTGCCCATATTGAAGTTCTCTAGAAGGTTGTTCAAAGTGTAGATTTTATCCTCCTTAACTTGCTTTGTGCTCTCATAGGTAATGCACAACTTATCCCATATCTCATAGGATGTATCCCATGAGTAGATGTGGTTGAACTCTGTTGGGGTGAGGGTTGCATAGAGGATGCTTATAGATTTAGCATTGAGTTGGGCTTCTTTTAGTGCAGCTTCATGCCATGTTGACATAGCTCCAGTTGGCTCCTTGTATGGAGTGATCATCACCTAACACATATCAAAGTACATCCCTTGAATGTAGAACTACATATGCCTCTTCCATTAGAGAAAGTTGGTGTCGTTGAAGACTGGAGGATGCATGGATAAGTCTCCCTCTAGGTTGAGTGAACCAAGAGGTTCTCACCCACCTCCTCATCTCGTGGGAGATTGTTGAAGAATATCATTGGCTTTGATACCGCTTGTTGGATCTAGGACTCTAGAGGGGGTGAATAGCGCTTCAAAATTCTCACAAGAAAAGTTAGACCTTCAAATTATATCAATTGAAACCAAATGCTTAAGATCAATTTGAAGTTCTATCTAAGCAAGCATAGCAAGGATGAGAGAAATTGAAACATGCATTTAGACAAGGCGGTTAGAGTGGTTCCAATCTCCAAACTAGGAGGTAGTCAATCCACTACCTAGACAGGTCAACCTCTAGGACTTTGCAATCCATGCATACTTATATTCCATCATAAGAGATGCAAGGAGACCACCATACATCCAAGGACTTACCTACTCAAGACAAGAGTCTTTCACCTACACAAGGACTTACCCACTTGATCAAGATGTCTTCATTCTTCCCCAAAGACTTACCCACATTTGCATCAAGTCTTTGGCCTTGAAGGAATTACCCACTTTTCTTGAATCTTGGCCTTTCCCTTTTCCTTCACCTGGAGAAGATCTTCACCTCTTCTTCAACCTTGAAGAGACCAACAACAACTTCACCTTTACTTGAAGTAGCTTGCTTCAACCTTTCTTCTTTGAGAAAAGGGGTTGGGAAGATGGAAGGAATGAGAGCTTTACAAGCACATGGAGGTAGCTCTCTTACAACATACCTAACTCACTCGTAATCATGAAATGCTTTGTAAATGAGAGAGAGAAAAGGGCTCAAAGGGTTGCAACACACTCAACTATAGCAAGGACTTAGAATAGCATGAATGAGCAAACTTGGAATGAACTCCAAGGGACCATATTTATAGCTAGTGGTGTTCCTTTGAGTTTGGGATCACTTAAGAATGAAAAATAGCCATTTTACAACTTATAATGGATTTATTTTCTCTTACAACAACTCTCCAATGGTTATAATCACCTTTTCTATGTTTTTCGTACAATACATTTGGTCGAGTTTCAATAAAGATAACTTGACCGATCCACTAACTGACAAAGCCAATTTTCAAACCATCAATCGAGTTTGTTATGGGAAACTCGAGCGATAAGCTAAAATTAGTTTTGGTTAGTTAGTCAGTCGATCGAGTTATGTGAGTGTGCAACTCGACTTATTGATCATTTTAGAAAATCCATCACTAGATCGGTCAAGTTCCAAACTCCACCGACAGAGTTGTTGTGACAAATTTTCTAAAATTATTTTTAATGACCAAAAGTTGGAATTAAAATCCCTGATTTTTTCTCATTTTAGTTACAAGTCATATCATCAATACAAGTGATTACAAAATTAATATAAGGTGATTTGGAGCGATTTCCCAAAAAGCACACTTGTGTTGCTTTTGACTTGAACTTGGACAAGCTAGGGCTTGTGTAATTTGATCCTTTTCATGTACCTAAAGCCTAAAATCAATCTTGAACAAACATATTAGATACATAGGAATGGAATGGTTAAGTCGTTGTCAAACTAAGGAAAATGTATAACTCTCAAGTCAACATAGTTGTCACCATTGGCCATCACCACCAGTTGCCAAAAAGGTAGCACCATCGGTTCTAGTGTAAGGTCATCCATTGGTTCATGTATAATAGTTGAAAAAAACTTAAAACCTAATTATAAGCCATTGTTTGTTAGGTTCTTGTAATGACCACATTTGTGCTTAATTGGTAAACTAGGGTTTACCTGAATGATTACATGCTTGATGAGATTGAACATCGTTTAGACTTGATTAATGATAGTAGATCAATTGTGATGTTTCAAAACTAAGAAGAAACTCAAACTATGGTTTTAGTTTGAAGAATTAGGGTTTGAGAAATGTAAACCCTAATCGGCAAAAATTAGGGTTTTCATAGTACATGAATATGGAATTTGATCAGGATAGTAGTGTGGTAAATGATTTTTCATATTTTCTACAAATTTTGTATTTAATTTAATTTTGCATATGATATGTATAACTCAATCATGCATATTGGAGAAAATTTTCAGAATATTTGAGTGTTCTTTGAATGTGGTTCTCAATCGAACTATACTTCGACCAAAATGCTGACAGAGTGCTTTTCAGCAGTGTAATGTTTTATTTTTAATTATTTATTGGTAACTCCAAATGATCTGAAATTTTAACTGGAGATCTGAAACTCAATAATAAAAAATATGTAACATTTTCATAATTTTTGGATGGTTTAGACCTTATCAGTAGATGAATTACAGTAACTGACATTTTTGTATAATTCTGGATAGCAGTGCACTATTAAATTTTTAATTATTTAATGGGAGTATAGAATGATCTCAAGTTTTAATTGAAACTTAGTAACTCAATTATACACAACATGATGAATTATAATAATTTTTGTAGAAGGTTTGATCTCTTAAATACACGAATTACAGAAACCTTTTTATGACAGAAAAATCTGCTAAAATAAGAAAAAGTTTAGTGAGGGGTCAAAGTGCAATTGACCCAAGCAGCTCAATTGCTCTACATGATCAACCTAACACACAAGGAGCTCTCATAATTTGTGATTCAAACCAGAGAAACGAAATCCTATAGAGAGATGGAGAGTTAGGGTTTGAGAGGAGAAATTGATGGAGATGTTGACCTAGGGTTTTGCGGTCCGAGGAATGATGAAATCATGTAAGCTTAGCTTCTTTGGATATAGTTTCATGGTAAATCTCCTCTCACATGTCAAATTCCATCCCTCCTCTGATTTGATCCAAAATGGTTTCAAAACTTCCCCTTTTCTCACTCTTTCTTTATAATCCATCATTTTTAGGGTTTCCGAGTTGAAAGGAAGAAGAATCGGGTGAATTGCTAGGGATTTGATATGAGATCAAGATTTTCAGGTATGATATGTGTTTTTAAGCTGTTTTCACACCTTAGGGTGAGTGGTAACTTCCTTTAAATAGTATATTGCATGAAAATTGGTTAATTCATCCATAATCTTTAATTGCTAGTATGTGACTACAAACCCTGAATTGTCTATTTGTTCTAAGTTGTTGCAAAATGATATGAAATGGATTCTTCCTCTATTTGGATGAAGTTCAGATGATAAAATCATATTATAAATGTATACAATACATCCAAATGAGAATTCCCTAAGTATTCATAGAGGTTATAAGAGTAAACTGAAATATAGGGAATTTGTCTATGACTGAAATTTGTTGTATAAGTAAATAGAGAAAATTTCTTATCTAGGTCCCCTTGGTTATGAATGATTGTTTATCTAAATTCATAGTACATATATGTCAGATACTATCTTGGATTTCATTCAAAGTGAATAGTGATTGTTTGATATCTTAGTAAAGAGGGTGAAACCCTAGATGAGAGGAAAGTTGGATATTTGCGAACAGATATTGTGAAATCCATTTGAAGGGATTTTATTGACATGATAGACTTTATTTATTCAATGTTATTATTGATGCATGATATCCTAGTGAATGGCATGGAAACCCAAATTCAACTCAGTTCCAAGGTTTCATACATATATTGATTTTATATGATTTGTTAATAGTAATCTTTATTCAATGAATGTTTATGTCACATGAAATCTTTATGGGAGCCATGTGAATAAGTTGTTGCCTAGTGAGAGGTGACAAGATGTGTGATGGCCTTGTGAGCCATGAGAATACTTATACAACCAGTGAAATGAATACCTTCATCTAAGGACCTAGAGGTAATGGTTACCTGTTACAGAGGTAACAATGATATGTGATGATCTAAGGGTTTGAATACCCAGATCCAGTAATCATGATAATGATGTGAAGGGATGAGAATTCCCAGTAATGTGATAAGGGATTGAGATCCCAGGTATCATGTGTTTTAAAGATTTGAAAAGTACGCGATAGATGTATTACACCTTTCTTTGTAGCATTTGTGGTGATTAAATGAAACCCTAAGGGTAGGGTGTTCAATGAATCAAGTATCGTGATATCAATGTTCTCAGTTATTATTAATAATTCTTGTCATGATAAGTAATTAACTCTTAATTGAGTTATGAGATGCACAACTCAAGATTTGGGTTGATATGCACGATTCTAGTATGTATGTGCCAAGTGGACATGAAATCTATTTATTTAAGAATTTTAGTATGCCTGCATGTACATTATGTTGATTACTCAGTATATTATAGTGTTTTGAATATACTACTCTGCCAAGTTTATAATGATATACATGTTGTATGATAACTTCAAATAAGTAGACGTGACACCATAGAGATACTAGAGTCAAGTATAAGTAAGAGAAGGGTACAATGTAGAAAGAGCTTTCTAGGAATAATAAAATAATAGACTTAGGAGCCTTGAACATCATAGAACCCCTATGCGAGGTTTGCGCCTTAGAGGTGAAATGACCTAACCCTGGTAGCATCCAGTATACGGGGGTCAGAACGTGCTATCAGGTGGCATGGGGGACAAAGCCCTAGTGGAAGTCTCCTTAAATTATAGTTTGCAATGTCCAACATCAACCAGAAGTCCTAGTGGCACTAGAGTACAGAAAAGCCAAGAGGTGGCTTGACTCTCTGCCCATGTGCTCAGGTTAGAGGAGGAGTCTAGTTTAGGCCAGAGAGCCATTTCCCTATTGCAGACCAGGAGAGTAGTCAGGCTTATCATTTCCTAGGTGTGTCCGCTAAGTCTTGTACGGTGTGATCGTAGTGCACTATGAGTCTTCATATGTAGAGTAAACTACATATGATCAGGGCATAATAAAATGAATGAGAAGTCAAACAAGTGTGTACATTTATTTAATTATTCTTTGTATGTTTCTGAATTATTAGTTATCTTTATGATCAATCAAGCATTTCATATATTGATTCACTCTTATATATATCTAGAGTATCCTGCCATATTTATGATTGTCAATTATTAGACTCTTTAAAGCTTACTGCTGTTATAATTGATATCAGTTGCTCAAAAGTATATCTATAATTATATCAGTGCTTTAGACTATTTCTTTGAAGTACTCATTCACTGAGCGAGTAGGCTCACCCCTTTACTCAAAATTTTTAGGGAAATCACATGGACTTGAAGAAGATATCATTGCATCACAGTAGATATGCCACAAGAGTTAAGTCTGAGTATAGTTAATTTTAGTTGGTCCCTGTCACTCTAGGTCCTTGTATAGATGTGAGAGAGTTGTAAATGATGCTTTGTGTGTTTGTTTCCTTAATAAGAGAGAATGCAAATGATTGTCATGTCGTATGTACATGGAAGTGTGAGAAACATAATGAATGTATGGATGTGTATCATTAATGCTGAGATTACATTAGAGAAATAAAAGTTTGATTTTCTTGCAAAGTTAGTTTATGTGGTTCAATGCGAGAAAACAAAGAGTTTGAAAAAGAAGAAAAAGTTAAGGGTGATCTTTGTATTATGTTAAATCATCAATTTATACCCTAATCTCATGATTAGTGGTAATTGTGAGATCGAGGTGTAACAACTTGGTATCAGAGCTTAAGCTGAGTTGTCAGGGACCATTAAGTTAGTAAGTTAGAGTCATAAGTGTGGCAGATAAGAGATGTTATGATGTTAGCTCTGGGGATTTGAGTATTTGGATATCCTAGCCCAATATCTGAGTACTTGGATCAACCAGTATCAAGCTACTATGTCTATTCTTTCATGTATACCTTGGCCAGGTATACAGTGGAAGGATGGGCTAGAGAGGAACCCTAGAAATATTAGGGTTAGAAACAAGATAAGTAACATGAATTAAGATCATAAATATAAAATGAGATAGAACTTTCATTTCATAATGTTGTTTTATTGGAGATGAGTAGAAAAGCTCTTATATGTTGAAATTCAGATATTTAGTATTTTGAAATATATATGGGTCTTTAAGATTTGTTGTACATTATGCAATTGTAACATTTATTGATTACAATCTTTGTATCAAGTAGACTAGAAATGATCTTTGAATGAACTTTCCTAAGTGGATATTCTTTCCACATTTTGAGATTAATAAGAGTTGGTTAATCTTAAGTAGCTCTTGGCTTCAGGACTATAGGTTCGGCCTGGTCCGGCTGGCAGGATGCGTTACTAGGATCTAATGACTCCTATTAAAAATATAATAAGAGTAGACTCTGGATAAATTAGACCCACATCATAGTGAGAGTGTACATACACTAAGATGTTGAAACATATGGGAAAGATTAGAATAGCTGAGAATTAGTTGAAACTGATGTCTGAGATCCAACTTTGGGGCCTCATATGAGAAACCCTTAATTGGGAATAAAGGAACACAAATAAAGGAACTCTAAATATGAAATATGGAAAAGATATGAGAAAAGTATGTAAGGGCCAAGATAGTAAGAATCAATCATGAGGAATGGATTATATAATCGAGTACAATGTTTTTATGTACATAGAAAAGGGGAAATAGAAGAAAAGAGTTAAATATTCGATAAGTACATAGAAGTGAATAGTCTTCAAAAAAGTTAAAGTGAAGAGAACTAGATGATCATGTAAATCATAAAGCTAGGATAAGAAACTTAGTTGAAACAAAGAGAAATGTTGGAAATAATGAGCTTGATTAAGGAATGAGGGTTATGATATAATTGAGAACATGGAATGTATACCTTTATTGTGAAGTTAATACATTCATCCTACTGCCTTTGGATTCTAAGTCTCTATAGAACAACAAACTAATTTCTAAAAGAAGAACAAAAGTGTAGCTTAACCAATGAATAAGTCATACAAAGGTAGACTATATTCAAGAGGTAAAAACTTGATTAAAAGAGATACTAAGTTTGACCCATGCATGAGTCGTTTGATTTAAAATGAAGGATATGTAATGTATTAAACATTATTTGAAACTAGTAGAGAGATTATGGATTTAGAATTTCAACTTTACATTAGCAGAAGGATAAAAAGAAATATGTGCAACATGGTATATATGATCATACACCTAAAAGAAGAAACATGATCATAAGAGAAAACTAGAAGTTAAAGATGATATGTGGAAGAGTAGTATATGGTAAGGGGATTATGGAAAGTAAATAAGGGTTTGAAACATAATGGAGTAATATATATTATAAAAGAAAGAGGTTGCGAGATTCAAGAAAGTGCTAATTAGTCAAGTATCCTTGTTTTTTTTTGTCGGTCAAAAAGCGTGTTACTATTAATACCAAAAACTTTGGGCACTAAGTTCAAGTATCCTTGTTGATAATTAATTAAACCTACATATGAGAAATTATTAATGAATGTTTGAAGATAAGAATTCTAAGTCTCAGAATCATCTTCTCTTTCATATCTTCCTTAATTAGAGCAATGTGGGAATGAAGTCATAAGAAAATGAATCATATATGATGCATAACCACCATGGTAGAGGCATCTAGTGAATGTAATAATGACATACAATATGATGATGAAACCCTAGTAGGTAAACTGAGAATGTAATCTATCTGAATGGCCAAGTAAGAGAAAGGAAATTCAATTGATAAGATAAGGAAGACTTTAGTAAAACTTATGAGATCCAAAGTTTGACTTTTAAATTAAGGGAGCAAAGTCACACACAATAACGTCGTGCTACTAATAAGGACCAAACCCTAGAATGTTTATGTGGCATCCAACTTATAAAAACATGATTTACTTAAGCGGAAGCGAGTCATTTGCAGCGGATTACTAAAAATCACTAAAAATTAAAACTTTTTGCAAAGAGATCCAAACATAGGAAGTCTCTTCCATCAAGAACCATTGTATAACATTTACATTCTGGTTCAAACATACATAACTTGTACCATCTCTTCTCGAGGATTACAACATCAGTTGTCCTATTAACATTATGTATAGATAGCATAATAATCTCGAGGCATCAAGCCAAAATCTCAGATCGATTTATTAAAAACACTAACTAAAAACTCTGAGGACCTGAGAGTACAGAGACGACACATAGGACTTTCTAGTTACATGACTTGACAGACAATATCTCCACCTGAGATCTCACTGCTATCCCTGATGTTACTACTGTTGTTCTTTTCCTACAAAAGAATTTCTGCTTCTTTGTCCACTTCCACCTAAAAAGTTGGATCCCACGGGGGTGAGACAATTATAAATTGCCCCAGCGGGAGATATAACTCTCCGCCAAAACATTGTTATAGCATTTTATTAGAATAAACTGAGCATAAAGATTTATATAGATCTAACAACAGGTAAATCATTGTATGAACAGAGTGAAATAATCTCCTTTTCCAAGGAGAACATTGCATCTACTCATGGTAGAGTCATAGCTCATCCATCTACTTGCAATGAATACAAATAGATATGAATAACATCAATGAACTAGAGTTGCATGAAAAAAGTATAACATCAGCCAATAAATTTCTGCATTCAATCCTTAAGCAAACATGCTATACGGCTGATTTTGTTTTACAAACACATTTATGCCCTGAGGAGATGAGGTATACCGCTCATACTCCAACCGACCACTGTGAAGTTGAAATCGGTACCATACATAGGTCAATGGAAGAGCCAGATTCCCATGACCTCCCACATCTTGGTTAGTACGAGACAACATGCAGGACATCTTGTGTCTCTGCTAGATAGCTTTCCAGGGTATACTGGCAACTTCGCTATAGAGTTACAGTGTCAACTGCACTCTCATCGGCAATCGAGAGAATTAATGTTTATCTCTATCGACCCGACATTAATATTATTAGGAGATGTGTACGACATCTGTCCCAATCATTGGGAGATTTATGATACATCCATCCTGACACATGAAGGATTGAGAGGTTTAATGTTTACCTTCCCTCAATCTCTTCACAAGGACGTAAGGATATTTTTGCCCATTTACCCCCGCATATTCAAAATATGCGTTCCAAGTTTTTTTGCGGAGCACCTGTTTCACCATTCAGCAATTCTGATGCTGATGGATCTATGGTCAGGGCTCTACATTATATGATATCACTTGATTAATTAAGTACATTATTATATTCTTTTAGCATCAGCCAAGTTCTCAACCATAACTTATTAAGACAAACGCTACAAAGAAACATGTACTATTTGCACCATTCACTTCTCATTCTTTATGAGGCATTGGGATCTCAGTCCCTTATCTCATTACTTGAAAGTTCACAATATCATCACCATAATCATATGGTTCTGGGTATTCAAACCCTTAGCTCATCATTGAGCATCATTACCATCTATTAGGTAACTATCACCTTCAGGTCATCTGACCAAGGCATACATGGTACTTATTACACAAGCATCACTCATGGCTCACAAGGCCACAAAATATCTTATCACCTCTTTCTAGGCAACAACTTACTCATATGACTCATAAAATCCATGCACATTTGTTACTTTTACTAAGCAACAACAATATTAAGGCACATAAGGCCAATCAACATTTATTATATAAATGTCACAGCTTAAATCTGGCTATGTTCATCATCTCATAATACATGCATGGTTATTAGTCAAGATAACAGTCATACAAGTCATTCATCACATCATGTGATACAATAGTAACACCATTATTCCTTTACCAGGATTAGGGTTTACTAGCAAATAGGGCTTTCATTCCGTTTACCCAAAATTAGGGTTAGGGTTTCCCATTTCTCATTAACTAGGGTTTCATGATTATATTATCTGTCCAATCTTTAATTCATTATTCCATACCTCTGGGGCATTCAAAGATATCATAAATAATTACTCAAGGTCATTACTTTCATCATATAACATTAATGATCATCAATTCAAGGTATGAGTTCATTACTCATCCTCATCATGGTATGACTACATCATACTCATTAATTTAGCTTAACCCCATTCTCAAGGTACATTAATCAACACTTATCAAAGTGCATCAAACTCATTACAAATCATTGTAACAATTGCATAACACACTTCATGTGTTTCTTACCCAATTATATTGGATTTGAAGTGCATCAAGGTATATCAACCTTGAAGTGCTGAATGTGATAATTATCATATCTTGATGTATCACTTTTCTCATCTTTTCAGGCTCTCTTGAATTAACCAACTTATCTTGTATTAAGGTATTTTCCTCTTAATACTTTCAGTCATTAATCTATCACCTTTAGCATGTAGTGCATAGGTCACACATTAGAATTGTCCAACTATCTTTAATGATATGGACTTGTCTAATGATTAGGCATTGTTGATATCATTATCAACTAATTAGGTATCTCAACTCTCAAGATACTATCCACACCATTATTTAGTGTTGCATACATCACTCCTAAGAGTGTCCTGTCCTCATCTTTGTAAGGTGTATAGGGTTAATACATGTATGTCAAGTTAATCACATGTATAGAGTTGGATGTATGATAATCTAGGAATCACCTTGTCCCTTATACCCTTACTCATTAAAGTATCAACATTACCATTCATATGGTTTATCAACTTCACCCTTCATGGGTGTAACATTCTCATCTTACTTGATTATATTAGACACACCCTACTTTAGTGTATTGGCCATTATACCCTCATTAGGGTTTCATATATCATTACGTGGCATCACCCTGGATTTGTGTCTCACATCACATTATTGCATCAGGGTTCCACATAACATCATTCTAACTCAGGGTTTCTCATGGCATTACCCTAGAATAGGATTTCACATGGCATCGCCCTTAATTAGGGTTTCACATGGAATCATCCTCATTTAGGGTTTCACATGGAATCATCCTCATTTAGGGTTTCACATGGAATCATCTTCATTTAGGGTTTCACATGGAATCATCCTCATTTAGGGTTTCCACTTCAATTACCCACAATTAGGGTTTACTATTCATCCCAATTAGGATTCCTATTCAAGTATCCATAATCAGGGTTTACTATTCATCCCAATTTAGGGTTTCATGTTCCATTACCCGTTATTAGGTTTTAAACATAACATCACCCTGGATTAGGGTTACATCCTTACCCTAGATTAGGGTTTCCCTCAAAATTGCCCTGAATTAGGGTTAGGGTTCAATAACCTTGTCAATTAGAGTTTTATGCTCATGATTAGGGTTTTTATGATCTCTTTATTAAGGATCATACCCTTAATCACCACATGACTTATAGTCATGTATGAATTCTACTCTATCATCCTCTCAATCTTCATTAGGTTATATCAAACCTTCAATCAAGTACGTACAACTATGATTGACATAGTGTACTAAGTTATTGCTATTATAAGCAATTAGGGTTTATCCCTTTAAAAGTACTAATCATCTAGGTATTTTAGGGATTCAACCTTTATACCCATAATTGATTATCATTACTATAAATCATTGGATCAATGGAACAACCATCACCTTCAATTTCCAAATGATTGAATCACATTTGACCTCCATTCGGTTTTGAGGTTTCATCACCAAACGGATTTGAAACTGAATGGTCTTGGGTCTTCAAATGGTTTGGGACCATTTGGTCTCAAACATTATTGAGACCGTTTGGACCCAAACGGTCTTGAGACCATTTGAACCCAAACAGTCTTAAGACCATTTGGTCCAAACCCTCTCAAAACTGAATGGACCAAAAAGCCCTTTCAACACTTACACGATTCGTGATTTTAAAGGATGAACCGATTATCAATTAAAGCCTTGATTTCTTTGTCACTTAAACTATTGAATTAACCTTCAATTAGACCATCAATGAGGATTTTGAACCCAATTGATCTAGGATTTCAACTCAAGGAATCTTCAATTAGGGCTTGGAATCGAATAGCCATCAATGATCAATATTGTGGAATTGATTCCATTGCAACTAATGAATCATCATCCAATTCTTGATATGACCAGACCCCAAACAGTCTTGAGGTCATTTGGATGACCTCAAAACGGTATTAAGACCGCTTGCATCATAAAACATTAAAATATGTAAAATCCAATTAGGGTTTGCATCATTGGATTGATCATCAAATCAGCAATTGATTGCTTTTCAATTTGGTATCTTTGGTCCTTCAAATACTCAATCATACTTAACCCTAGACCTCCAAACGGTCTTGGTTGACCTCCAAATGGTCTTGAGACCATTTGGGTGACCTCCAAACGGTCTTGAGACCGTTTGGGCTAAGTCAACCCAAAAATCTCAATTAACCCAATTGAAAATCATCACTTAACCCGATTAGGGTTTACTAATTAATTAACCTTCAACTGATGATCCCTTTTGAATTCATTAATAAAATTTGATATATCATCAACCATCATCATTAATATCAAAAATTCCCAAATGGTCAACCATGGTCAACTCTCCCAAATGGTTTGAAACCGTTTGGGCTAATCAACCCAAGATATCAACTTAATCAATTGCAAATTCAGCACTTAGCCGATTAGGGTTTCTAGTTGGTGGATTGTTCATGTATTGATTTGATCAATTGGAGTCATTGGATCACCATCCAACATGTACTAGGGTTCAGACCTCAAACGGTCAACCCAACCAAACGGTCAACACCCTCATGCGGTTTGGGTCTCAAATCACCAAACGGTTTTGAAACTGTTTGGTCTCCAAACGGTTTGGTGAAACAGTTTGGATCAATCAATTTAAACTGTTTGCAATTGATATTTGGGGAGGTGTGCGCTTATGATGATGTCATCATCATCAAGCTCTAAACTCACGAAACCTGTTGTGATTTTCATGGTGATTGCATCAATCAACCAAATAAATTTTCGTGAATGAAGAAAGGATCATTATTTGATAAGGAATTCAGTGCAATAACAAAATCAAGGGTTCAAGTTATAAAACCCACCTCCAATTGAGCTCCAAAGCTTCAAGATCACGTAAAAAATGGTGGATGCAACTCCTTTCACTATTCCAAGGCTCGTCCTCAAGCTTTGAGTGAAAAGGAATGGTTAGAATTAAAGAGGGGATCGAAATAAGAAGAAATCGTGCGTTGGTTTGTGATTTCCACCATGGATTCAAGGTGAAAGGAGGTCAAGAAGCTTACCAACAGGTTGGGGTCATCCACCTGATCCTCCAAAGTTCCCTTGGTCGTTTTCCAAGCAAGGAGAAGAAGTGGAATTGGAAAAGCCTTTGATTTGGCTTGTAAAGGGTGTTTTTATAAGAAAATCGATGAGAGAGAAAGCACCTTATAAAAATCATTTAATCCCAAAAATAGTGCCACCTCTTCCCCCTCAACTCCTTGGATCCGAGGCTATCTTGTTTGCCTTTTATTCCTCTCAATTATCCATGATTTAAAGAAAAGCAAATTAAGCACCTCAAATCATTTTATACTAATATCCATTTGTGAGTGGATATTTCTTTTTCTTATAAAATTGTGAGTGAGTTATCCACTCCCTTGGATATTTTCGTGCCTTTTCAAGGCACAAGCTCGTCCAACCTATTTTCAAATTAATCCCTCACCTTTTTGGTTAAATGTCTCTTCAATTAATATATTTATTTTTGCACTAAATTGAATTAGGGTTTCAATTAGGCTTAAATCTTGATTATTTTAATATCAAGATTCTCTCTCCTCTAAATTAATTCAAATGAGGTGCCCCTCTCATTTTATTTGCTCTACATGATGCCAAGAAATATTAGGGACCTTGTTGAAGTGGTAATTTGCATATTGAACCCTAGGTTTTGGGTAAATTGCACATTACACCAAAACTAGGTTTTAATGCACAAACATTGCTTTATCAGCTCTTTCTTGGTACTCAGGCTTCCATAAGCCATACCTCTACATCATTTTCATTCTCATGATTCCAAACTACTTGAGGAACATTTATCAAGTAACATTTGCAAGTTAACCCCTCATATTGGGTAATTTGCACATTAGTCCAAAACGCTGTTTGGGAAATCGGTCCGCACGACCGCATATACTCCCGCATATACCTATTCAGTCACCCTACCGCACCGAATATTACTAATCGGTCCACTAAGCGGTCATGGGCCGCATATACTCCCGTTTGGCCGATTAAGCGGCCGATTAAAGTCCGCTTTTCGAAAAGCCCACAACTAATGTTCACACATTACGTACATACATGCATATATATACACACATTTCAATATACATATATAAATTGAGATATAGTCATTGAATTATATGTATACATTGTAATACATATAAAACATTTCCACACGCATATGTACATTTATTCGAATACCATTTGATATATTAACATCTATAGATACATATACAATATACCTAAATATACAATCACATATTTGTGCATGTATGTATACATTTTGATTTATTCATATTTATACACACTATACATATATTTGTACATCGATTTACCTACATTTTAGTATTTTTACATATATTGCAAACACATTCTATATATAGACATATATATAAGCATATCATACATCATATATGCATATTAATATGTTTATAAGTAAATAGATGTATGTGCCTACTCTATATATTTTAATTTATGATCTTGCTATATTATTTTATATATAATTAGTTTATTGAAATAAAAAAAATCCAAAACCGCATATACTCCCGTATATACTCCCGCATACCGCATATACTCTATGCAGTACCCTCTCCGCCCGTACACCGCATACCGCTTTCCTGAACCATGGTCCAAAATAAGCAAACATTGCTTCAACATTATTCAAATAGGACCAAAATTGAAACATAAGTTCCTTTTGAGCCTTAATTACTTTTCATCAAATAAAATTAAGGATTTAATTAACTTTCTTAAGCAAAACTCCCAGGGTTAAGGCATAACCCAGGTCAGGGATGTTATAGTTTAAAGTTGTAGTGGTTCAAGGGTTGTCACTAGTGATTTGACCTGGAAAACTAGCATCTCTATAAAACAAGATCATGTGATTTGCACTATAAGAAGTAAACTAGCACTGATAGTAATCCTAGCTAATCTGAAAGGTTGATGAACAATATGAAAATGATTCGGAGCAAAGAGTAAGATATAAATTTGAAATGTAACAAGTGTGTTTTGAACAAAAGGAGAAATACAATATGAGTGAAGTGTGATATGAAATAAATTATTGTAGTGATAGAAAGAATGATGAATAATCTATTTGTACCTTGTATGTTTCAATTTTAGGGATGTTCAATCTACATGATTAAAATAAGAAGGATAAGTAGCAAAAAGTAAGTAGTAATGAATGAGAAGAGAGATAATAGAAAACAATGGCTTTTAGTAATATGTGAATTTTTATAATTTGTTGAAGGTATATTAAGGGATGTAAATTGGTTCTACGTATGATTTCAGTTTACATGTACAAGTAATATGTTAATTTTAGGTGTCTGATAGTTTTAGTCATTCATACAAGTAATCCATCTTAGTATTGTACAACTGTTGTATGGTGATATGGTTCAAATGATGATAAAACAAATGGAGGGTTACCTTGAGTAAGGTAGTAGTCTTACCTATTCACTCATATGAATAGAATGGATGATAACCATATTATATTGATATGTAACCCTAATGAGGTATAGATTGTTACACCTAGCTTTAATATAATTAAGTGCTGGTAATTGGGTATGAATAGTCCTTGAATGACTAATACAATCATGGAGTACTTTGTTACTGTTGTTGAAACCCTAGTATGTTATAACTTTATGGCTACACCTTGAATTATGTGTGGGTTCATACTTGAGAATAATATGGAATGTGATGGTAATGTTTCACCTTATGCATCCATGATGCAATGGGGATGCCATGAGTAGTATTGTACAATTGATGTTAAATCGAGTCTTCCAACTCAAGACTGTTTTGCTATTTGAGTAGAACAATAGTAAAATTTAAAAGAACATGGTGAACTCTCTTTTGTGACTTAGAGGTAATACATAAAAATAGTACATATTGAGCCATATGAATTGAGATAGTTGGATTGGGTAATCAATGATGAGGTAACATCTCAAGAGAATGAAAATATTGAAATGGTTGCTTCTCTATCTACTCTATGATTGATTGTGGCATAGAGAATTTGTTTGTTATCATTGAGAATTGTTTTAACATGTTGTGATTAGAAAAGAAATAAAGGACTTAACGTTGAAAACTACATTCAAGTATAAAATACAAGAATGTAATGACATGTAAGATTTCATAAGCTTAAAATAAACTTTGAATATACTTTGTTTGCATAGTTATGTTTCGGGGAAGAAACTTTTTAAGGGGGTGAGAATTGTAATGACCACATTTGTGCTTATTTGGTAAACTAGGCTTTACTTGAATGATTACATGGTTGATTAGATTGAACATCGTTTAGACTTGATTAATGATAGTAGATCAATTGTGATATTTCAAACCTAAGAATAAACTCTAAGTATGATTTAGTTTGAATAATTAGGGTTTGGGAAATGTAAAAACCCTAATCGGCAAAAATTAGGGTTTTGATAGTACATGAATATGTAATTTGATCAGGATAGCAGTGTGGTAAATGATTTTTTATTCTACAAATTTTGTATTTAATTGAATTTTGTATATGATATGGATAACTCAATCATTCATATTGGAAAAAAATTTCAAATTATTTGAGTATTCTTTGAATGTGGTTCTCGGTCGAACTATACTTTAACCAAAATGCTAATAGAGTGCTTTTCAGCAGTGTAGTGTTTTATTTTCAATTATTTATTGGTAACTCCAAATGATCTAAAATTTTAACTGGATATCTGAAACTCAATCGTAAACAACATGTAAAATTTTTATAATTTTTGTATGCGTTTAGACCTTATCAGTAGATGAATTACAGTAACTGACATTTCTATAGAATTCTGGATAGCAATGTACTATTTGATTTTTAATTATTTAATGGGAGCTTGGAATGAACTCAAATTTTAACTAAAGCTTAGTATCTCAATTATACATAACATGATAAATTATCATAATGTTTGGAGAATATTTTATCTCTAAAATACACGAATTATAGAAACATTTTTATGACAGAAAAATCTGCTAAAATAAGAAAATGTTTAGTGAGGTGTCAAAGTGCAATTGACCCAAGCAGCTCAATTGATCTATATGATCAACATAACACACAAGGAGCTCTCATAATTCATGATTCAAACCAGAGAAATGAAACCCTAGAGAGAGAGGAAGAGTTAGAGTTTGAGAGGAGAAATTGATGGAGATGCTGACCTAGGTTTTGCGGTCCGAGGAATGATGAAATCATGTAAGTTTAGCTTCTTTGGATATAGTTTCATGGTGAATCTTCTCTCACATGTCAAAATTCCGTCCCTCCTCTTATTTTATCTGAAATGGTGTCAAAACTTCCCCTTTTCTCACTCTTTCTTCATAATCCCTCATTTTTAGGGTTTCTGAGTTGAAAGGAAGAAGAATCGGGTGAATTGCTAGAGATTGATATGAGACCGAGATTTTCAGAGATGATGTTACAACCCCAATTTTTGGGTTCATTGGTGAGAAATGTAATTTCTCATATGAAAGATAATTGAACAAATAAAGATATGATTTGGTTCAAATAAATGGATTTTTGTTTACAATAGCCTTGATGTTTGTATTGTGGGCTTTATTGGCTATTGGGCTTGAATAACAAGAAAATTCAATGAATAAATGGATAATTGAAGAAAAGAAATATGTAGAAACCTCTAGAAGGCAAATCCAAAGAGGATTTCGTGCCTCTTGGGTTCCTTGGGTACCAAGGAGTCCAAGGTTACAAAAAGAGAGCAATAAGAAAAGAAAAGTTTGATTAAGTATTTCTTTATTAAGAAATAAATTGAAAATGATGATAAAAAGTGGAAAATGAGTGGAAAGAGACATAAATGAGATTTCGTGGGGAATTTTTGTATCCATGAGGTTTCTAATATTAAAAGGAATGCCAATGAGGAAAATAAAAGAGAAATAAAAAGAAATCCTCAAAAAGAGATATTTAAATGAGAAATAAACAAGATAATGTGAAATAATGGATATTGATGCATCTAGAAGGATAATAAGTATCCAATAAAGAGAATTTCGAAATAATGGAGTATCTTAGGATCCAAGGAATCATAATAAAGAGGAAAGAAAGAGAAAATACCAAAAAGGAAAAATAAGAGGATAATGTGTTGCTTTATTAATGAATTATGAGGTATTGTTAAAAAGAAAGTAAATCCTATAAAAGGGAATAGAATTTCATGCCTAAGGATTGAAAAGCAAGAAATAAAAAGGATAATGGTAGGGATTTTCGAATTCCTAATTATACAAATAATGAAGGATACCAAAAGGTTAGAAAGAGAGAGAAGGTATACTTCTCTTTGAAGGAATAAGTTTCCTTTTAGGAAACAGACTCTTTGATTCAAGGATAGCCGACCTAGGGCTTCTTAACCTATCCTTATATAAAGGGTAGACCCTCTGGGTCGAGTCCAGAGAAGTCCCACACTCTCTCTCCCTTCTTCTTGGTTCTTACACGTGAAACCCTAACCGAGGGAGTAGGCTGACCCTAGAGCGAACGAGGAGCTTCGAAGTTGTAGTGTTAGATGAAGGAGGCTACCACGGCAACCCTGAACGGCGGAGCTAGCAGCTTCAAGCGCACCACCCCTCTCGTGGGCTGCAGCAAGACCTGCAGCATGGATGCATGTCGTAGGCCAGGATCTCCTCCACTCGGCCGCCCCATCACCAAAGGAGGCATAAGCAGTCGCGGGGGAGGGCGGGGGACGCAAGGGGTACATCCCTGAGGGCCGGCGAGGTCAGGTGGAGGAAGGGGAAGCCCCTCCCACGGCTCGTAGGGCGACAACAGCCTGCTGTCGCGAGGAAGAAGATGAGGGCACACTATGGAAAGTTTTGCCCTCCAGACATCACAAAGCTAAAAGAGCCGTGGGAGGGTAAAAGAGTCATTTCGAAATGTTTTAAATCAGCCGATGTGCGCTACATGGAAAGGGCGACGTGGCAGCCCCCCATTGGCCGAAGTAAGTGTTTTATTGCAAAAATCATATCTCATGATTCGTAACTCGGATTAAAACAAGTTTTATATGAAAATTGATCCTCAGAACGAGAGGAACCCAAATAAATTATGTTTGAAGTCTGTTTCTAATTTCAATCTGAAAAGTAATGGAAGTAATCATCTTTAATGTTTTAATTCTTATGGAACCCTATTTTGAAATAAATAAAGTGTTTAATAGGGTTTAATGGATCAAAAGAGTTCATATTAACCTGTTAAATGTAAAAAGGTACATTAAGATCGAAAAGCATGATCTTTGTACGTAATTAGTTTAATTTGAAGATTATGTACATAAATATGATTAAAAATTGAAAAGTACATAAATCTATCATCTTTGATGATTTAAATAATGAAAAACCCTTATATTTGATGATAGATGGTTTTAATGTTATTTAATAGATAATTTAAGCCAATATTAACATGTTGTTGATAAACGAGGAAATAGGATCTAAAATAATGATCTTTTTATATAATTGGCTTAAGTTAGGGTTTTGTGCATGATTATGCATTAATGAGCTTGAAAACCCTAATTTAGGAGAATATGATTTTTAAATGTTTTAATTGTTCAAAATCCATAAATAAATAGGGATATGATGATCCTAAGTCAATTTGGGTGTTAAAATGAATAGTTTGAGCAATTAGGGTTTATACAAATGGAAAAGAGTATTTTAGGGTTTGTTAATCTAAAAGAGATAAAGTTCGAGAAATTGATCTAAGAAACCCTAATGAGTATTAATGGAACCTTAATGCGGATTAGAAACCCTAGAAAGAGAATCCAAGTCAATAAAGTAGTTTCTTGATAAAGTGTGTAATAAATAGAGTACATATTCTTTTCAAGAATTATGTGATGGTTGAATTACTTGCTTGGATCTATTGAATGGGTTGATTGTATATACATGAAGTATATGTTGAATAATCTACATGACTCGTCAAATCAGGTATGTGGTTACGCTTATGACTATACTGAATAGTTTCCTGAGGATTTTACCGACGTTTCCCTCAATGCATGAATTAACTATTGGATGTCTATTTATTTCATGCAATTATAAAGTGACTATGGTTATCACTATAAATGAGTATATATAACTGGCTAGATCCGGGTCCACCTTTGTTACTTTGAAAAGGCTAAAAAGGGGGTAATCCTAGAGCAAGGTCTAGGTTACCGAGAGTTAGAAATTGGGCTACCTACATGTAGTGCCATGAGACTCATTAGCCTGCCATGAGTTAAGGAGTGGGCTACTTATGAGTAGTACCATGTGACTCAACCCTAGAAACTGGTTCACCTATAGGTGGGACCATGAGGGGTTTAATGGGGATCTACCATAAGGAAGGTAGGATCCAGGTCCACTACAGGGATAGTACAGAGGATAGGGTACTCATGGATCGCAGATGTTATATTTAAAACGTAATCTTTATTGATTAATGATTAATTGAATGATTACATGGTTATCATAGTTGCAAGATTATTGTTTCCCCCACATACCAGCCTCGGCTGACCGACGTTTTGTTTGTCGACATTTTAGGTACAAGCCAAAAGGACAAACAGTAAATCGTCACATTGTGAAATACATGAAGAATAATACAAGGAGGATTAGTTAGCGTAGAATCATTAGGTGGATAGAAGTTAGAAATCCAAAATTTCAAAAGGTATGCAAAGTTTATTTTCTTACAGCTTTTCAATTTAGTGTGTTAAAATCTGGTAATTATTCTTGGTTAATTGCCGAACCATTGATCCGGAAGTCATGGGTGCGGCTTCGATCTCCCAGTCTCCCTTAATTGGGGGTTATCGGGAGGTGGGGTCGTAACATTTGGTATCAGAGCGTAGGTTCCTCAGTTAACCATTGATAATTATTAAATTTTACAAATTCCATAGAACCCAAGGGAGTTATTAGAGGATTATCCGAAAGACTGAGGTGTCTAGAAAAGGATCACGCCCGGGGGCTGGCAATATTTTCCTCCGCACCGCTAGTCGGAATACGAGGACTCCTGGATCTGTGTGACTGCCTGGCCAAAGTCTTAGGGTATGAATCGAAATAAGATACCTTTAGGACTTCTCATCTTATTCATCCCTTCTCATCACAAAAATTCTGATAAGGACCTAAAGGATTAGGGTTTTCTCTCTCCTCCTCACCCTCTTGAGGTATGGGTAAGGTTGATAAGGTTTAAGGGATCGTCCACCACATTAAAGGAAATGCATGTAAATAAGATGTCATGGACATAAGCTTAATAGAGTAAGTGCAAATTAAAGGATAGATACATGCTTAGGTCGTATGGCATAAGTTGTCATGTCCTCAGAAGAAACCTGAGGCTAGACCTTCTTGTCAGGAGGATAAGTTAGTCTTAGAGATAGAAATCTCCAATGCAAGTAGATACCTGGCTCATCTTACGAAGATGACGTTAACCCTAACCCTAAGTGAAGGTTAGAGAAATAGTTGGCATGATAAGTTAGACCAGGTGTTTGGATGGACCTACCTGGGATGCCATATGAGCCATGAGAGGTTGGATGACCGAGTACCTTTGGCCACCCAACCCTGGGAAGGGTCGTGCATGTTAAGGTAAAGGATAGCTCCTTAGATGATGATGTTAGTGAAGGACCTTAGAAACCCTATGGGCCTATGGGTGTAGGGCATTGCATGCACCCAGGGTGCATGAGTAGTGTGAGCAATAGGTTGAAACCATGGCCATGAAAGTAAGATGTATAGCTTGTAAGGTAAGCATATAAAGCTATGGATAACCTCGAGTACATGAGTTGAACATAGGCTTCATCCAGGTAGGGGCATGCTTTTGAGGTTGATCCTTCATGAAAAGAGGACCTCTGCTGGTGAGGTTGGCTTTAGGGATAGCTCTAGAGAGAGAGAGCAGGAAACCCAGCAAGGAGGTTAGAATCCTAGACTTCGAGATATGAGGAGAAGTCGGGAGTTGAGGATGATGCGACCTAAGTGGATGATAGTGGTCATTACATCCCTAGAGGTTGATGATGTCCTGGTTGCCATGGGAGGGATCAAAACCTAGAGGAAGGATGAGGTTTCTGGCACCTATGTGCCTATGGTATAAGTGTTTACCTTCTGAGAAAGGAAGAAGATATTCTGCATACCCTGAAGTGGATTTGTAACAGGTTATGAGGCCTTGTACCTTATGGTTTGTCCTTGAGGAAGATCCAACTCTAAGTGTTACTCGAGTTGAAGGATGACAGGAAGTGCGCGTTATGCCTTTTGCAAATTTGATTCATGGTTAAGAGATAGAGCATTCAGCTGGACACCTAAAAGTGAACCTAGGGTTCCTAGGCCTAAGAGGGGAAGTGGTATACCTAATGCTCATGACGAGAATTAAGTTGCTATAGTTTCGAGCATGGTATGCCTCATGAATAAAGGAAAAGGGAAGTCCCTTAAGTTTAAGGTATGTTTGATGAACCCCTCACAGCTATGTTGTTGATACAGAAAGGTATGATCTTAATACGACATTGAGGAAAGAGGACAAGTATGACCTAGCATGGTTCAGTAGGTGATCTGTTTATGCCTTAATAGCTTGCTAGGGTTAAGTAGGATCATGTGGATGTAAACCCTATACCTAAGAGCTTTTATGATCTGGTTTTCCTCCCATCCCGGGAGAGGGACCCCTTTTGTAGGGTGTATATCAGTTTTGTTGATATAAGGTAACCTAAAGAGGTCTCATAGGATCTTGAGAAGCTAAGTGAAAAGTACATGGTATGAGGATGAACCTATAGACCCATAGATATCCATCTCTAAGTGCATGCAGATGTGTTACCATGGAGGTAACTGGTATGGGGCTTGACCAAGGTAGGCAGGTTGCCATGATCCCAATAAAAGGAGGAAAGCCAACCCATGAATGCAGAAAGAGAGATGATGAAGACTTGGGTAAGGTTCTAAGTGAACATGTACTATGATGGAGAATCCTAAGTCTATCCTAGGGTCAGGTAGGGATAAAACCGATGAAAGTAGGAGTTGCCTATATCCCCAGTTGCACATGACCATAGGGTCGGGAGGTAACAGCTATCATTGTCTGAGGGCCATGGGTTAGGAGATTGATCACCTTCATGAACTCATGGGACCCAAAGGGCAAATGAGTAGGGCACTCTCTTGATGCATGAGGGAAGAGGGATGACTCCAAAAGAGTCGGTACCCTATAGACCTAGATATGATGACCAAGGATATAAATCTCAGTAGGTTTAAGATTAGTTTGTTATCATGATGTCGGTAAGGTAGAGACATAGGTGGCACGTTGCAACTTAGATGTAAAGGTATATTGGCAAGGTGGGATGTACCATCTCTACTCTTGGAACAGGAATAACTCTGTATTTGGACTGTAGCCAAATGCTTATTTCCTCTTGTTATGGGGGTGAGAGATAGGACATTACGCATGCCATACACCAAGGATAAGAGATCATGTAGGTTGGAATGTTGCCACGAGAAAAAGGGATAAAGAAGATAACCTACCCAGGTAAAGTGAATGATACATGGTTTGCAAACACTAAGAGGAATGAGGTAGTCACCTTATGAGGATGTGTTTATCCTGAGCTAAGAGGAACTTACAAGTTATACCAGGTTGAGTTTGATCACCGTGATGATGAAATCAGAGAGTGTTCTTAATGAAGATAGACATAGAGTTTGAGGTGAGATGATAAGTGAAATACATGGACGTGTATGTCTTCAATGTTACCTAATACCTAAGGATGTGAAGTGGTAATGAATGCTCTGGTTGAGATACCTCTGTTTTGTTAGAAGATGTTGTTTGGATAACCCTAAGTTTGGAAAGGAGAGGTGTTTGGATAACACTTAGATGTAACAAGATACGTTGAAAAGTTAAGAGTTGTTTGGTTATCCAGTCTAGTCCTTGATACGATGAAAGGATGGTGGTAGAACCTCAAGTGCACATATTTGGAAAAGAAGGTGATGAAAACCCCGACTAGAGTGGTTTAGGGTTTCTGAAGAATCTATCTTAAGGGATCATGACAATACAAGAAATCATGACTTAAGATCACCATATACCGGGGTACTACCAAGATAATAAGTGATAGTGGTACTTTAATTACCTAAGATAAAGTTGCATGTGGTTTATGGCCATGCAAGCCAGGAGGTAAAGGACGAAGCCCAGTAACCCAGTGTATTGATATAAAGGATAAAAAGTCTCCCCAAGAGAAAGGGAGTTCATCACAATGGATGTTGTAAGTCTCCCCTGGATCAGGGAAGGTCGAGATGCTATATGGGTTATGGTCGTTCGCCTTACCTAGATGACACGAGAAAGAAAGAGTTCTGTCAAGGGACAGATCTGGTTGAACTACCCATGAGAGAGGGATGGTTCAACTATGAAGCAAGTTCAAAGGTTTTTGAGTTTGACCTAAATGTTCCCTTCTAAAAGGTGGAAGTAGGTACATGAAGAACTCAACGTTAGTACAGTTATCACCCCAAACTAATGGTTAGTATGATCCAGACTAAAGGGGTCTAATGAGAGCATATGTTCTCGTTCAGGGTGATAGCTAGAGACAGTTCTTGTCCTATGAAAGATGTGATGATGACCACCATAGCCAGTATCGGGATTCTAAGAAGCTATGTAAGGGAGGTTGTGTCGGTCACCACTTCAGTAAGGTGATGTTGGTGAAAGGACTACATGATGATTAGAAAAGGACCACAGTGCATGAAGACGAAGGTCACTTTAATCATGCAATGGCTGAAAGGAGCCTAGAGACGACGAGAGTCATGAGCAGATGCAAAAGTAGACTAACATGCAGTGCACTGTGGGAGAATATAATGTGAGAATCTGACTCCTCTGAGCTGTAGCAGAGAAAGTTGAGTCCCCGATACCTGGGTCCATTAGAGATGGATGGGTGGAGATGGTTAGGTTTTGACCCTACCCCTCAGGATAGAGTTATGTGAGAGGTTTTCCATGTGTCCAATTTAGAGCACTATGTGAGGTACCCCAACCATGTGCTGAACAATGAACCTAGTGAGCCCCAAGGGAGGCTGAAATGGCCTGAGTCACCTGTGTAGTTTATAGACGCCAGGATGAAAGAACTCAGAGAATAGAATATGTGATGAAAAAGGTTCGTTGGAAGTTCCATGAGTACGGTAAAGCCACATAGGGGCCAATGATGGACATCGAAAAGTCTTATCCTGAATTGTTTGTTTGCTTGATAGAATTTTGAGGACAAAATTCATATAAGAGGGGAAGGATGTTACAACCCCAATTTTTGGGTTCATTGGTGAGAAATGTAATTTCTCATATGAAAGATAATTGAACAAATAAAGATATGATTTGGTTCAAATAAATGGATTTTTGTTTACAATAGCCTTGATGTTTGTATTGTGGGCTTTATTGGCTATTGGGCCCGAATAACAAGAAAATTCAATGAATAAATGGATAATTGAAG
Organism: Alisma plantago-aquatica; assembly: GCA_963693085.1. Lineage (NCBI taxonomy): Eukaryota > Viridiplantae > Streptophyta > Magnoliopsida > Alismatales > Alismataceae > Alisma > Alisma plantago-aquatica. The sequence continues at coordinate 349,561,828 of OY856410.1, read as the reverse complement.
AAAAGAAATATGTAGAAACCTCTAGAAGGCAAATCAAAAGAGGATTTCGTGCCTCTTGGGTTCCTTGGGTACCAAGGAGTTCAAGGTTCCAAAAAGAGAGCAATAAGAAAAGAAAAGTTTGATTAAGTATTTCTTTATTAAGAAATAAATTGAAAATGATGATAAAAAGTGGAAAATGAGTGGAAAGAGACATAAATGAGATTTCGTGGGGAATTTTTGTATCCATGAGGTTGCTAATATTAAAAGGAATGTCAATGAGGAAAATAAAAGAGAAATAAAAAAGAAATCCTCAAAAAGAGATATTTAAATGAGAAATAAATAAGATAATGTGAAATAATGCATAATGATGCATGTAGAAGGATAATAAGTATCCAATAAAGAGAATTTCGAAATAATGGAGTATCTTGGGATCCAAGGAATCCCAATAAAGAGGAAAGAAAGAGAAAATACCAAAAAGGCAAAATAAGAGGATAATGTGTTGCTTTATTAATGAATTATGAGGTATTGTTAAAAAGAAAGTAAATCCTATAAAAGGGAATAGAATTTTGTGCCTAAGGATTGAAAAGCAAGAAATAAAAAGGATAATGGCAAGGATTTTTGAATTCCTAATTATACAAATAATGAAGGATACCAAAAGGTTAGAAAGAGAGAGAAGGTATACTTCTCTTTGAAGGAATAAGCCTTTTAGGAAACAGACTCTTTGATTCAAGGATAGCCAACCTATGGCTTCTTAACCTATCCTTATATAAAGGGTAGACCCTCTGGGTCGAGTCCAGAGAAGTCCCACACTCTCTCTCTCCCTTCTTCTTGGTTCTTACACGTGAAACCCTAACTGAGGGAGTAGGCTGACCCTAGAGCGAACGAGGAGCTTCGGAGTCATAGAGTTGGATGAAGGAGGCTACCACGGCAACCCTGAACAGCGGAGCTAGCAGCTTCAAGAGCACCACCCCTCTCGTGGGCTGCAGCAAGACCTGCAGCATGGTCGTAGGTCCCAGGCCAGGATCTTCTCCACCCGGCCGCCCTGTCACCAAAGGAGGCATAAGAAGGCGCGGGGGAGGGCGGCGAACGCAAGGGGTACATCCCTGAGGGCCGGCGAGGTCAGGTGGAGGAAGGGGAAGCCCCGCCCACGGCTCCTAGGGTGACAGCAGCCTGCTGTCGCGAGGAAGAAGATGAGGGTGCACGATGGACAGTTTTTCCCTCCAGACATCACAAAGCTAAAAGAGCCATGGGAGGGTAAAAGAGTCATTTCAAAATGTTTTAAATCAGCCGATGTGCGCTACATGGAAAGGGCGACGTGGCAGCCCCCCATTGGCCGAAGTAAGTGTTTTATTGCAAAAATCATATCTCATGATTCGTAACTCGGATTAAAACAAGTTTTATATGAAAATTGATCCTCAAAACGAGAGGAACCCAAATAAATTATGATTGAAGTCTGTTTCTAATTGAAATCTGAAAAGTAATGGAAGTAATCATCTTTAATGTTTTAATTCTTATGGAACCCTATTTTGAAATAAATAAAGTGTTTAATAGGGTTTAATGGATCAAAAGAGTTGGTATTAACCTGTTAAATGTAAAAAGGTACATTAAGATCAAAAAGGATGATCTTTGTACGTAATTAGTTTAATTTGAAGATTATGTACATAAATATGATTAAAAATTGAAAAGTACATAAAGTTATCATCTTTAATGATTTAAATAATGAAAAACCCTTATATTTGATGATAGATGGTTTTAATGTTGTTTAATGGATAATTTAAGCCAATATTAACATGTTGTTGATAAATGAGGAAATAGGATCTAAAAAGATGATCTTTTTATATAATTGGCTTAAGTTAGGGTTTTGTGCATGATTATGCATTAATGAGCTTGAAAACCCTAATTTAGGAGAATATGGTTTTTAAATGTTTTAATTGTTCAAAATCCATAAATAAATAGGGATATGATGATCCTAAGTCAATTTGGGTGTTAAAATGAATAGTTTGAGCAATTAGGGTTTATATAAATGGAAAAGAGTATTTTAGGGTTTGTTAATCTAAAAGAGATAAAGTTCAAGAAATTGATCTAAGAAACCATAATGAGTATTAATGGAACCTTAATGCGGATTAGAAACCCTATAAAGAGAATCCAAGTCAATAAGGTAGTTTCTTGATAAATTGTGTAATAAATAGAGTACATATTCTTTTCAAGAATTATGTGATGGTTGAGTTACTTGCTTGGATCTATTGAATGGGTTGATTGTATATACATGAAGTATATGTTGAATAATCTACATGACTCATCAAATCAGGTATGTGGTTACGCTTATGACTATACCGAATAGTTTCCCGAGGATTTTACCGACGTTTCCCTCAATGCATGAATTAACTGTTGGATGTCTATTTATTTCATGCAACTATAAAGTGACTATGGTTATCACTATAAATGAGTATATATAACTGGCTAGATCCGGGTCCACCTATGTTACTTTGAAAAGGCTAAAAAGGGGGTAATCCTAGAGCAAGGTCTAGGTTACCGAGAGTTAGAAATTGGGCTACCTACGTGTAGTGCCATGAGACTCATTAGCCTGCCATGAGTTAAGGAGTGGGCTACTTACGAGTAGTACCATGTGACTCAACCCTAGAAACTGGTTCACCTATAGGTGGGACTATGAGGGGTTTAATGGGGATCTACCATAAGGAAGGTAGGATCCAGGTCCACTGCAGGGATAGTACAGAGGATAGGGTACTCATGGATCGTGGATGTTATATTTAAAATGTAATCTTGATTGATTAATGATTAATTGAATGATTACATGGTTATCATAGTTGCAAGATTATTGTTTCCCCCACATACCAGCCTCGGCTGACCGATGTTTTGTTTGTCGGCATTTTAGGTACAAGCCAAAAGGACAAACAGTAAATCGTCACATTGTGAAATACATGAAGAATAATACAAGGAGGATTAGTTAGCGTAGAATCATTAAGTGGATAAAAGTTAGAAATCCAAAATTTCAAAAGGTATGCAAAGTTTATTTTCTTACAGCTTTTCAATTTAGTGTGTTAAAATTTGGTAATTATTCTTGGTTAATTGCCGAACCTTTGATCCAGAAGTCATGGGTGCGGCTTCGATCTCTCGGTCTCCCTTAATTGGGGGTTATCGGGAGGTGGGGTCGTAACAGATGAGCTGCGTTTTTAAGGTGTTTTCACACCTTAGGGTGAGTGGGAACTTCCTTTAAGCAGTATATTGTACGAAAATTGGTTAATTCATCCATAATCTTTAATTGCTAGTATGCGACTACAAACCTTGAATTGTCTATTTGTTTTAAGTTGTTGCAAAATGATATGAAATGGATTATTCCCTATTTGGATGAAGTTCAAATGATAAAATTTTTATTAGAAATGTATACAATACATCCTAATGAGAATTCCCTAAGTATTCACAGAGGTTATAAGAGTAAACTGAAATATAGGGAATTTGTCTATGACTGAAATTTGCTGTATAAGTAAATAGAGAAAATTGTTTATCTAGATCCTCTTAGTTATGAATGATTGTTTATCTAAATTCATAGTACATATATGTTAGATACTATCTTGGATTTCGTTCAAAGTGAATAGTGTTTGTTTGATTATCTCAGTACAGAGGGTGAAACCCTAGATGCGAGGAAAGTTGGATATTTGCGAACAGATATCATGAAATCCATTTGAAGTGATTTTCTTGACATGATAGACTTTATTTATTCAATGTTATTATTGATGCATGATATCCTAGTGAATGGAATGGAAACCCAAATTCAACTCAGTTCCAAGGTTTCATACATAAATTGATTTTATATGATTTGTTGATAGTAATATTTATTCAACGAATGTTTATGTCGCGTGAAATCTTTATGGGAGCCATGTGAATAAGTTGTTGCCTAGTGAGAGGTGACAAGATGTGTGATGGCCTTGTGAGCCATGAGAATACTTGTACAACCAGTGAAATGAATACCTTGATCTAAGGACCTAGGGGTAATGGTTACCTGTTACAGAGGTAACAATGCTATGTGATGATCTAAGGGTTTGAATACCCAGATCTAGTAATCATGGTAATGATGTGAAGGGATGAGAATTCCTAGAAATGTGATAAGGGATTGAGATACCAGGTATCATGTGTTTTAAAGATTTAAAAAGTACACGATAGATGTATTACACCTTTCTTTGTAGCATTTGTGGTGATTAAATGAAAACCTAAGGGTAGGGTGTTGAGTGAATCAAGTATTGTGATATCAATGTTCTCAGTTATTATTAATAATTCTTGTCATGATAAGTAATTAACTCTTAATTGAGTTATGAGATGCACAACTAAATATTTGGGTTGATATGCGCGATTATAGTGTGTATGTGCCAAGTGGACATGAAATTTGTTTATTTAAGAATTTAGTCTGCCTGCATGTATAGTATGTTGATTATTCAGTATATTACAGTGTTTTGAATATACTGCTCTGCCAAGTTTAGAATGATATACATGTTGTATTATAACTTCAAATAAGTAGACGCGACACCATAGAGATACCATAGTCAAGTATAAGTAAGAGAAGGGTACAATGTAGAAAGAGCTTTCTAGGAATAATAAAATAATAGACTTCGGAGCCCTGAACACCGTAGAACCCCTATGTGAGGTTTGCGCCTTAGGGGTGAAACGACCTAACCCTGGCATCGTCCAGTATACGGGGGTCGGAATGTGCTATCAGGTGGCATGGGGGACGAAGCCCTAGTGGAAGTTTTCTTAAATTATAGTTTGGAGTGTCCAACGTCAACCAAAAGTCCTGGTGGCACTAGAGTACAGAAAATCTAATAGGTGGCTTGACTTTTCGCCTGTGTGCTCAAGTTAGAGGAGGTGTCTAGTTTAGGCCAGAGAGCCATTTCCATATTGCAGACCAGGAGAGTAGTCAGACTTAGCATTTCCCGGGTGTATCCGCTAAGTCTTGTATGGTGTGATCGTAGTGTACTACGAGTCTTCATATGTAGAGTACACTGCATATGATCAGGGCATAATAAAATGAATGAGAGGTCAAACAAGTGTGTACAGTTATTCAATTATTCTTTGTATGTTTCTGAATTATTAGTTCTCTTTATGATCAATCAAGCATTTCATATATTGATTCACTCTTATAGATATCTAGAGTATCCTGCCATATTTATGATTGTCAATTATTAGACTCTTTAAAGCTTACTGTTGTTATAATTGATATTAGTTGCTCAAAAGTATATATGTAATTATATCAGTGCTTTAGACTGTTTCTTTGAATTACTCATTCACTAAGCGAGTAGGCTCACCCCTCTACTCAAATTTTTTAGGGAAATCACATGGACTTGAAGAAGATATCATTGCATTAGAGTAGATCTGCCACAAGAGTTAAGTATGAGTATAGTTAATTTTAGTTGTTCCCTGTCACTCTAGGTCCTTGTATAGATGTGAGAGAGTTGTAAATGATGTTTTGTATGTTTGTTTCCTTAATAAGAGAGAATGCAAATGATTGTCATCTCGTATGTACATGGAAGTGTGAGAAACATAATGAATGTATGGATGTGTATCATTAATGCTGAGATTACATTAGAGAAATAAAAGTTTAATTCTCTTGTAAAGTTAGTTTATGTGGTTCAATGCGAGAAAAAAAAGAGTTTGAAAAAGAAGAAAAAGTTAAGGGTGATCTTTATATTACGTTAAATCCTCAATTTATACCCTAATCTCATGATTAGTGGTAAATGTGAGATCGGGGTGTAACGGTTCTAAGCACCATCGGTTGCCAAGAAAACCTGATCTAAGTCTTATTCTACCTAAGGAAGGTCGTGCACATGGTTTCACGTCTGTCTAGAATTGGAAACTAGGCAAGAAACACCATAACAATCGAAACCTTAGGCAAGCATAGCTTTTATATGCATACATTTTCATTTTAGAGCAAGAACTTGAGTAAGCAAGATATTAGTAAGAAATAAATGTGAAGAGGGTCATAAAACTCACCTCTAGGAAGAAGATCAGATCCCAAACAATATAAAAACTTGAGCAAGGATGTTAGAAAACCCTAGCATAAGCTCTGAACTTGGCCAACTAGCACCTTTCTCCACAAACAAAGCAAACCCTAGGTAGAAGGAGCAAGAAAGGTAGGTTCTTTGAGCTTTAGAGCAATCTTTACCATGGAAAGCCATGGTTCTATCCCAGAAGAAGGTAGGAGGAAGAAGAACGGCTAAAGAAATGAAGGAGAGAGGGAGAAACTTACTAGTTTAGGTCAGAGCAAGCAAAGATGCTCCACAAACCCTAAAAGAAGGGTAGATCCGAGCTCTAGCCACTTGCACAAGGTAGATAGTCATATTATTCTACCTTGGGCACATCCCCCACCACCAAGAAGGGGAAGACTAAGCTCTGGATAGTAGGGGAGATATAAGGGTCTAAAGGTTTCGTTTGGGTGCCAAAGGATAGGTATATAAAGCTTAAGGATAAGGGAGAGAAGAAGCACGAGGTGTCCTAGTAGCTCTCCATGTGTCCATGGCCTAGAGCTTCCATGGATATGTAAGGAGAAGCTCTGCCGATTGTAAGAGTCTGATAGACCACAGGGTGATGACCTCCCAGGGTGTCCATCGGTTGTTATGCATGGGAAACCGTCGTTTGTTTAAACCCTAACTTACTAGGTGATGAACCATCGTTTGATCCAAGTGAACCACCAGTTCAAGTGAACCAAAACTAGAAAACCATTGAACGAAGGCCTTCTAGGATGACCATAGGTTGTCATCACCTGTTGGATGTCAACCAAAGAGAGGGACCATTGTTTGATGGCTCCTAAAGGTAGCTCATCCATGAAGGGGTAAACCCTAATTCACCATTGAAGAGAAACACCATCAAACCAAGGCTCAATCAAGCAATGGATCAACAAGCTCGACAATGATGAGAAAACATCTAAGGAACATAATGCATGTGGAAAATTGCAAGTAACACCTCATATTTGGGTAAATTATAGAAAAATCCAAAATGTGCATAAAATTGCATAACTTGCACAAACAGTGTCCAAATTGGATCAAACTTAAAACTTAAGCTTGTCACATGATATCAAAGAACCTCATATGATTTTTTTAAGGTTTAAATCACCCAATTATGGTGATTAATCATGTTCAACCATAAATCATGGTTTGAGGTCTCACATTTATGGACCATCAAGATGTAATATGTGCTACGCACAAGAAGAAATCCCAACTAACATCTTCATGTAATGTCACATCACTGTACATATATGAAACTTTTTTTTCTTCAGGAAAATGATATTACTTTCGACCACACAAATTTTTTCCACTACTAGAGACCAAAAAAATCCATGCCACACCCTTCACAAATGCTCTTACAAGCCATCACCTGGATTATATGTTCAAAGAGAAACCACAAAAAATACAATTCACACATGAACAATATTCTTATGCTTATTGATAAAGTAAATAACACATGCAACATGTATTCCCATTGTAGGATCTCAAATCAACACGGAGATGGAGAAGGAGAATGAAGCACGTGCTACCACTTTTAGAGGAGGAGACTTTGACTGCAGAATATTCACTATGGAAGAAATCTTGGCAGACACTAGTGGATTCTAGTTTTTATTCCTAGTTATTTGCTTACTATTTTTTCAACAATAATGAGGCTTATTGTCTAAGGGGTGCCTCCCCCATCGATATCAACATTTGAAAACTATATTTGCACCATTTGGTTTTAGATGACAAGTAAAGGAGGCACTTCTGATACAACCTACAGTTGTTCATCTAATTATCGATACCATGCATCATAGGTGGTTGTATGTTTTCTTATCTATTATGACATATGTTCTAAGCATCTATTATGGGGAATTAGAGATTTACATCAAACATACACTTAGGAGTCATAATATCACTATTCATCACTTTTTAGACCCTCTTCAAAATCTCCACAACCTCTGGTGCTAAGACTCTAAAAGTATCTAATTCAAAAAGGATAAAGACATTGTTAATACATGCTTTCTCATGCTTGACCATTTTGGCTGAGGCAACTTTAAGAATGTCATGTTGTAAAATGACAAATCCTCGATTCCACCATTGGAAAAACTCTTGTTAGATCTACCCACACATGTTTCCCTTCAACCCATCCAAAAATCAAAACATCGACATACTTAGGTGTCAATTTTTCTTCTTGTGGATCTGTCAAAAAGTTAACATGTGTCTCTTTCTTAGTAGCAACACATGTGTCTCTGAGTGCATCAAAGAGAACATCCTAACAAGATCATTTTTGTATTTAAAACCTGGAAGCTCCCTACAATGAACCACATGTTCCCAAACGTGTCCAAACATACTTTACAACAAACTGGACCTATCTCATCAACTAGAAACAAAGAAATCATAAGACAATATTGGAAGATAGTGTGATACTCCAATGGTGATGTAGCATGTCAATGCCATCAATAGGAATAACAAGTAAAAAAATCTTGAGCGTGACCAACTTGTAGACATCCAAAAATTGCCTTCTGTCTAACTGTCATGTCAAAGTTAACTTCCATGTCCTCCATTATTTTGCTATAGAAGATACTCACCAAGACATTTATCTATTATATATTCGAACTCTCATAAATTTTTTTAACCATAGGGTGAAATGAAATTTAACGAATTTGAACTGCAACAAACCAAACAGTGCGCTCGCAAATTAAATTCCAAACATTTTGACAATATGTTTTCCAAAACCCAAACTATACCGTACTAAGCCCTAAGTTGATGCTGCTCGCGTGGTCACGTGACAAATTATAGCTTCGGCTCCTGTCGGACTGCTCAGTCGGCTTTCTTCTCGGATGTGGGCAACACCTGGCAAATTTCAAAAGAAAATGCGTACATCTTGTGCTCATAACGACTGCAAGCGAGTATAGCGGGTTAGCCGTGTTAAAGTAAGGAGTTCTATATATTTCTTGAGTCAATTGTTGTTGTACATGAGTGCTATTTATATATACAAGCCGTGAGAGCAATGCATGCTTACAACGGAAACGCTACAGACTCGGTCACTTATGTGACAGCTGGACACATTGTTGAAGTAGATCCGATATCTTGGTCACGTCGGGGACAGGTGGACTATAGACGGCAGCGTGGATCCATTAGTTGCGGTAACTGAGAGTGGTGCTGCGTCAGCGGCGGCTGGCGTCTCCATCTTCCTTGCAGGTGACGAGGGAACGGTTATCCTGGTTGTTCGGCCGTCAGTTGTGTGCGTTGGCACACGTTCTAACAAGCCGTACCAGGGTAGGGAGACGCCGCTTACGAGGAGCTAGAGCTGGTATTTGCATCTGTTGTTCCTGCACTATGCGGTTGAGCCGCTTCCGTCTCCGCCGCCTAGGGTTGAAGCTGCAAGAGCGAAAGGTTCTTGATTTATGTGTTTTCTGAATTTTAGTCTGGTGAAAGCCTCACCCTGAGTCTTCGTGTTTCCTGCCTCTTATGGCTCATTACGTTGGTCCTCCACAGTTCATCCAAGGTCATGCCTCTTCTATCAATTCACATTACCATTATCGCCGCAGCGGCTGTCTTATCCCTGCTCAGGATTGTTCCACCCCCCACGCTATGGTCCCTACAACTTCATCCCAAATATACCGAACTTATTCACCCAATCACGATTGTTTATTTTCTTCTCGTACCCAAGCATTGACAGCCTCATCCTCCACCAAATCGCTGGCTGTTTTGCAACAGCACGCAGTGCCTTCTCTGCAGCAGCAGCCGCGGACTAGTATTTCCTTGGATAGAATTACCGGGGCAAACATCAAATCCATTCATTCTGGTGGTCCGGAAAAGAATGGCGTCACTTTCAACCTGCATAACGCCTCCCCCAACAATAAAAGTACGGACAGCAGCACCAAGCTCAAGAGACCATTCATCCGGAATTCTGCCCAATCATCTTGGGAAGGGCCTTCTGTAGAGAACGATGAAGCCGCCAATAATAACTACCTACGGGCGTTCTGCCAAAAAGGCAAGGTCGTTGAAGCTTCAAACCTGGTCGATGTGATGGCACGTGTGGGCCAGGTTCCTCATTTCCCATCCTGTGCAAATCTGATACGAGGATTAGTGAATATTGAGCGTCTGGACATAGCAGAACGAGTTTTGCATCTCCTGGTTATGTCTGGTGGAGTACCTGACATAATTACCTACAATAAGCTGATTGGTGGTCTTTGCAGGAAAAGACAGCTCAATTCTGCTATCAGACTAATCGAAGACATGGGTTTTGCAGGCTGCCCAGCAGACCCTATCACCATGAATACCTTATTCCGGTGTATGCTTGACGTGGACAAAATCAATGGTGCCATTAATTTTTGGAAGAACCACATACGAAAAGGCTGCCCCCCATACCTCATCCCTCACACCATACTGCTGGAGTGAGTGTGCAAGAGATGCGGCATTGATAAAGCTATCCACGTCCTGGACGAGCTGGCAGAAGAAGGTTGTTATCCTGACGTAGCGACATACAACTCTCTCATTAGCATGATCTGCAAGGATGGAAAATGTGATGATGCTGAAAAATTGATTACCGATCTTTTATCTCATGGGCTGGAGTTGAATTCTGTCACTTACAACACCTTGCTTCACTGCTTCTGCAGCAGCGGAAGATGGACTGAAGCGGATAAAAATTAAAATCATGTCTATCATGGATCTGGTATATGATTGATGTAGGAAGACTTGCGGCCAGCATTGAAGATAAAATAGCAAGTATTAAAGACAAATCTCAGTTTGTCAAGATTTTTCAAAACTAACATATCCAATGTCATAAAAAACTCTGTAATATCTTTTCAGAAAGGGAAACGGGCCAATAAAGGCAAATCGCAGCAAAGATTCGAGTCCGTTTCAGCCTCAGAAATAGTAGTTTTGTATTTTAACAATTTATTTTTTTCTTTTTATTTTAATTTTATGAGGAAAGTAATTGCATTAGGATTAGGATCAGAATTTTCCCTACTTGTATAAATACACCCTCAGTTGTAGCCTTCAAGGCATCTCTTATCGTTTAATAAAATTCGAGACTTGCTCTCTCTCTCTCTCGGGTGGATTCCAGTTTCCTGGTGGATTCCGGGTTGTCTTCCCTAAGTTCTGCGCTTGCAAACTTGGTTATCTTTTAGGATTTTAGCACTTTCTTTAATCCTGTTCTTCCGCACTGCGTCAGGTGGTATCAGAGCAGGCTTCTCCTGTTCTTTTTCATGTCGGCCATGGCAGACAAACCAACAACCAAAGCGGATATTGAGAGTATGACTGTGGCTTTTACCACGGCTCTCACTAATCTGACCGAGCAGATGGCGGCGTTTACGGCAGCAGCCACGAACAACAACAATAACGCCAACAACGCCAACAACAACAATAACCATGGTCATGGACGACAAGACAGGAGAGCGGAACCATACCGGTTCCCGCGAGGTGGCAACAACGCTGGAAACTCGAGTTCTGAAGAAGAAGAAGTCGAGGAGGAAGAACCGGCAGGCCAACGAAGCAATCGAGACTATCGTGTAAAGGTTGATATTCCCTTGTTCTACGGGACTATGGGAGTAGAGGAATTTCCAGATTGGCAAATCGACGTTGATCGTTTCTTTGACGTTATGGAGGTTCCTGAACATAAGCAAGTTAAGATGGTGGCGATCCGGTTGAAGAGCACGGCCGCCGTATGGTGGGACCGACTTATCCTTCAAAGGCAGTGACAACGGAAAGGACCAGTTCGTACCTGGCGGAGGATGAAGCAACTCATGCTTGAACGATTTCTACCTGAAGATTATGAACAAATCCTCTACAAGATGTACATCGAGTGCGTTCAAGGCAGACGAACGGTGACGGAGTACACAACTGAATTCCTCCGTTATTCAGAACGTAACGAACTGGGAGAATCGGAGAATCAAAAGGTGGCTTGATACATTAGCGAACTAAAAAGCTCTATACAAGAGAAGATGGGGTTACAAACTGTATGGACTGTGACTGAAGCATCCAGTCTTGCATTGAAGGTCGAATTGATGGAGAAAAGTCCACGTGGTTTCTCATCTTTTAGGAAAATTGCTCCCCAATTCAACTTCGATTCCAATAACAGCAAGGAGAAGAGTACGACCCGAGATCCGATTCTTGGATCCAAGGAGGGCGACAGTTCTAGCGAAGCACAGAAGGGTAAAGCACCTGCCCATAAACCAGAAAATCCATATGCCAAACCCTCAGGCGACACATGTTATCGATGTGGCGGAAAGGGACATAGATCTAATGTCTGTCCAACAAGGAGAGTTGCTGCTATCCTGAACGATAAAGAAGATGACGAAGACCATGACGAGTATGCATATGTCGAGTTTGCAGAAGAAGAATCTGAGGAACAGCTGAATTTTGTGTTGCAGCGGACCTTATTTGCATCCAAGGAGGAAGGGCAGCGCAAAAATATGTTCAAAACTCATTGTTCTGTCAAAAACAAAGTCTGCAATGTGATCGTTGATAATGGAAGCACTGAAAATCTAGTTTCGCATAAACTAGTCGACCACATGCAACTCTCGACGGTCCCCCATGAGAAACCCTATACTCTGGGATGGGTAAGTAGTGGTTCTCAACTTCGAGTTACATTATCCTGCAGAGTTCCTATCTCAATCGGGAAGCACTACAAGGAGGAAGTTCTACGTGACGTCCTAGACATGATGTCTGCCATATCCTACTTGGTAGACCATGGCAGTATGATAATGATATCACATATCGGGGATGGGATAATGTGTTGATGTTCACGTGAAACAAACACAAAATCGCCATGGCTCCTATATTACACTTTGTTAGGAAGCCAAAAGAGAAGAAATCAAGTTTCCTAGTAATGACTCAAGATGACAAGGAAATTGACGAAGATGTGAAAGATTCAGAATGTTTCTATCCAGTAGTAGTCAAAGGGCTTCTAAGTGCGGAGAAGGAACAAGAGACAATTCCAGAAGAAGTGATGGAAGTTCTGAAAGATTTCAAAGAGTTGATTGTTGAAGAATTGCCAAACGAATTGCCTCCTATGCGGGATATTCAACATCAAATTGATCTGATTCCTGGTTCAAGTCTGCCAAACCTCCCTCATTACCGCATGAGTCCTAAGGATAATGAGATTCTAAGAAAGAAGATTGAAGATTTGTTGAAGAAAGGATTCATTCGTGAGAGTATGAGTCCTTGTGCAGTCCCTATCCTCCTGGTCCCAAAGAAGAACAACCAATGGAGGATGTGCGTTGACAGCAGGGCCATCAACAAAATAACCATCAAGTATCGCTTCCCAATTCTTCGATTAGAAGACATGATTGACGGGTTATCCGGTGCTAAATTATTCTCAAAGATAGATTTGCGAAGCGGTTATCATCAGATCCGGATCAGACCAGGAGACGAGTGGAAGACGGCTTTCAAGAGCAAGGATGGACTGTTTGAGTGGACGGTGATGCCTTTCGGGTTATCCAACGCTCCTAACACTTTCATGAGATTAATGAACCAGGTGTTGCGGTCGTTTATTGGTTCGTTTGTGGTGGTCTACTTCGATGATATTCTGATCTATAGCAAGACCAAGAACGATCACCTGGGGCATGTCAGACAAGTGATGCAAGTCCTACAAGAAAATCAATTGTACATCAACCTCAAGAAGTGCATATTCAGTACCAACAAATTACTCTTTTTAGGTTTTGTTGTTGGTGAGGATGGGATTCAAGTGGATGAAGAAAAGGTGAGAGCAATCAGGGATTGGCCTGCACCTAAATCTGTTACCGAAGTCCGAAGCTTTCATGGTCTGGCCACTTTCTACAGGAGATTTATTCGGGATTTCAGCACCATCACCGCCCCTATTACTGAGTGCTTAAAGAAAGGAAAATTCAAGTGGGGATTTGAACAAGATCATAGTTTTGCTTTGATTAAAGAAAAGCTTTGTACGGCTCCATTATTGGCACTTCCTGATTTTGACAAAGTCTTTCAAGTTGAATGTGATGCCAGCGGAATTGGCATAGGAGATGTCTTATCTCAAGAGAAGAGACCCGTGGCTTTCTTCAGTGAGAAGTTAAGCGAGGCACGTCAGAAGTGGAGTACCTATGATCAGGAGTTCTATGCTGTCTTTAGGGCTCTCCGTCAATGGGAACAATATTTAGTGCATCGGGAATTTATCTTATTCACTGACCACCAAGCATTGAAATTCCTCCATAGCCAGAAAGTGATCAATAAGATGCATGCTAGGTGGGTGAGTTACCTACAAAAGTTTCCTTTTATCATACAACATAAGTCTGGGACGCTCAACAAGGTGGCAGATGCATTGAGTCGAAGAGCCTCTCTACTGGTCACCCTCTCTCAAGAGATCATAGGCTTCGAGTGTCTAAGAGATTTGTATAATGAAGATGTTGATTACAAAGAGATATGGGACAAGTGCAACAACAGACACCCTTGTGTAGATTTTCATATAAAAGATGGGTACCTCTTCAAAGGAGATGTGTTGTGCATTCCTTGCTCATCTTTGAGAGAGAAGTTGATTCGGAATCTTCATAGCGGTGGACTTAGCGGACATCTGGGCAGAGACAAGACTATTGCTAGCCTGGAGGAAAGATACTACTAGCCACACTTGAGGAGAGATGTCAGCGCCATAGTCAGAAGATGTTATACTTGTCAGGTTTCAAAAGGACAATCTCAAAATACTGGACTTTACATGCCTTTGCCTATTCATGATGATATTTGGCAAGACTTGACGATGGACTTTGTGTTGGGATTACCCCGTACACAAAGAGGCATGGATTCAGTGTTCGTGGTGGTGGACAGGTTTTCCAAGATGACACACTTCATAGCATGTAAGAAAACGGTTGATGCATCTAACATTGCCAAGCTATTCTTTAGGGAGATTGTGCGTCTCCACGGGGTTCCTAAATCAATCACGTCATATAGGGATACAAAATTTATCAGTCACTTCTGGATTACACTTTGGAGATTATTTGGGACCACACTGAAAAGAAGTTCTACTTCTCATCTGCAGACTGATGGACAAACTGAAGTAACAAATAGGACTTTGGGTAACATGATCCGAAGTGTTTGTGGAGACAAGCCGAAGCAGTGGGATTTAGCTTTGCCTCATATTGAGTTCGCATACAATAGCGTCGAGCACTCTGCTACAGGAAGATCCCCATTCTCTGTGGTTTACACTTCAGTTCCAAGGCATGTGGTCGAACTGGTTAAACTCCCCAAGACACATGATACTAGTGCGGCGGCCAAAACTGTGGCAGAGGAGATTGTTTCTATAAAGGAAGATGTCAAAGCTAGGTTGGAAGCTACTGGGAAGAAGAACAAGTCTGCGGCTGACAAGAAAAGAAGAGTTAAAGTTTTCAAAGAAGGCAATTCTGTGATGATTTTTTTGTGAAAAGAGAGGTATCCAGTTGGTACTTACAATAAGTTGC
This sequence comes from Alisma plantago-aquatica, assembly GCA_963693085.1. Taxonomy (NCBI): domain Eukaryota; kingdom Viridiplantae; phylum Streptophyta; class Magnoliopsida; order Alismatales; family Alismataceae; genus Alisma; species Alisma plantago-aquatica. The sequence goes on along the minus strand of OY856410.1, from coordinate 349,546,446 downwards.
AACCACGCAAGTACGGTCCATTCAAAATAACGTGAAAGATCAATGACAACGCTTATGTTGTGGCACTTCCTGAAGACATGAGCATATCCAACATCTTTAATGTTGCTGATATTCATGAGTATCATGCAGATGAGGCCCTATATCCAGAAGAGAACTCGGGGTCGAGTTCTTCTGAGGTGGAGGAGACTGATGTAGGAAGACTTGCGGCCAGCATTGAAGATAAAATAGCAAGTATTAAAGACAAATCTCAGTTTGTCAAGATTTTCCAAAACCAACGTTCGATGTCAGAAAAAACTCTATAATACCTTTTCGGAAAGGGAAACGGGCCAATAAAGGCAAATCATAGCTTTGCTACGAGGTATGCCCTCAAAACAAGATTCGAGTCCGTTTCAGCCTCAGAAATAGTAGTTTTGTATTTTAACAATTTCTTTTTTTCTTTTTGTTTTAATTCTATGAGGAAAGTAATTGCATTAGGATTCGGATCAGGATTTTCCCTACTTGTATAAATACACCCTCAGTTGTAGCCTTCAAGGCATCTCTTATCGTTTAATAAAATTTGAGACTTGCTCTCTCTCTGGTGGATTCCAGTTCCCTGGTGGATTCTGGGTTGTCCTCCCCAAGTTCTGTGTTTGCAAACTTGGTTATCTTTTAGGATTTTAGTGTTTTCTTTAATCTTGTTCTTCCGCACTGCGTCACTGATCCTCCAACTGTGGTTACCTACAAAATCTTGATCAATAGCTTAAGCAAATACCAACTTCTGGATCGGGCCATTGATTTTCTGCAAAAGATGGTGTCAGTCGATTGTTCTCCTGATATAATCACCTATAACACGTTGCTAGGGGCCATGTGTAAAGAGGACATGGCGGAGGAAGCTGTTAAAATACTTCATTTTCTTAAAAATCATGATGTGTCACCAGTTCTTATTACCTACAACATGGTTATAGATGATTTAGCAAAGAAGGGTGAAATCAAAGAAGCAATTGTTTTATTTGATGAGATGAACAATGATGGAATTACCCCTGATGATATTACTTATGGCTCATTACTTGTGGGCCTTTCTAAGAAAGATATGATGATAGAGGCCATGGAAATGTTACAAGACATGACAAAGAGTAAATGCCAGATCTGTGCAAATACCTATTCAGTTGTCATCCAAGGTCTGTGCAAGAACAAAAACTTAAATTCTGCCATATAGGTCCTGAAGATGATGACCACAGGGCGGAATAAAAGAAATTGTCCCGTTTATTCATCCTTGATAAATGATATAGCTTCTTGTGGTATGGCTGAAGAAGCGAACACATTACAGAGCTTATTGGTTGAGTGGAAGATCCTGACTGAAAGGTGAGTAGTGACCAAAATACATCTCAAGTGGATAGTAGAACATCCTGACTAGAGGTCTTGCTCATTGGTGTTACAGTATGGTTTTCTGAGGTAACTTGCTTTCTGAAATCCAGATTTTGGATTTAACACTTTTCTAAGGTTCTAATTGTAATTACTTAGGTGCCCCAGTTCCCTAAACTCATCATGTCTAGACCTTAAGATTGTAACTGTGTACGTGTTTTGTTTACAAACTCTTGTCAAGCATGAATTAATCATGCACATGTATAATGTTGGTGAAAAGGCCTTATTAAATTTGTTAGCATGTTTATTCAAATATGGGGTCACTCACATGATTTGCTTAAGTTTTACTTATTTTGGCCACCTGCCCCTAATAAGATTACCATATCTGTATTTAGTCAAGGCCAGAGCAGTTGTTTGAGGTCATTATGACTTGTGAGTTAACGAAATCATGCATAGAGTTATCTAATCCAAGAGTGAGAAGTCCCAAGAATACTATATGTGTTTGAATTCATTTTATGTAGAATAGGTGCCTAAAAGATTCATAGACATAAATGTGAGTTACTACAAACTCAAACATCAACTATTAGTTTTTGTTGCGCCAAATGTGAGTGCCAACTATAGATAGGCACTTGGAAAATGAGAAAAATGTTGTTTTGACTAGATTAGGAGATACCCTTTATAAACTAACTTTATATATTCAAGAAACATCTCATACTAGTAAACCTAGTCTAAAATTCATTTCTTGCAAGTGCAACTAGATTTATAGAGACAAGAAAGAAATGTTAGAAGGGCAACATCTAAAAAGGGTTGGATAGAGATGTGTTGATAAAACATTATTTGATGAAATAAACCACTTATAAAAAGCAACCCCCGGTTTTGTGTTATTGTGGTGTAATATACTCCTTGCATTTTGCACTATTAAGAATTTACTAGACATCACAGGAGAACCTATACCTTGGTTCTAGCTCATCTTGGACATTGTCATGACTTTTAGGCAAGCACAACCTTTCCCAATATCACTTAGTGCTAATGGTTTGTCTTACTATTAGTTTTTTAGAAGTCACACACTTTTTTCTAGATAGTTAGGTAAGTTAATTTGTTGTGTACATGATATGAGCATGAGTACGTGCCTTTTAGTGTTTTCATTCCAAGTCTATATTTTCCATTATCCTATATATATGGGAGTAAGGTTTACTTAATGGAGTACAATGATTACTTTCTCATTTTTGTTTTCCACAATGATATTAGTGTTGAATATCTGTTTTCAAACCTTAAGAATCACAATTTCTTCCTTGCCAGTAGGCGGCCATCTTGCTCTTCGGTGGCCCCCTATAAGCAACCTTCTCTACATGTATGGTGTAACCTTGTAGGGTCTCTGAAGGGTTTTTCTCTTATGTCCTCTCCTCTCATCAACCAATTGAATAGGATGGAGATATGGAGTGAGGCTATTGTTGATCTAAGGTTAAACAACTAATCTGGGACTAAGTAGAGGTACCATTCTCAATCGATCGTCTGTATATTCCCTAGAAGCTACACATACCTCTTGGTCCTCTTCGCTCGGCAGCCAAAAAGGCGGTATTTCACAATCACACTCTTCAATTTTTAGATTAGAATATTGTTTCTACTCGTCTATGTCCCAAAAGGATGTATTAACCCTTATTGGAATTGATGTAACAAGACTAGTTTCTATAATCACATTCGTTGAAGGTGTGGGGACCCTTACCCTTTAACACAACCTCCTTTATCAATTTACATGGAAATTGATATAGCACATTGATAGGAGTGCTCCAAAAAAAGAGGATCAATTTGTCAAAATTACAAAACACATCCTAGACTTGCGAGCTGCATTTTTGTAATTAAAAGTCTCAACCTTGTTATTTATTGTGATTAAAAGCAATTACTAATTAAAAAATAAATAACTATAACATCATTCCTCTTATAGCGACAAGATTGCCTCACCATCACTCCCCAATAGGCACGAGAAAAAAATCAACACGATCTAATCCACCCATAATTTCTGGGTTTTTAAGATTTGTTTGGGTTTGGCTCTGGTCAAATTCAGTTTTGCTCGATTTAGCTCGGGATAGGTTTAGTTTTGGTCGAGTTAGGTTGTCTCCAGTTTGGGTAGGGTTTTGGGTCCGCACACATTTTGAATTATGTTTTTTTGCTAATAAATGTTAAACATGTTCGTGTCCAATTAAGTTGGTTGGGCTCGGATAGGGTCAAGGGGTTGGGGTCCATTGCGGTGAAACCTTTTATAACTCCTTTTTGGGGATGAGTCAGTTTTAGGTTGAGCTTATCAGGTCGAGCCAAGTTCACAAAAACCTGGCACATTTCCATGCCTTCTCCTGAGCCACTCCTTTATCTTCTTCAAATGGCTACTCCCCCCCCCCCTCACATGCTTTTTGCAGAAACAGTATGTAAGGAGAGGAGGATGACTGATTAGAAGGGCCAGAAGAGACACATTGTCCTAGAGGAGTGTTGTTGAGAGTCAAACTTTGGCATTTCTTTGGCTACTTAGGATAATATTGGATCATGTGGATAAAGTTCAGGAAGTACATTAAATTATTTGTAAAAAATTTACTGAATGTTGCTATATTACACACAAATATTTGATTTCGACGTATACACATTTATATCTAGAAATAAACTTCGGATATCTCATTGTATGCACATTTTTAAATTGAAGCAGACGTAAACATCCCAATATCAGAAGTCAAAATGCATTCCTAGTAAGATGATATGTACAATTGCACAAGAATAAGCATTGTGGTCCCTAACAATATATGTTATAGGAGTCACTTATCAAGTTGTTTATAACTTGTCTTAAGCTTTGCAATAACAATTTTTTTGCTTGTATATGAATGGATACTTAATCTGTATGTTGTTTCATTATTCATCATCTCATGTTTTCATATAGTATCTTATATACATATACATTCATGTACACAAACATATATAAATATACATACGCATGTACATCTTATATTGATACACACACACTCTCTCTTATATGTAATGTGTGTGTATATAATTATTTATCTAGAAACAAACTTCAGATATCCCATTATAAACACATTTTAAATTGAAGCATACGTAAATATCCCAAATATCAAAAGTCAAAATGCGTACGTAAAAAATTTCTACTTCCTCATATGTGTGTTGTTCTTGCTTCTTCTTCTTTTCTTTTTTTGTCCTTTCTCCTACATTTTAATCCTGAATCCTACTGCCGCAGTGTTTTTTTTTTTGAGTCATTCCTCCTATATTCCTGCTACTACTATGTGAATATATGCATGTCTTATTTCAAATTTCTCCTATATCTCCTGCAACCAAATTTACTACTACTGTTTTCTTATTTGTTCTTCTTTTTCCGATTTCTTCCTCCTAAATCTCCTCTCACAACTATTGTTGTTTGCATGTTTCCATTTGTTTTCACGGACCTATTCTTCCTTCCTCTATTTTCTATTTCAGCACCTGCTACTGCTGTTTTTTATTTTGTTTTGTTGAATTTTTCCTCTTCTTTCAATCTCCTATTACCGCCCTTGTGTTTGTCTTATTCTAACTTCTTCTTGCACAACTCCTACTATTTGCATGTTTCTTTTTATCTAGCTTTCTCTCTCCAATTCCTACTTATCTTCCTCTTAGTGCTGTTTCTTTTTCTTCATGTTAATTATCTTGCCCTTGATTCTCCTATAATTATCAATTCAAATTAGACTTACAATAACATTTAATGAATAAAAATTACATTATCACGTATAGTATAATGTGTACAAAATTTAAATATGTAACTGAGAAATAGGTAAAAAACAAGCCCAGAAAAGCCTAGGCGGGCTAGGCGCCCCTTAGCTTAAACCCACCACCTAGACGCCTTGACACCCATGCTACTTGTACAACAACACTTCTATTACTATTAATACAAGATTGGTGAACCTACAGACATATCTTGGTGAAGTGGGCAGTACGTTGCGGATTGTGGACTTGAATTCGAGATCTTTATATGAAAATAGTATTCATGTTTGAGTTGTAGTCAATATTAATTCCATGTCTTGAAAATATTAACTTTGATGTTTGCATGATATGTTTCACGACGAACCTGCATGTGTGTTGGATTTTGGTGAATGATGTGACCTTTTTGTACTTGCATGCTTTTTTCTCTCCTAAAAATCAATTTTTTATTTATGAAATAACAAGTTATACAATTTGATGTTCATGCTATTTATAACTCCAAATAGTGTTTTGGTGCCACCGTTTACGCAAGTGTTTATATATATTGAGACACATACTTTTTGCTTTCTTTGGTTGTGTGATATTATAGTAAAGCGTGTTTTATATATTGGATTATGTTTTAGTTGTTTAGCTCGATATAACATATGCATGCATTTTATCGGTTGTGTGAGCTAGTACTTTTGAAAGAACTTAAAAGTGTTACGTCATTGACCAAAGTGATGAACTGCAACGACTTTGCTTCAAATTACAAGTTATCGAGTTGTTGCTTTTCAAGATTAAGACAACTAAAAGTAATGTACTATGAAGTTGTTGTTTTCGAAATATAGGACAACAACCGTCGTGATTGAAAAAGCTTAAGAAAGTAAAACTTCCATTCAAGGACAAGTGAAATAATACTTCAAAAAATAATAGTCTTTTCAAATTTTAAACAGTTCGGCCAGAGTTCGTTCCAAATGTTGAATGGTCCGGTCTATTAGAATTCTGTAATTACCCATTTTTAAATTAGTCATCTAATTAGGGTTTACTTGGATGATTGTATGCTTAATTAAGTTGATCGTTGTTTAAAGCTTGATTAATGATGGTAGTTTAATTTTGATGTTTTGAATCTAATGAGAAACTTTAATCATACTTTGATTCACATAATTAGGGTTAAGATTTAGAAACCCTAATTGGCCCAAATTAGGGTTTTGATGACATATGAATACATAATAAGTATAGTGTCTCACTAAATGATTTTTAGTATTTTATGTGTAATTCTGATTTAATTCAAATTTGGATATATCAAATGTGAGCACTATTGAAAAATATCAAAAGTTTTGAAGAATGTTCTGACATGTTTGTCGGTCGAGTTTAAAACTCGACCAACCATTTTTTCAGATTGATATAGCAGTGTGGTAATTTAATTTTATCTTTTTATTGGTATATACAATTGATCTCAAATTTTAACTGTAGCTGTTAAACTCCATTATAGACATACTGTTTAATTATAGAAATTTTTGGATGATGTTTTATCTCTACAAAGAGAGGTGTCGGTCGAGTTCTGTGAAGGACAAACTCGATCGACCATGCAGCAGATTGCAATATAGCAGTGTAGTATTTGATTTTTAGTTATTTATTGGTAACTCCAAATGATATAATTTTTTTACTGTTGCTTATAAACTCAATTTCAGATATTTTTTTAAAGTTTCATAATTTTTAGAAGATTTTTGAGTTTTGAAAAGTGAGGTGTTGGTCGAGTTTATAACTCAGTCGACCAACCAGTCTGAGCAAAATAAAAATACATTGAAGGGCTTGTTTGCAATTGTTATAAGAATCTTAATTCATCTATATGACTAATCTAACACACAAGGAGCTCTCAAATCTTCATCCTGTCAAAGAAACAAAATTCTAGAGAGAGAGGAGAGCTAGGGTTTTGAGAAGAGAAAGTGGTGGAGATGTTGACCTAGGGTTTCTCTATCCAAGATATGATGAAATCAAGTAAGTTTAACATCTTTGTATAGCATTTCATGGTTAATCTTCTCTCACATGTCAAGATTCCATACCTCATCTGATTTGATTCAAAATCACATCAAATCTCCCCCTTTTCTCACTCTTTCTCTTCTAATCCCCATTTCTAGGGTTTCTGAGTTGAGAGGAGAAAGAATTGGATTCATTTGCTAGAGTTTGATTGAGTTTTCAAAAATTCAGAGGTTGGCCTACGTTTTTAAGGTGCTTGACACCTGAGATGAGTGTTTTTCTCCCTCCTAAGCTTTGTATTCATGTTGAAAGCCTAATTATATCCGGCTAAAACAATCAGAAACTTTGCTTGTATATGTATGTGATTGGATTTGATTTGGGAAAGATATTAGGGGATCAACTTCTACTGATTTTTATTATTTCTCATTGATTAGAACTTGATTAGTTCCTGATATATTGATTTAGGATCCATGTAGAATCCTACGGATAGATGAATATTCCATTTCATGCGAATTTTTCCCAAAAGTCAGCCTAATGGTTGATATGCTTGGAATTGAATTAACATGTATAGATTCATATTTGAATTGTACTAGATTGTATTATACAAGTGTATTGTTGAATGTTAATGGAATTGAATATAATATACATATAAGGATCAGTATGAAGTGACCACATATCCTGATTAGAATTTGTGTTGAGGAAGTGAATCAAATGAGTTAATTAATCAATGTACCCTAGATGTTTAGTATTAATATGAGTATCAGCGATGAAGCTAGAACTTGTATATGATGTTGTAAATATGATGAAATGTTGAATGTAAGTATTAATAATTCAATTAAAGATGATGAGTCTTACTAATATGATTTAAGACTAATGCATCTATTTTAGTATAATTTATGGAATAATGAGTAGCCCTCATATGAATGTGGGTCCTTTTATATAAGTTACATAACAATGATTTGTGAAGAATGATCAGAGATTATGATGTAAGAAGATATAACCTAAACCATTCTTTTAAGCTAAAATGATTAGCATAATAAAGAATGATCATTGTTGATTATAGAAATGACATTAGTAGTCAATGACATGGTACACTTATCTAAATATAAGAGACAATGTGAACAAGATGTACTTAATGGTGATTGCAAGTTAAAGATGAAACTAATGAAGTTAGTATGATGAAGTATATATTTTATCTTTTATTTTAATTACATGTGTCTTAACCCAAATTAAATGAAATATACTCAGAACTGGATTTTGATAAATGTTAAGTAGAAGGAAGCATTGTATGTAAAGTGAATCAAGAAAGATTGGTCTGAATAATGTAATGAACATGAAATGAAAGAAGTCGAGACTACTGAATATAAAATGAAGGAAAAAGATGGATATTAGTAGATGATTCTAAGAATGTAACTCTTACCCTAAAATGATGAGTATGATGATGCTAGTTAATGACAATCTCAAATGAGGGATTAAGGGATGCACATAAATGTAGTTGAATTCAACTAAAAGATGAAATTCATGTATTTGAATTGATTTACAAGAATGTGTTCTTGAATTGTGACTTATACTCTGAGAATGGACTAATAGTACAAACTTCAAATGATAGTCAACATGCGTTGTTTAGTAACCCCATCTGAAGAATGTGAAATAAAAGAAGAAGAGAACTAAGTATGTTATGCATGTATATGCATGAAATTCATTTGCATCTGTTGAGATTGGATGGAACACGCATATGTTGTATGATAAATCTATTCTGAATATGATGAATGATACATGATGTCTATATGCTTTTACTGTTGCTAGTTCTAATGCCTCTGCTAATATTTGTTAAGAACTGTTATATACAATGAACTGATAAGTAATATGTTGAAATGGAATTTAGTATGCACTCCTTACATTTGAGAAACCCTGATAAAGGTAAATGTTGCATAATGAGATTATGTCTGGGGCTGAAAGCCCACTGATGATGATAAAACCCTGATGGGGTAAATGTTGGACAATAAGATTATGTCTCGGGCTGAAAGCCCACTGTTGATGATTACTATGAGATGATGTAGAAGATAGAAATAATAATGCGATGCAATCTACATATTTATTGTGCTTCTTGCTTTGATCATTGTCCTTATTGATAAACTTAATATGTTTCATGTTATTCTAGTTATGCGAGAATACACAAATATGATATATGATGTTCTGAATTCTTTTAAGATGAGTAAAAGAGATTAATAACAAAAGAAATGATGTAACATCTAGTTAGGTGCCCTGAACATCATGAGTTTCCCCCGAGGACCACACTGGGGAAACAAAACGGATCTCCTTGTAGTAATCGATGAATTATGAGAAGGATTTCCAAAGTGTGGATCGAGACCTTAAAGGTTAGACCACCATGATTTAGGAGTGAGTCATCTAGAGTGGTTCTGGCCCTAAATCCTTGTTGTGAAAATTTATCTAGATGCAATGGACTTTGTTGAAATGAAATATGTGAAATGCTATGATATGTGATATACTGTTTTGTTGGTTCCTATCTTGTGTACCTGAGATGACTATGTGAGCCTCTTTAGGCAACTCTTAGGTGGCCAGGTTCTGTTGTTGATATCTTAGGGTGGCCGACTAAACCCTAATATAGTGACGGTGAGTCGTTGACACGGGAATCAGGCGTGACAAATTCTACTTAGTGAGATACAAGCTAAGTAGTTTCAGGACAAATGAATAAAAGATGATAAACCGTATAGAACATGATTTGAATGGTTGTTACATTCCTTGTACAGCTACTTGATGATTCATCATTATTGATTTTGCTTCTTGTTTTGGAAAGTAATCATGTTGATATGGACATTTTATATTTCATATTATGATATGTCATGTTGACAAGTTATAAATGATGGGATTTATATCCATTTTGAATATGAGTTGGATTGCTTGTTGTTTGATAGTATTGTTTGGTAGATATGTATTATGTGTACTTGAGCTTTAGGATTGCAGGATGTGTTCCTGGTCCGACTGGTGGGGTGTCACAAAGATAATGTTATTTTATGTATTGATTCAAAATGCTTAGTACTTGACTTATTGCTCATTCAGTAGGATTCTTAATCTGAACTCAGAAGTATCTGTTGGTTTGTTCATAGACACGCACTAAAAGATGTTTCAAAGTTATAATTGGTTTAAGTGATTACCTTATCTGTTGGATTAGGTTACCATTGCAAGATATATTTGATAAATGATACAACATCTGCTAGACTTTTCAATATCTACATGTTTTTGTTAAGTTTATTATACTTAATCTGATGTTGATGCATCTACCTAGCTTGAGTGGGAGGTATCCACTCATTGGGGCTCTATATGAGTCTCATGAGGTTGTTTCAAATGTTTTTAGGTATAGTGCTATCCAGCGGAGAGGTCGTGACAAAGAAGATATAAATAGCATAATCTAGATATATTAGAATGTCCCTGTACTCTCTATTTTCTGGGATGGGTTGTAGACTAAGTTTGTTCATTAATGTACATGTATCTGATGTAAAATGAACCGCATATGAGAATAAGATTCGATTATGGTTTAATAGTATTGAATTAGATTTGTGATATCTAAATGTGATGTCCATGATGTGACATTGATTTATGAATTTGTGAAGAAAGAAAAAGGAAAAAATTATCTGTGTTTTTTTTTATATTGTTTAATCACCTTTGTCGAGAATTCATTGTTTTATTTCATAATATGGGTTTAGGTTTCGGGATTATCTCTAATGGTTTGTATTTATGCTAATCAAAAGAGTGGGTCCCGACAAATTTTGTCTGATCTACTAGAATCCGGTCCAGTTTGCAATCTACATCTCTCTTCTAATTCGGTCTTTAATCCGCTACAATTTTAGACCAATTCTGACCCTTAGGGGATTTAGGATTATAATTCTGTCATATATTTTCCTATACCATGATAGGAAATAATCTAATACATTAGGGTCTTATCATGTTTACTTACTAATTTCAAAGTTGAATGCTTTAAATTCCTCTTTTTACCCTAAAATGAGGCTTCTAGCTTTAGGTAGGAATAGCTTAGTTCATATCATCTTCATCATCTCCATCGACATCACTACAACACACTAAGTTTCAGGTGTATTATAAGATGAATAGTATCTTTCGTAATAGTTAGAGAGTAGAGATGTTAAAATTTACATAATTGGCTCAATCCACACCTTTATCTTCAACTTTCAAGCCTCTTCAATTGGCTCAATTGAGAGTGTTCGTCAATTTTTCCCCTATGCTAGGTAGCTTCAATCAAAACTACTTGAATCATTTTGAATAAATAAAACAATTTAAAATCATGAAAGAAATACAAAGCATTGATGAAAGCCTATATTTTGATCATTGATCAACAATGCCTAAATTCCATTCAATTTGATCTTTTAGGCTGATTTTCACAATAAAAGCATAATACCAAAAAAATCATAAATTGCTTCTAATAATTTATATTTTCCTAAAACATGATTAGAATATGTACAAAACAGAGAATTCATCATAAGAGAATTCATGTAAATTTCCACTCAAATTCCCCTAATTTTTCCCAAAGACCCTAAGATAGATAGAATTTAACACAATTAGCTTGAGTTTGATGCAATTTCAATTTAAACATGTTTAAACATTTTAGATAAGATGAAACCACTCACTGACATTTCAAGTAGGTGATTTTGGATCCTCTTCAAAATTTCTCCAATTTGCACCAAATGCAAAATTCACCATCAACTCCACTCGTGTATCCATCTCGATCATGTATGGAATTAGGGTTAGAGAATGGGAATTAGAAGTGTTTCATCCAATACCATATAATTTAATTAAACTAACAAATTTTGTAGAAAAATGACATGTTGGCAAAGTCCCCTTGTGTGGCTTTTCTTACCCCCTCCTTTAAATAGGATAAGGGGAAGCGTACAAACTCAAGTGAAACCATAATGGGCCAAGACACAATTGGACCCATATTATAAATAGATCCAACAACTTAAATTACTAGACTCTCTAACACTCCCCCTCAAGTTGGAGCTTGGGTGATTCCCAAGTCAGCTTGTAAATAAACATACAGCTAATGACAAAGAAGTAGAATAAAAAGAATAACCAAACACATACACGAATAGTTCCCCCTCCCAATATTTAAATAAAGAACTCATCACTCAAATAGTCCCCCTCAAGTAGATAATCCAAAAGTAGGTACATACGCATGTAGAAGGAGCTTCTTGGTCAGAATGGAAGTGGCATTTTGGAGCAGAAGCAAACAACATGAGGTAGGCATCATGGTCTTCATCTCAATCGCTATCATCATGAAATGGACCAGATATTGTTGTAACGCAAGACTATAGAGTGTTGGTACACAAGAAGCAGTAGCAGCACACATACAAAGCAAGGACAAGAAAAGAGTCAACATGTGAAAGGCACGAACAAGCCAGAGAGTGCTGGCACACAACAACGGAAAGTAGACGATGTAGCCAAATAGAAGACTAGTGCAAACACATAACAAGAAATAAAAGACTCCAGGTCCTGGCAGAGTCCCAGGCAGCCTAGGTGCCCAGGCGGAGGCCCAGGCGCTTCCAGGCATTTTTATATTTTTAATTTATTTTAATAGATATATGTAAAATTTCTGAAAAATACAATCCTTACACATAAATATACATGATAAATATGCAATCAATGTGCTAGCATCGTATGAAGAAAGCAAAAAAATCATTAAATATGGATTGAATTGTAAAATTTTTACCTAAACAAAATTCATATAGAAATCAGAAAGCTAAATATGTATAATGTTTGTAGCCAAAACATGTATAATACTATTATGTTGAATTTAGGCTAAATCAAAACTAACAAGACCTAAACTAGAACTGATTGGCCCTAATTTGAACTCATTTGATCTAAATTTGATCGAATTTAACCTATTTTACCCTAATTTTTGCCTAAACCAGACCTAATTTTGTGTACCATAACTAAATCAATCCCAATTTCCATAAATTTTTCATATATTCATCTAAATGAGACAAAATTTGGCCAAATACGACCTAGTCATCCAATTTTGAACAATTTCCCCCAAATCATACTTGTTTCCCCTAAATTAGACCTAATGTGCCCAATTTTGACATGATTTGGCCTAAATAAACCTAATTTTGTATATTATGATCCAATCAGACCTAATTTTCCCTATATTGACTAAACAATATCCAATTTGGCCAAATTAGACCTAATCTCACCATATTAGACCATTTTCCCAAAATCAGACTTATTTTCCCCAAATCAGACCTAATCTGGTCAAATTTGACATAATTTGGCCTAAAATCAAACCTAATTTGCATAACATGACCAAATCAAACCTAACTAACCCTAAATTCCCCTATGTTGATCTAAACGAGGCCTTACATGACCAAATCAGACCTAATCCCCCCAAATTAGACATGATTCCCCCGAATTAGACCTAATTCCCCCAAATCATGCTCGTTTTCCCCCAAATCAGACCTAATTTACCCTAAATAGACCCCTTTTGGGATAAATCAGACCCAATTTAACCAAAAAATGACTCAAATTGATCAATTTCTGACCTAATTTATGCTAAATTAGCCTTGAATTGGCTTAATTTGGGCCTCAAAAGGTCTTAAGCAACAACTTAGTCAATTAGGGGGTTGGGCACCCAGTTTGAGGTGGGCTAACTTAAGCTTAGGCGCCCAGGCGAGCGCATGTACAACACAACTCTATGATGAACAATAGTAGATGAAAAGCATGAAACTCCATTATACACATGTAAGTCACCAAACGAACCAACATCATCTTCTCTCATCATATAATTTTCATCATAGTAGCAGACATCACACTCTAGAGTGTGTTGGGTCACAAACTCACAGTCTCCAGAGAGTGTTGAATCATAGTCCCTAGAGAGTGTTGGGTCACAGTCCCTAGAGAGTCCTGGGTCATGTAGAAGTAGTAATCGACATGCATCGGGCACGGGAAAAAAGTCAATGTGCAAACATAATACGTGCAAGTAGAGAGTCAATCTGTAAATAAAACACGGATGGTAGATAGTGCAAAAGCACAAAGCAAAAAATAATGAGCTAATTGTAGCACAAGTAGTTAGAATGATGTTGTCAGATAGAAAATCAAGCAACGGATAGCACAAGTGAATTAGATAACTCCATAGAAGCAATGGAGGTAGAGGATGATGAATAAGCTCCACTAGCTCTCGATAAGGTAGAAAGATCAACAATAGCCACAGAAGGTTCCACATAGATAGCAATAAAGTGGTAGGAAGATCCTTAAAGATAGTTACATAAAAATCTTCCTCTTCCCATCTTCTCCCCTCCATCTCATCTCTTCCCTCTACTCATCATCCTATATTCTCCCCCTCATGCCAACCATGAAAAGAGTCAAGAGAGTGGTTTGGGTGGAAAGTTAGAAACAATTGTAGGGGAAAGGTTATGTAGGCAAATATGCGAGGAGGTAACCGCCAACTCGAGTCAATATGCAACATTACCTGAAGAGGTATGAATCAGATCAAAAATCAGATCTGAATAAGGATTCTTAGACATAGTGTATATATGGGGGTAGTACAAGCATTGAGGAGGTAGGAAATATGCATGCATGGCTGGAAAGGTTTGGGTGGGTTAACAACAAAAATATAAAATTGTTGGAAAAGGAAGATAAGTGTTGGCGGTAAATTTAAAGATGGGTACACGCATTGCATAGAAGCCTTCCGCCATATTATAGAGTAATCGTAGATGATGAAGCACGCTAAGATGTAGCAACATTAATAGGTGACACGTTGTAGGGACACGTCGTGTCACATCCCAAATTTATGTTAAATATCATTATGAATGGAAGTACTACTAAGAAAACCCTAGTTATGTGAGATCAAGACAAGTGAGTCAAGTTTTACATATTTTATCATGTATTAGAGTCCAGTTATGCATATCTATAATCCAAGGAATTTTTGGTGAATTGATCACCATGGGATGCTAGAAAAATCATATGAAGATTTAAGGTTGATTATCATGGTGATAATAAGGTTTTGTAGAGTCTGATGACATTTTAATTATCAATGGATTACATAACATACCTAAGAGTACCTTAGGTTTTTGCTAAATTAGGATCTCAAATGTAATCTAGTGATGAAATTTAGGATTAATTATATGGTTTGAATGACATATAAGAGATGATATAGTTTTGGTGATCCAATTTTTTTATAGGACATGGAACAAGTGAAATTGTATTCAATATACTAGAGAAGTCTTGGTAATGAATTAAGGCGTGAGGATTTTTCTAAAAGAAGATAATATCTATATGAAGTGTTAATTAATAATTGGGATCAATCAAAATTAAGTAGTTCCCTGTGGAAAATTTAGGAGAAACTTGAAAGAACATAATATGTTTAGACTTTTAGTATCTAAACCAAGGAATTTGACATCGAACCATTGGTTCATGGACTGGATCATTTAAGCACCGGCTTGTTGGACGAGCAAGGGTTTAATAATAAGGAAACACACGTCTTGTGTTCCCAGTTCTTTCAGGACTCGATCACGTTCCTATACCAATCTGATTTCATTAGGAGATTGAGAAGGAATGGATGCTATAAAAGCCACACCGTGGATTAGTGGCCTATGGCAAATCGTCATAAGGGTTTTTGCCATAGAGAAGACTGAGAAGAAGAAGGTTGAATTGAGGAAGATGAGAGGTGGCAACAATGTCAGACATGTGTTGTGTCTATATCTCGACCATCTCAAGACACACGACATGGTCAAAGAAGCAAGAACCTGGTGTCATATGTTGATGGGTCTAGATCTGGGTCAGCGCTCCACCCACACCACGATCGTCGGTGTTGGAGGCCCTCCCAACGAGCGACTTACATAGGGCGGAATAGGGGGAAATACCCCAAGATAATGGATGACAAAGAGGGCATACTACGGAGGATATGCGACCAAACTAGAATATAGGAGAAGAGGAATAGGAACATGGGTGAATACAAGACTAGAGGCATGCCTTCCATAGCGTTGATGAGGTCCAGGTGAACATAGTGCCCCCTACAGCCGGCGCTCTGTTTGCTCTGGAAAACAGAGCAATATGTGACCTCCTAGCATGGAAAAGAAGGGTCTTTCTAGTCGGTGGGTTGGAACTGTCCTGGATAATGGAAGCCTTAGCTACAATGAGGAGTCTGAGATCTTCCCCTGGCCTAACTTCATTGTGTGTTTCAATTGTCGGCTTGCCCAACAAGCCTGCACCTGCCAGGGGCACTCCAGGTTAGGCACCAACGTCTTGACGCCAAGGACACAACCACCGCCCTTTGCTCGTTGAAGAGGGATCAAGTGGTACCTCGGTGTGGAAGGATCAAGTAGATCAAAGAGTAGAAAAACTACCCTTCCATGAGTCAATCTTTCCTGAAGAATGTTGGGTCACACTACCATGGGAGCCTCCTCGTTGTACTCTGTAAAATAGAGGAAACAAAGGGGGGAAACCCTCCGTCCGCGAGCCGCTGAGGGAGAAGGGGGTCGCGGGTCAAGAAGAGTCTGCCCAAGGTGGATCCTGCTTGTGACCCATTTAGCTCCCATAATAAGGTATTAATAGTTCTATTTATTTATATAATGTCTCTACATTACATATATCATAGCAATTGATTAGTGTATCCAATGGAGTCAAGTTGTATATGGATTTTGGTCTATTTTTTTTGGGCTAGCTAATGGTCTAGGTTTTAGAACCTAATTTGACTCCTAGTCTTCATGTTTAGACAAGAATCACAAAGGCCTAGAAACTAAGGTGAGTATAATTGTTAATGTTTGGTTATTAATTGAATAGGGAAAATAGAGTTTCAAGCACCAACTACACGATCATGCTATCCAACCTAAGTGTAGTAATTGGGTTTCTTCAAGAGAGGTAAGTGATTCATGCCCATGAGTACTCATATTTTAAGCTCATTATGTCTACATGTCTCTTAGATAAGACTTCCGTGGGTTATGTAGTTCAATGTTCTAAGATTTTAATGTTAAAGTATACAAGCAAGATTCTCCCCCACCATTATTATGTCAGTTCATATGCTCAAATAGAGTTATGTTTCTCAAATAGTTGTCACTCATGGACTAGGTCCTTGAGCAAGTTTAAGAATCATGTTACTATAAGATTTCTTAGCAATGTTTTAAATTGATGAGTAAGATAGAAAGATAAGCAAGTAAGGGTCATATTTGGTTGATGGTTTGGGATAATTTTGTATTGAGATTTTAAGTGCAAATATTCTCATATTTATAGATATAAGTATGTATTAAGATTTCAAGTAGAAACATGTTATCGAGATTTCTTATATATGTAAATATCTAAGAACTAAGGAGTTAATCAGATTTCATAGAATGAGCAACATCTAGAAGAAAAATACAAAGTGAGATTTGAATGTATTAAGACATGATCTAGTTTCAATATAAGGGCCCTATTAGAGTGTATTGTAATTTGAGTTGATGATGATAGATATAAGATTATGATGCATTAAGTTATGTTTAAGTTTCAAGGTACAATGGTATAAGATTCCTATTGTAAAGACTTAAGGTTTAATACATAAGTTCATATGAAGACATTAAGATTCAAGGCAAGATCTATTATAATGAGTTTTTGTAGAGATTGAATTATCCTGTCAGATGGTATGTTCATAGATATTCTATGCTTAAATTACTCTCACATACTTTATTAAAGTTATTATTTGTATCCTTAGTATATATATTCAGATAAGATCCTCCTTCCTAAGTCTTGAGACTCAGTCGTTATGTTTAGTATCAATGAAGTTATATTATCAAATCAGAGATTCAAAATAAGGTTTATCCAGATAATAATAATAATATTAGATTTAGATTCAGACTTAGACTACTCATGGTGTGAGTAGCCAGATTTTGAATAAAGATACATGATAAGGGTTTTAGACCCAATCTCAATTATGAAGTAATTGATATCCATATTCACATTCAGTTGTAGATTCAGTTTATCACTTAAGAATAAAAGATTCAGATTCAGATTCAGATTTAGATTTAGATTTAGAACATGTTGAGTACTCAGTAATCAGTTTCAGATAAATTTAGTTATCAATGTTTAGTTTTAATATAAGATAAGTTCAGATTCAAAATTTAGTAAAGCAATCAGTATTAAGCTTTAGTTTAGATTAAGAATTAAGTAAGTTTAGACTTAAGATAAACAAGTCAAAACCTTCACATAAGACATTATATGATAAGTCCTCATTTAGTTAGTCCCGGGACGATTCATAGGCGTCTGTTGCTAATTCATAGGATTGTTTACTCCAATTCATAGGTGTTGCGACACCAATTCAGGGCATGTAGTGCCATTTTAGGGTACTTCGGTACCAATTCAGGGCGTAGCCACGCCAATTCAGAGACACCTCAGTGTCATTCAGAGGCATGTTGTGCCAATTCAGCGGTACCTTGGTACCAATTCAGGGCGTAGATACGCTGTCATTCAGAGGCATGTTGTGCCAATTCAGCGGTACCTTGGTACCAATTCAGGGCGTAGATACGCCAATTTAGGAGGACTTATTGTATAATGGTGGCCACAGTCAGATAAAAAAATTGTAAGTAAAAGATACCTTAGGCTAGAGTGTGCCCATAATCTCATCAATAAGTATGATGAGAGGGAATTAGATAAGATAACTATGACCCATGCACTGTGGTTCCGGTCTTGAGATCCATGTACCAGGGTACATGTCTCCAGAGAAAGATAACGTAGAAAGATATGAATTTAGATTAAGTAATAAGAGAGAATATGTTATAGATTTTACTCAGAGCTTGATGTTAGCTTTATGTTTATAAAATCCAATTTTAGTTCTTTAGCAATGTATATTTTAGAATACTCATGCCACTTACTCTAACAACCATTTTTCCAATGCATGGCTGGGGACGAGATGTCCGCAGGTGAGAAGCAGGAGCAAAGCAGATCCCAAAGACTCAAGAACAAGGATAGAACAAGATAATATCTGGTGGGGTGCCAACTATAATATGGTCCTCTGGTTGATAGATTCAACTATATGTTTTAGTGTTTCGAACTTTAGAGTAGAGACTCAAGATGTTAAATGAGTTTTCCATGTAATAACATTTATATTCCTTTTGTAAGAGCAATCATGAGAATGTTTAATACTTTAGTTTGTGTGATTGATTATATTGTTGTTATGAATGACAATTTTATATAATGCCCCTTGAGTATACGAGTTATGGATAACTCGGTGTTGCTTCCGCTATATACATGTGTGTACTTAGGGAGGGTGTTACAATATGGTATCAGAGCAACATTATAGTTGGCCACTAGATGAGTTATCATGTTCTTACATAAAATCACCCCATAAGAACTTAAGTTAGAGTAGAGTACCAATTTAGAAAGATAACTAGTAGCCCTATGTGTAGAAGAGGTAAGTGAAAGATATCAGAAATCTAAGTAGAGCTTTAAATAGGAGACAAATGTTTAGATAAGGATTAGGGTTATGTTCCTAGATGTTTTACACTTTTTATGTTAACACTATAGTTGTATATAGCATTCTCTCTCTTTTTCCCACATGTTTGTGGTATGGGACACATGCTTATGGGGTTTTGTAGAGAGAATGTTATGTGTATAATCATGTTTGTCTTTTCCTTTCACGTGCATGTGGTATGGGACACGTGCATGAGGAAGTGTCTAGATAAGTGTGATTACATGTCACCTATAAATATATGACCGGCCGGCATGTATCCAAAGGCGACAAAGAACACAAGTGTTGGCATTAAAAGTTTGAGACATATAATCACCTAAACCTAATCATGCACATAGTAAGACCGAGCATGTATGTGAAGGGTCGATATTTTGGCATAGATAAGTGAGTTAGTTTTAAGTGAATCAAAACCCTAATCCAACCACAGAGAAGATGCAATCTATAATTCTCTCCATGATATATGGTGAATGTATAGTTTGGATCTCAAGATTCATTAGTAGTACATGCACATGTATGCATGTTAATGATAACCATGACAAATTTATACCATGAGCATGCTAATGATCCAGTTAGAAGATATTAGAGATAATTGTACATATAATATGTAAAACCCTAATGTGGGTGGACTAATTGAATTTCAAGGACAAAATTCCCAATAAGGTGGGTAGTATTGTCACACCCCAAATTTATGTTAAATATCATTATGAATGGAAGTACTACTAAGAAAACCCTAGTTATGTGAGTTCAAGACAAGTGAGTCAAGTTTTACATATTTTATCATGTATTAGAGTCCAGTTATGCATATCTAGAACCCAAGGACTTTTTGGTGAATTGATCACCATGGGATGTTAGAAAAATCATATGAAGATTTAATGTTGATTATCATGGTGATAATAAGGTTTTATAGAGTCTGATGACATTTTAATTTTCAATGGATTACATAACATACCTAAGATTACCTTAGGTTTTTGCTAAATTAGGCTCTCAAATGTAATCTAGTGATGAAATTTAGGACTAATTATATGGTCTCAATGACATATAAGAGATGATATAGTTTTGGTGATCCAATTTTTTGCTATAGGACATGGAACAAGTGAAATTGTATTCAATATACTAGAGAAGTCTTGGTAATGAATTAAGGCGTGAGGATTTTTCTAAAAGAAGATAATATTTATATGAAGTGTTAATTAATAATTGGGATCAATCAAAATTAAGTAGTTCCCTATGGAAATTTTAGGAGAAACTTGAAAGAACATAATATATTTAGACTTTTAGTATCTAAACCAAGGAATTTGACATCGAATCGTTGGTTCATGGACTGGATCATTTAAGCATCGGATTGTTGGACGGGTAAGGGTTTAATAATAAGGAAACAAACATCTTGTGTTCCCATTTCTTTCAGGACTCGATCACATTCCTATAACAATCTGATTTCATTAGGAGATTGACAAGGAATGGATTCTATAAAAGCCACACCGTGGATTAGCGGCAGAGGGAAAATCGTCATTAGGGTTTTTGCCATAGAGAAGACTGAGAAGAAGAAGGTTGAATCGAGGAAGATGAGAGGTGGCAACAATGTTAGACGTGTGTTGTGTCTATATCTCGACCATCTCAAGACACCTGACCTGGTCAAAGAAGTAAGAACCTAGTGTCATATGTTGATGGGTCTAGATATGGGTCATCGCTCCACCCACACCACAATCGTCGGTGTTGGAGGCCCTCCCAACGAGCGACTTACATAGGGCGGAATAGGGGGAAATACCCCAAGATAATGGATGACAAAGAGGGCATACTATAGAGAATATGCAACCAAACTTGAATATAGGAGAAGAGGAATAGGAACACAGGTGAATACAAGACTAGAGGCATGCCTTCCATAGCCGTTGATGAGGTCTAGGTGGACAAAGTGCCCCCTGTATCCAGTGCTCTGTTTGCTCTGGAAAACAGAGCAATCTGTGACCTCCTAGCATGGAAAAGAAGGGTCTTTCTAGTCGGCGGGTTGGAACTATCCTGGATAATGGAAGCCTTAGCTACGACGAGGAGTATGAGATCTTCCCTTGGTCTAACTTCACTGTGTGTTTCAGTGGTCGGCTTGCCCAATAAGCCTGCACCTGCCAGGGGCACTCCAGGTTAGGCGCCAACGTCTTGACGCCAAGGAGACAGCCGCCGCCCTTTGCTGGTTGAAGAGGGGTCGAGTGGTACCTCGGTGTGGAGGGATCAAGTAGATCAAGAGTAGCAAAACTACCCTTCCATGAGTCGATCTTGCCTGAAGCATGTTGGGTCACACCACCATGGGAGCCTCCTCGTTGTACTCTGTAAAATAGAGGAAACAGAGGGGGGAAACCCCCATCCGCGAACCGCTAAGGGAGAAGGGGGTCACGGGTCAAGCGGAGTCTGCCCAAGGTGGATCCTACTTGAGACCCATTTAGCTCCCACAATAAGGTATTAATAGTTCTATTTATTTATATAATGTCTCTAAATTACATAAATCATAGCAATTGATTTGTGTATCCAATGGAGTCAAGTTATATATGGATTTTGGTCTATTTATTTAGGGATAGCTAATGGTATAGGTTTTAGAACCTAATTTGACTCCTAGTATTCATGTTTAGACAAGAATCACAAAGGCCTAGAAACTAAGGTGAGTATAATTGTTAATGTTTGGTTATTAATTGAACAGGGAAAATAGAGTTTCAAGCACCAACTACATGATCATGTTATCCAACCTAAGAGTAGTAATTGGGTTTTTTCAAGAGAGGTAAGTGGTTCATGCCCATGAGTACTCATATTTTAAGCTCATTATGTTTACATGTATCTTAGATAAGACTTCTATGGGTTATGTAGTTCAATGTTATAAGATTTTAATGTTAAAGTATACAAGCAAGATTCTCCCCACCATTATTATGTAAGTTCATATGCTCAAATAGAGTTATGTTGCTCAAATAGTTGTCACTCACAGACTAGGTCCTTGAGAAAGTTTAAGAATCATGTTACTATAAGATTTCTTAGCAATGTTTTAAATTGATGAGTAAGATAGAAACATAAGCAAGTAAGGGTCATATTTGGTTGATGGTTTGGGATAATTTTGTATTGAGATTTTAAGTACAAATATTCTCATATTTATAGATATAAGCATGTATTTAGATTTCAAGTAGAAACATGTTATCGAGATTTCTTATATATGTAAATATCTAAGAACTAAGGAGTTAATCAGATTTCATAGAATGAGCAACATCTAGAAGCAAAATACAAAGTGAGATTTGAATGTATTAAGACATGATCTAGTTTCAATATAAGGGCCCTATTAGAGTGTATTGTAATTTGAGTTGATGATGATAGATATAAGATTATGATGCATTAAGTTATGATTAAGTTTCAAGGTACAATGGTATAAGATTCCTATTGTAAAGGCTTAAGGTTTAATACATGAGTTCATATGAATACATTAAGATTCAAGGCAATATCTATTATAATGAGTTTTGTTAGAGATTGAATTATCTTGTCAGATGGTATGTTCATAGATATTCTATGCTTAAATTACTCTCACATACTTTATTAAAGTTATTATTTGTATCCTTAGTATATATATTCAGATAAGATCCTCCTTCCTAAGTCTTGAGACTCAGTTGTTATGTTTAGTATCAATGAAGTTATATTATCAAATCAGAGATTCAAAATAAGGTTTATCCGGATAATAATAATAATAATAATAATAATAATAATAGATTTAGATTCAGACTTAGACTACTCATGGCGTGAGTAGCCATATTTTGAATAAATATACATGATAAGGGTTTTAGACCCAATCTCAATTATGAAGTAATTGAGATCCATGTTCACATTCAGTTGTAGTTCAGTTTATCACTTAAGAATAACATATTCAGATTCAGATTCAGATTCAGATTTAGATTTAGAACATGCTCAGTACTCAGTAATCAGTTTCAGTTAAATTCAGTTATCAATGTTTAGTTGTAATATAAGATAAGTTCAGATTCAGAATTCAGTAAAGCAATCAGTATTCAGCCTTAGTTCAGATTAAGAATTAAGTAAGTTTAGACTTAAGATAAATAAGTCAAAACCTTCATATAAGATATTATATGATAAATCCTCATTCAGTTAGTCTCGGGACGATTTAGAGGCACCTGTTGCCAATTTAGAGGAGTGTTTACTCCAATTCAAAGGTGTTGTGGCACCAATTCAGGGCATGTAGTGCCATTTCAGGGTACTTTGGTACCAATTCAGGGCGTAGCCACGCCAATTCAGAGACATCTCGGTGTCATTCAGAGGCATGTTGTGCCAATTCAGCGGTACCTTGGTACCAATTCAGGGCGTAGATATGCCAATTCTGGAGGACTTATTATATAATGGTCGCCACAGTCAGATAAAAAAATTGTAAGTAAAAGATACCTTGGCTAGAGCGTGCCCATAATCTCATCAATAAGTATGATGAGAGGGAATTAGATAAGATAACTATGATCCATGCACTATGGTGCTGGTCTTGAGATCCATGTACCAGGGTACATGTCTCCAGAGAAAGATAAGGTTGAAAGATAAGAATTTAGATTAAGTAATAAGAGAGAATATGTTACAGATTTTACTTAGAGCTTGATGTTAGCTTTATGTTTATAAAATCCAATTTCAGTTCTTTAGCAATGTATATTTTAGAATACGCATGCCACTTACTCTAACAATCGTTTTTCCAATGCATGGCTGGGGACAAGATGTCTGCAGGTGAGAAGCAGGAGAGAAGTGGATCCCAAAGACTCAAGAATAAGGATAGAACAAGATAAGATCTGGTGGGGTGCCAACTATAAGATGGTCCTCAGGTTGATAGATTCAACTATATGTTTTAATGTTTTAAACTTTAGAGTAGAGACTCAAGATGTTAAATGAGTTATCCATGTAATAGCATTTATGTTCCTTTTGTAAGAGCAATCATGAGAATGTTTAATACTTCAGTTTGTGTGATTGATTATATTGTTGTTATGAATGCTAGTTTTATATAATGCCCCTTGAGTACACAAGTTATGGATAACTCGGTGTTGCTTCCTCTATATACATGTGTGTACTTAGGGAGGACGTTACACACTGTGTTAGGTAGTAGGATTCGAAGCAGGCGAGTTGTAGGCGACACACCATATTCTTGAAGGGACATGATGTGTCCGTCAACAAAACTCGGGGCAGTCAGGGGTGAACATGTAACAACGAGACAACAACATATTGTGTTAAATTTTAACATGACATGTAGGATTTGAAATAGCGGGTTGATGTAGGCAGCGACATAGTATGTAGGATGTGCCGCAATAGGTTCATGTAGGCAGCGACATTCCGTGTCAGATTCTAACACGTCGTGTCAGATTCTAACACACTGTGTAGGATGCACAACAATAGGTTTAGGTAGGCAACGACACAAGGTGTCAAATTATGACACGTCGTGTCACGAAACCGATTTCGCAATGTGATTCATGAAAAAATCCACTGACACGTGTGTCAAATAGCAATATAGGGTTGGATAAATCCTTTTGGATCTCCACCATAGCAATATATGGGTGATATATCCCAATATCATCTAAAAAAGGAGATCTTTTTCCAAGATTTGAGATTAGATCTCAATGTTGGTGGAATGGATGATAAAGGTGGTTTAGATCAACGATGATGTAGATGATGGTGGTGTATATTAGTAGTGGCGTTGATGATGACGACATAGATCACGACAACAAATAGGGTAGTAATGGAGGCTTCTGAAGCAAACAATAATGGCGGAAACATGGAGACCCTTATAGATCTAGTAGCAACAACTTCAAGTTGGATTGTTTTGATTTTGATTTTGATTTTGATAGAGACGCTCCATGGAGATGGCTCCTAGAAGACACAAGGGTAAGAAACCCGGACTGGAAACTAAGCAATGCCTAGGGGTGGTTGTCACTCGTAAGGGGTTGCTTCTCTCCTTTCCTCTCTCTCTCTCACTCAGGGTTGGGGTGGCACAAGAAAGCATGCTCGGATACCATATGGAAAAAAGATATGTTGGGGAAGTCCCCTTGTGTGGTTTTTATCCTTAATAGATGGCCAATCCCCTCTCCTATTAAATATGATGAGTTGAGACTGTACTGAAGTAATTATTGGACCCATATTACAAATAGACCCAACAACTTAATTAACTAGACTCTCTAACAATCTAATTGGATATTACCATCACTTACTGAAGATTACCCCCAAATCCGATAGGAAACCCTGGTTCTTGCTTGTTTAGGGTGAATTCCCCCATCAAATTGTATTTTCCTTTCTTCTCTTCAAATCCAATCTTTGATGGTTAGGACAGTGATTTGTGATTGTTAGGGTCATATTTGATCTTTTAATTATAGGTGCCTGGGGTAATTACATTGTAAACACTTTTTTAATTCCTATTTTAACAAGTAGGCAACCTCTCTAAAGGTTAGTTGACTTGTAAAAATCATCTTGGCCCTCACGCCTAGTCGTTGGCCTTACCATTGACCTATTCTGGCTTATGGCGACCATAGTTGTCAAGGCATCCAGTCAATGACCCAAATTAATTGGGTGACTACGTGCCCATACCGACTAGTCAGACACCCAAGTGTAGAAAATGTATACATATACAATAATATTTTCTATATATAATATATAGTATATGAATGCATATAAAACATATAATACTCCAAATATGTTAAAATAATGCCCTAAAACATCCCGAATCGCTCATAATGTATACGCATTCAACAAATATTAATTAACTAAAGGAAGTTAGGAAGTCGAAAAATCACATAGATGTACTGAGTTCAATACTCAAAAGTTGAAACTAGTAAAAGGGTTGAATTTTGCAACTAATAAAGATTAAATAGTACATAATACATTATATTAAACTTGTAATAGAGCAAATTCCAATTGTCCAATGTAAAAGCCAAACAATTTATTGTCCATGATAACATGACTTTCTGAAAATCAAAGAGATATACTACTAAGAATGTATATAAATCTCAAATTATAGTATTCAACCATTGAAATTGTACTAAATATATAAATTTGTGAGGAAATAAAAAAATAAAACCAAATTGGCCAAGTCCCAGGCGAACAACAACTGAATGGCTGCCTAAGAGCATATTAGCCCGCCTAGGTGCCTTACTAGCTAACCAGTCTACCCAGACAGGCACCAGCTAGGGTCCATTTACATGTGTTTGGCTAGGCAGACCTCCTGGGCAACTAGTTGTTCGCCTTAACAACTATGATGGCAGCCCAAAGGTTTACCGACTTGTGTTGGGGTTGGTCGACCTTAGGTCCTAGTTAGGAAAATTCAGCCCACCTCCCACAATCAAACCTAACTTTGCTCCAAGCCTCCAACCATTTCTAAGGTTTTAAACTTCTTCTAGGGTTCAATCTAACCCTATCTATCCTTTTTTTATCGTCAACCTGATCTATCCTTAGATTCTCAAAAATATATTCTACGCCATTATTACTTTGATTCATCTCTAAAACAATCAAATTACCCCAAAACCTATCTAAGCATTTTGGTTACACACAAACAATGTAAATATGTTGTAAAACATGTCAAACAAATAATCTGGAATTAAAGAAACATACACACAATTAATCAAATAGTGAGAATTACTTAGCTAAGCTCAATTTGGGGTCTTACAAACATGTTCAACCAAAGAGAAATTGAAACACATACATTTAAGCATATAACCAACCCAATACAATGTGTGAGCATCATTTAACAAAGGTTACAATAATTTAACTCACATCTCGTCTTAGTTATCAATGTTCCCGCTTAGGCGCTTAAGGCCTTTTAGGCCCTATTAATATATTTATTTATAGTTATTCTTCTATTCTGTGCACTCTTTAGTGTCTTGTCTTTTATCCCATATTGGTGAATCTATGATAACGGACTCCTCCTATCCTATACTTGGACGGTGCCAATGCTTGTATTAAACACACAATAACTGGATTTCTTTTCCCTCTCACAAGGTATCAGAGCATAGTTATGACCATCCCTAATCTTCTCTCATTTCCCTCTCCATCTGCCACCCATCTTCCATTGCTGCCACCCAGCCGTTCGTTCCTCTCGTGTCTCACCCAGCCGCCAAGACGTCCCGCCCCCAACACCCAACATCACTAGGGGTGTAAACTGTGCGGGTACGGCGTGGGTCTAGCTATACCCATACCCATTTAATTTAGCGTGTCTGGTTCCGGTTCTAGACCCGCATAATAAAAATCTAGACCCGCACCATGCTCGTACCCACAATAATAGTGGGTTTGTGGTATAGGATGAGGGTAAGCAGTTCTATATAAGCATAATATTGTTTATATAAGAAAAATTATGACTATGTTCTATATATTCTAACACAATGAGATATTGTTGTTATATAGGATATAAACATGCAATAGTTATATGAAATAATGCAATACATTGTAGATTGAAGATTAGTTGAGTTAATTATTTATATATATTTGTAGCCATCATCATAGTGTTTTAATTATGTAGTATATCATGTAAATGTTTTGATTTTAAGTTTAGATATGTTCCTCATGATTGTAATTAGAATAGTTAATTCTTAATTAGGTGACTAGTCAGAACCTTATTATAATTAGAGTAATATGTAATCTCAAGTATTATATTAATTAGACTAGTAAACTATAATATAATAGCATATTATTTAAGTAATTATCCATGTATAGCGGGTGCACAGGTATGTGGGTCTGGGTCCAAAAATATCCATCAGTCGACCCTATATGCGGGTTCATGGTTCTACGGGTCTAAAAATTTAGACTCGTGATGGTTTTTTTTTAGGGTTTGGATTTGCAGGTCTGCGGGTTTACTCGCACCCATTTACAGGCCTAAACATCACGACCTCTCGCCGCCCCCTCGCTCCCCTTCTTATCCCGACATCTTGCCACCCCCCCCCCTTTTGTTCCCGTCTACCATCCACCCGCCACCCGTCGACGAGCCTTTCCTCCACCTGCAACCACCCACCCACCAACACCCAACACTCGACCACCTGCCTCCCGCTGACCAACCTTACGTGGTCAACCTCTTTTGAGTTTTACATAAAGGCTCAAGGCTTGTACTCTCATCTGATCACAAAAGGACCAATACTTCTGTCTGAGAATTCTCACAAGAAAGCTAAACAAGCCTATAACTTGTGGGTCAAAGATGACTCTGGAGTAATGACCTGGATGGTTAATAATGCATAACTGAAAATCAGTTACTCTCTTTTATGCCTTAGAACGGCTAAGGCCATGTCGGATCAGTTAGCACATGTGTACTCACACCAACAAAACCCTAAAAAAGTTTTTGAAATCTTTAAAAATCTGGCTAAAAAAGCATTCACTACTAATAATTTTGTGGAGGATTATTATAACCAACGTCGTGCTTTGTGGGATGAATTTTAAGTTTACCATCCCCTAACTTCCAATATCACTGAACTTCAAAGACAACAAAATGAACTTCAGTTGGTATAGTTCCTTGCTGGACTACTTGCTTCTTTTGTAGGAGTTGTGGATCAAATTCTACCTAGTGATCCCCTTCTGAATCTTCAAGAAGTTCTCAAAAGGGCCCAACGGCTGCCTCCAGTCTTGTCTACTCCTACTGGATCCATAGTGGTGAACTCTTACAATCCATTCTAGCGACGTTGGCCGTGACAGAGTTTGTGGCCGTGGTAGAGGACGTGTTCGTTTTGCCCCATCAAGAGACTCAAGACTTGGACTTGGTCAACCTTCTACCGGATCAGGACATAGTCAACCCTCCATTGGACCAAGCAACATCCCTACTACTGGACCTCGTCACTGCAACTACTGTGGTCGTAACTATCATAATGAGGGTAGGTTGATGCAATCTGTAAAAGGGGATTTGCATAGGAAGTAAGCTTAAATCCAAGACAATCCTGATTAGAGCTTATTGGGCTCAAGTTGGGCTTTTATTTAGTTCTTTATGCATTTAGAAAATTTGTGTTATATTTAATTCTGAATTTCTTTATTAGGATTTTAATTCCTTGTTTTATTTGTTTGCATTAGGATTTTAGTTTTCTATTTTGTTGACTTGCACGTCAATTTGTGAAGTCTTTTATAAGCCAGCATTCGGGCCTTTGTCCAGGCAGTCGATTATGAATTAGAATTATATTTTCTTGATGCAAATTTATTTCCCCCTTCTTCTATGTAGCTTGATTACACCATAGGTTTTACCTTAAACATGGCTAACCCAATACATGGGCCAATCAAGCTTCTACTGAGGATGCACCAGCTCAACCCCCCACTGCTTCTACGATTGGGTATAAGCTGAATTTGAAAAACTTTTCCAGGAAGACTCCAAACTCAGACATCGACTCCATGATCAGATGGTGACTCTGCCTTCCTTGGGTCCTCGGCTCCTTACGGTATAAACAAATGGGTCGAATCCCGTGCTTCTACCCATGTCTGACAATTCATAATTATTCTCTAAATTGACTACTTCATCTTCTATTTTGTCTGTAACTATTGTTGATGGCAATCAAGCCCCAGTTTGTGGGTTTGGTCATATTCGAACTCCAAATAACTTCTTGCTCCATTTAAAGTTATGTGTTCCTCTCTTTCCTCTGAATCTTCTTTCAGTCAGCAAAAAGGTCAAGCAACTTCAGTGTTCTATTACTTTTGTCATTGATGGATGTGTTTTTCAGGATCTCCACACGAGGATGAAGATTGGTTCGGGTCAGACAGCTTATACTACCTTGATGCTTCAAAGCATATGGCTAAATCAAACATATTTCAACCATGAAATGACTCAACTCGATCTAATTTGACCACAAACTCCTATTGGGCATGTGTAGCTTGAATAAAAACTATAAAAAAGTGAGTATTACCTCATCGCAATGTAGTGGAACTATCATTGCAACTTGCAAGAGTGATCTATCTAAAGAAAATGATGTGTGTATCACATGACCATCAACTAGGATCCTATCTTTAAGGAAGCAACACTAGCAGATAAAATTTGAAAAGCTATTTCGTTCAAGACATCCATCATACCACCAGCATTCAACACTAACCAACAATGATGCACCATCAAAAAATGAGATTGAACTAGCAGAAACAAAATATTCCATCTGCATTTAGAGGCAACAAACCAAATGTTAAAGATTGGCTTCTGTATTGAACATGAAAATCCAAAAGTGAGAACGACCTCATTGCTATGTATTTAAACTATCATTTAAACAGTAATCTACTCAAAGAAAGTGATATATCATAACCATATATCTCCTATCTTCAAGGAAGAAACATTATCAAAGAAAACAATGACTTGTATTTGTATAACATTATAAATTTCATCCCTAGGCTTATTTTTAAGTCCTTAGAAAAACACTAGTACTTTTTGCTTTGGGTACATTATTAACAACTATCTTTTCAAAATGTTTCCACACTTTATATTTTCACATAACTTTAGGTTTTACTTCTACCTTATTGATATTCATATTAGAACTTGTTCAATATCCACTAGGACCATTGGAATTAGGACGACTTGTCCCCTGCTACTTTTTTCATGTATGAAATTTAGAAAATAGAATTAATACAAATTTCTTTTAAAATTTCAAAAATTATAAACTTATTTAGAAAGTAGCATTGTGAGCGAGCAACCATTTATTGTCTGAGTGAGATGAATGCAAGAATATATCAATAGTGATAAAGAGAACAAATCAAACATTAATGATAACATTTTAACATGGGGTTTGATATCAACATACAAGATGCATTCAACCAAATATGCTCCATACAAATTTAAGAGTCAAGGCACATTTTTTTACTTATTGCAATGACATCCCGGTGTGTGAATGATGTGGGTTTGTGATTTTCATAATACCCTTTCCCTGGTGGTTCAAAGGTTAACATTCAATAGTTTTTTTGTAGCATTTGGTTCAATATTGAGGTGTCGATTTCAATGCAAAATTGGAAATGGATGTTCAAGTGAATGAAAGAGGGAAGAACTCAAACTTGATTAAAAAGTAATAGTCAAAATGGAAGTAGTAGTGAATGAGAGTTATTGTTCGAGAGGTGAAGCTTGACGCCTTGTTTTCTCTAGCACCCACTGTTGCATCTAACAGTGAGTAGTAGTGGTGTAGTGTTGTGAACACGCACCATCTAGTATTTGGGCGCATTGCATGCACATGGACTGGAGCGACTAGTCATTGACCACAACCACCTAGTTGGCATTTTGTTGGTGTTGATCACTGTAAGAGCATGAGTTACAAGTTAACATGAGTTAGGAGTTGACAAAATGACTTAGGTGGGGAAGCACATGACAGTCAGCACAGGTTAGGGGAAAAACATTGGCAATAGATCCAGATTCACTGTCTACACTATTGCAACTTTGGTGGCTTTGTGGGCGGGAACATGAGACCAAAAGGGTTATTTTTATTTGATTGGTTGTCGTGATTGGGATAGGCATTTGGCTTACTTGGGTTGGGAATGATGCTCATTTTTTCCTTGTTCTATGTTAAATTACTTAATCAATCCAACTAGCGGGTGAATAAGGATTCAAGCATGGCAAGACGTCTCTCGTTAGTGACCCTACCCATTAGTACGATAAGGGAGTGATGGGTAAAAAAGTTCTTACTATTCCCAAGGAACACAAACACATAAGACATGGGACATGACAATTTTGGAAAATATTGGAGAGAAACACGATGTCGGACACGGAAAAATAAATTATGTGTACACATATATGAGTATGTATCTATATATAATAAAAAAATGTACATGATTTTACAGTCTCATATTTTTAATATATATATATATATATATATATATATATATATATATATATATATGCATGCATGTGGATGGATTACTTCAAACTTAAAAATTCCTGACTCATTTTTCAATTCAAGCAACAGACACAAACAAAGCATACACTTAAAGAATATATTCACATATAAATCGATCCAATTATGCAAATCACCATGAAAACCAGCAACATATTCATAAAATCAAAATTTGAACAAAATCCACAATTTGTAACACAAGTTTCACTAACAATTTATGAACACTAAAATCGAAGAGCTATGTATATTTAAGAACAATGAAAAGTTCTATTTATGGTGAGAAAGAGGATGTACATAAAAAGAAGATGAAAACAATCTCCATGGAGCACATGTTGAAAGGACTCCTAGGAAGAAGGTCCTTATACCTATTTATAGCCTCTATTGAGACAAAGAGGGTCTCATCAAATGGAATCAAGTGAGAGGATGAAGAAGAGGATGGTGCATTGCTAGAGGCGGGTCTCTTTCTTCTATGAGAAGCCATGGAGGTGTAAAGAATCAGAAGAAGAGAGCAAACGCATAAAACAAACCACCAAAACCATTCACACACCAAGGTAGAGCAAGGGGGAAGGTCTAGGAGGGTCTATATAGGTCGGATTAGGGCTAGGATTGGGAAGGTAAGGTTTGGGCTTGAGAGCTTAGGGCTAGAAGAAGGGAAATCAATCGACTATTCTCTAGTTGAGAGGGAAAATAGTCGGCTGAATCCAACTTAAGTTGGATTCAACCCGCAGATCGGTTGAGTTCTGAGAGTCAAAAACTCGACCGATTGGTCCATTCAGAACAGCTCTCGACCATGGATCGGACGAGTTTGTCCTAGGGGAAACTCGACCAATGGCCAACCTAACCTAAAACCATCAAACTTAATTTTGAGCCATTTGAATGCTAATTAAATTTATTTTTCAAGTCCATTATGTATATTGAACATACTTAGGCACATATCACTCATCATTGGGTACTATTTTGCGATAAAACAAGCATTTACGAAAAATACCCAAAAATAAGAGAAAAATAAAGCAAAATGAACACGAAAAAACAATTTTAAGCATATAAGCATTCAAGGATGATCAAGATAGATGCAAAATGCATAGGATAGATGACTGATAGCTAGAAGGCATATCATATTCATCTAAAGTAGTTATAAGCAATTTTGATCTAATAAAATTAAATTTCTCTCTAGCTAGAGATTTAGTGCAAGTGTCCGCCAATTGATTTTCTGTGTCCACATGCGTGATATAAATATCCTTGTTGGGAATGTGATCATGAAGAACGTGATGGAGAACCTCTATATGTTTAGCTATACTATGCAATATAGGATTGTAAGACAATTTAATTGCATTAGTATCATCACAAAAGATATGAGAAGCATCAAAATGAATGTTAAAGTCTTGGAGCATTTGCTTCATCCATAGGACCTGGGCACAACAACTCCCGACTGTAATGTACTCAACCTCAGTTGTTAATAATGCCACGGTGTTCTGTTTCTTAGAGAACCAAGACACCAAGCATGGTCCTAGGAGGAAACAAGTGCCACTTGTGCAGTTTCTATCAATCAAGCAGCCTGCATAATCGACATCACTATAGGCAGTAAGAGTGAAGTCTCTTGACTTGGGATATGATAGCCCAAAGTTTTGAGTTTTGTCTAGGTACCTTAGAATCCTCTTAACAACTATAAGATGATATTTCTTAGGGTTTGATTTAAATCTAGCACACAAGCCAACACTAAACATTATGTCAGGTCTAGAGGCAGTTAAATAAAGTAAACTTCCGATCATACCTCTATAGAGCTTCTCATCTACCTTATCACCTTCTTCATATTTATCAAGTTTTGCGGTGTTTGACATGGGTGTGTCCATCGTCTTGGTATTCTCCATCCCAAAGCACTTAAGTAGTTCTCTTGTGTACTTGCCTTGGTTGATGAAGTTCCCATCTTTTGTTTGCTTGATTTGAAAGCTGAGGAAGAATGTGAGCTCACCCATCATACTCATCTCGAATTCACTCTTCATAAGATCACTAAATTCTTTGCAAAGATCAAGGTTAGTTCCACCAAAAATGATATCATCAACATATATTTGAATGATAAGAAGATTGTTAGAAGTGTGCTTTAGAAACAAGGTAGAATCCACTTTGCCCATGATATAACCATGATCTAACAAAAGGATATTTAATTTCTCATACCAAGCCCTTGGTGCTTGTTTGAGTCCATAGAGAGTTTTTTACAACAAATAAACATGGTTAGATAGATTTTCATGTTCAAAGCCCAGAGGTTGTGCAACATACACTTCCTCCTCAATTGTACCATTCAAAAACACACTTTTAACATCCATTTGATATAAAAGAAAGTTTTTATGACTAGCAAAAGCAAGAAACATACGAATGGACTCAAGACTAGCTATAGGTGCATAAGTTTCATCAAAGTCAATACATTCCTATTGATTGTAGCCTTGAGCCACTAACCTTGATTTGTTTCTTACCACTTTGCTGCTTTCATCTAGCTTGTTGCGGTAGACCCATTTGGTGCCAATGATCTTTCTATCACTTGGTCTTGGCACAAGGGTCCAAGCTTTGTTCTTCTCATATTGTTCCAACTCCACTGCATAGCTAGGATCCATTCGTCATCCCTAAGAGCTTCCTTGACATATTTAGGCTCTAGTTGTGAGATGAAGGCGTTGTTGGCTTGTTCTTTGTTGAATGCAGCCTGCATATTCACTCTTTCAAATGGATCACCTAAAATCAGCTCCTTAGGATGATTCTTTGCAAACCGGGGAGTTTGATCCTTCTTTTCATCATCTTTTTCTTCTTCTTGAGCAGCCACCTCTTTTCCCTTTTGGGTGATGTTGAGTTCTTTAAGAATAGGAATTACTTCATCTGCAACATCATCATTTGAAACAATATCTTTGGGAATAGAGAGGTTAGTCTCAATAAACTTAACATTAATAGATTCTTCTATCTTAGTAAGATCAATATTATAAACTCTATATGCCTTTCTAGTAGTGTTATAGCCAAGAAAGAAAGTCTTGTATGATTTTGAATCAAACTTGTCAAGAGAATCCTTCGTGTTCAAAACAAAACAAGGACATCCGAAAACATGTAAATACTCAATAAAAGGCTTCCTACCACGCAATAGTTCATAGGGGGTTTTCTTAAGCGATGGATGCGTGAAAATAATGTTTTTTACATAACAAGATGTACTGACAGCTTCAACCCAAAACTTTTTAGGAGTACCAAACTCAAGAAGCATGGTCCTAGACATCTCCTGTAGAGACATATTCTTCCTCTCTACAACCCCATTTTGTTGAGGTGTACGAGGTGAAGAAAAGTTGTATGAATAACCCGATTCTTGGCAAAAATGCTCAAAAATATCATTTTCAAATTCTCCTCTATGATCACTAAGAATGGAAATAATCCGGAAAGAGGCTTCATTCTCAACTCATTTTCAAAAACTAGAGAAAACATCAAGTGTATCACTCTTTGAAACAAGAAAGAAGGTCCAAGTATATCTAGAGAAATCATCAACAATAACAAGGCAATACTTGGAACCACGAAGCGATTGTGTTCTCATTGGTCCAAATAGATCAATATGAAGAAGCTCAAGAGTTCTCTTAGTGCTAAGGACTCCTTTGGATTTGAAGGAGGACTTGGTTTTCTTTCCTTGTATACAAGGTTGGCATTCCTAATCCTTTTCAAAATTTAATTTACAAAGTCCCTTGACTAAGTCATTTCTGCTCAACTTCTTTAATTGATGCATATTTACATGACCAAGCCGACGGTTCCAAAGAGAAATATCATT
The DNA here is from genome assembly GCA_963693085.1 of Alisma plantago-aquatica. Taxonomy (NCBI): domain Eukaryota; kingdom Viridiplantae; phylum Streptophyta; class Magnoliopsida; order Alismatales; family Alismataceae; genus Alisma; species Alisma plantago-aquatica. The sequence continues at coordinate 349,510,379 of OY856410.1, read as the reverse complement.
TGAATTGGCTACTAGGCATCTACCAACCATAGGCTTAATAGAGTTAAGAACAATAACATAAAGATCACTACTTCTAGATCCCTTATATATAACTTGGTAGGTGAGAGAATCTAGAATCAAACATTCAAAAGAAGTAAATAGAAGGTAACCATTATCACAAAGTTGACTAACACTTATTAAATTGTGATATAGGCCATCCACAAAAAGAACATTCTTGATGCATAAGGATTCACCTACATCACCCTCACATTTGACTTTACCTTTCTTGTTGTCCCCAAAGTGACGGATCCTCCTTTCTTCTTTGTGAAATTGTTAAATGGCTTACATCACTCATCATGTGCTTTGTGCAGCCACTATCAACAATCCATCTATCTTTTCCCTACAAGAAAGGAGAATGTCAATTCCCAACTCAAAATTTGGGATCCGGAGTTAGCTTGGGGACCCATTTCACCTTTGGGTTGGTCCCCTTAGGCTTGTAAGGACAATAAGTAGAATAATTGTCATCACATTTGCAATAAGAACAAACCATAGGATTCTTAGTGCCCAAAGATTCTCCTACAAAGAAAGAGATCTCCTTGCTATTTTTCTTACCTTTGGCCTTACTCTTGCCCTTTGAGGCTCCCCCTTTAAATCCCAAACCACTAGTACCCCTTTGTTGGGTAGAATGATCAAGGATTTCATTTAGGTAGTTCTTCCCTTTGAGGAATTTATGCAGGGATGCTCTTAATCTATGGTTATCCTCATTCAAAGAAATAATAATAGAAGATAAACTAGATATATCATCCCTAGCATGCACAAGGTTAGCCTCAAGACATAAAGTTTTAGTAAGATATGAGTCCTTTTCAAGAGAGATGGCAACTACACTTAACACTAGGAAATAAAGGTCTAGAAGATAAATCATTTACTTGATTAAGCAACCTAGCATTTTCAAAATTTAGCATTTGAATCTCTTTGAGATAAACATATCTCTCTCTCTTCTCTACGAGCATCAATAAGTAACTTCAATTCGGCTTTTTTAGTTTTAAGAAATTCATGTTCTTGTAGGCAATTTTGGTTCTCTTCCTTAAGATTTTCAATGTTCTTAAGGTAGACATCATGCTCAACTTCAACCACATTGTATTGGAGATCAAGATCAAGGTATTTCCCTTACAAGTTATCAATACTCTCAAGATTGGTTTTCTCATTCAATTCCAAAATTTCAAGCTTAGCATAAAGATCATCAATGATTTTTCCTAACTGTTTTCTTTTAGATTTACATTTAGAAAAAGAGGAACGGGTTACAAGCATGTCAATAATAGCTTCTTTAGGCAGTTCATGCAAGCTTACCTCACTTACCTCACCAATGTCTTCACTTGTAGAGGTCATGAGGGTAAGGTGGCACTCTCCATTTTCTTTGGAGCTAGAGCTACTTGAAGATGAAGCTTCCCAAGTTGTATTGGTTGCATTCTTGTGTCTCTTTTCCTTCTTTTCCTTCCTCTTGTGCTTGCTCTCCTTCTTGTAATCCTCATCTTTCCTTGAGTTGCTCTTGTGGTGAGACTTTCTTGACTTTGGGCAGTCACTCTTGTAGTGCCCCTTTTGACCACACTTATAGCATCTCGGAGTAGAGGAGGAGGAGGCTTGCTTTCCCTTGAAGTGCTTGCCCTTGATGTAGTTGGCTTCATGCTCACTAGGGATTTCATCTTCACTAGAGGAGGGAGTCCAGCAAGCAAGTTGTTGTTGAAGGATGATAGCCTCCACTCATGCTTTGAAAGCACTATCTTTGATCTTCTTAGCTTCCTTATCTTCTTGCTTAGCTTCTTCTTCTTGCTTGTCAAGTCTTGGCTCATGGGCTTGAAGATTGTCGATAAGTTCTTCAGTTGGGATGTCACCAAGGCTCCTCACTTCTTTACTGGAGGTGACCTTTAACTCCCATCTCTTTAGAAGAGTTCTCAAGATCTTTGAGTTGATGATGCATCTTTCCAAAGGTGTGCCCAAAGCAGCTAGCCCATTGACGATGACATTCAGCCTTGAGTACATCTCCGCAATGCCTTCTTTCTTTCCCATCTTATTGTTCTCTAGGAGGCTGCCCAACGTGTAGATCATTGTCTCCTTGACTTGCTTTGTGTCTTCATATGTGATGCATATCTTGTCCCAAATCTCATAGGTGGTATCTCATGATGAGATCCGGTTGAAACTCCGTGGGAGTGAGGGCTACGTAGAGGATGCTAATGGCCTTTGCATTTAGTTGAGCTTCTTTGAGAGCAGCTTCACTCAATGTTGCAACAGCTTTGGTTGGCTCTTTGTAAGGTGTGACCATCACCTTCCACATATCAAAGTTTATCCCTTGAATGTAGAACTATAACAACCCTGCCTCCCGGTAACCCCCGATTAAGGGAGACCCAAAGGTTAGAGCCGTTATCCAATTAACAGGATCAAAGGTTCGACAAATAATCAATAACAATTAATAAACTTTACCAACTAAACACTCTTAAAAGGAATGATTGGACTACCCATATCACCAAGGTGTACCTCCTTTTCCGGGAGCCCATCTCTAAAGAACTTCATAGTTAAGCGTGCTCAGCTTGGAGTAGTACTAGGATGGGTGACCAGTCGGGAAGTTGCTCCTGGCTTGCGCGTGAGTGGACAAAAAGCGTGCAGTTAAGGCTAGTGGTGGTCTGTGGGGCCAGTCATCATTCTTGAAACTCTACTAGAGCCTTGGGCAGTGGGCCCAGACGTTACAAATGGTATCAGAGCCATAACCCCTCCAGTAGGTGGGGCCCACATGGCCATGTGACATGCCAGTCTTGAGTCGTGCGCTCCAGGCAAGTTGGAAAGGGCTATCCGTAGAGACGAGATGGATCCGCCCTTGCACTGGTAGCCGTGGACGGGAGCTGGGTGTCCATGGGCCATTGTGTGTCTGCACTGAAATGTGGTCAGATTATGAGGCCATATAGTTGAGCCTTGACGAGGATGTCAAGAGCCTAAGTGGGGAAGATTGTAACATCCCAGGATTTGAGGCCTCAGATAAAACACTCTTAAAAGGAATGATTGGACTAACCATATCACCAAGGTGTACCTCCTTTTCCGGGAGCCCATCTCTAAAGAACTCCATAGTTAAGCGTGCTCAGCTTGGAGTAGTACTAGGATGGGTGACCAGTCAGGAAGTTGCTCCTGGCTTGCGCGTGAGTGGACAAAAAGCGTGCAGTTAAGGCTAGTGGTGGTCTGTGGGGCCAGTCATCATTCCTAAAACTCTACTAGAGCCTTGGGCAGTGGGCCCGGACGTTACAAGAACTGTATCCTTATCTTCCAATATAGAAAGTTGGTTCCATCAAAGATCAGAGGATGCATGGAGAATCCTCCCTCTAGGTTGAGTGAACCAAGCAGGTTGTCGCCCATCTTCTCATCTCGAGGGAGATTGTTGGAGAAGATCCTTAGCTCTGATACCACTTGTTGGATCTAAGGGCTCTAGAGGGGGGATGAATAGAGCTACAAAATTTCTCACAAAATAGATTAGACCTTCAAATTATATCTATTAGGAGCAATAGCTTAAAGGCAATTTGAAGTCATATCTAACAAGCATAGCAAGGATAAGAAAGATTGATAACAAGCACTTGACAAAGAGATGTAGAGTGGTTCCACACTTCAAACTAGAAGTGAGTCAGTCCACCACCTAGAGAGGCCAACCTCTAGGACTTTGCAAGTGCTTTTCTCTATTATATCACCCAGAGATTATAGAAATAGACCACCAAAGGAATTCCCCATCCAATCACAAGGAGATCTCCACCTTAATAAGGAACTTACCCACTTAGCTTGAATCTACAGTCTTCACCTAGGTCTTACCCATTCAAGCTCAAGTCTTCTGCCTTGAAGGACTTTTCTTCTCCTCTTGGATCTCCCACCTTTGCTTTCTCCTTCACCTAAAGAAGATCACCACCTCTTCATCAACCTTGAAGAGGACCAACAACAACTCCTTCACTCGATGGAGCTTGCTTGCTTCAACTTTTCTTCATACAAGAAGGAGATAGGGAAGTGGTGGAAGATTAAGAGCTTTACATGCACAAAGGTGGAGCTCGCTTACAATAATCCTAACTCACTCACAAATCACAAAATGATGTGTAAACTAGAGAGAGAAAGGGGCTCAAGGGGTAGTATCACACTCAACTATAGCAAGGACCTTGTGTGTAGTGAATGAGAAACCTTAGAATGAACTCCAAGTGGTCATATTTATAACTGGAGGTGTTCCCTTGAGTTGGGGAACACTTAGGGTCCAATTATAGCCTTTTTGCACAAGGTAACAGATCTATTTTCGTCCAAATAAGTCACCAACGGTTAGAATCACTTTTTCTGCATTTTCGTACAGTACATTCGGTCGAAATTCAATAAAGGTAACTCGACTGATCGGCTAAAAGACAAACCCAATTTTCAAACTATCAGTCGAGTTTGTCCTGGGAAACTTGACCAATCAATTAAAATCACATTTTGTCAGTAACCCGATCGATCAAGTTCTGTGAATGAACAACTCGACCGATGCACTCTCCAAAAAATTGATCCAAGGGATCAGTCGAGATTGTAACTCGACCGATCAACATTTTGTGATCAATTTTCTAAAGTCATTAAAAATTGATTAAAACTTGGTAATAAGTGTCCCACATATTTTTATCTTCTTAGTTACAAGTCATATCATCAATACAAGTGATTAAAAAATTCTTCTAAGGTCGTTTGAATGGATTTCCTAATTAGCACACTTGCATTGCTTTTGACTTGAACTTTGACAAGCTAGGGCTTGTGTAAAATGATTCTTTTCATGTACCTAACACCTGAGATCAATCTTGAATACACATATTAGATACATATGAATGGAATGGTTGAGTCATTATCAAAATATGGACAATGTATAACCTCTAGGTCTACATAATCCATGTATGCCAACAATGTATGGACCTTGGTGGATCCACTTGAAGGGGTAAACCCATAGGGTGCAAGTGGGACTTCAAGAAGAAGACCGACATGGATGGTAAAGTAAAAACCTATAAGGGCATATTGGTTGCAAAGGGTTTCAGACAAGTTCAAGGTGTTGAGTATGATGATACTGTGACACCCGTTGTCACACAAAATGAGATTGCTCAAAACAAATCTACAGAAGAGAGATTAACAAACTTATTAGCAGAAAATATTAAGAACTAAAAACATTTTCATAAAATCACAAGTAGTTAGAAACTTTGTACATAAGTCCTTTCATGCCTCAAATCATACTCAAGTCATGTCATCAACTTGTTATGAAAGGGACTGTTCCAAAAGCACATATACATATGTCCACCAGAACTGTTCATCACAGGTGTACAAACCAACCACATAAGAAAAGCACAATCACAAAACATCTTCAAAACGATTCTTAAAGACCCGAGTGTACAAGGATGACTCTAGGACTCTATCAGATAAAGACATCTAGTAGCACTACCAACCTCGTCAACTACTGGCCCTCCTGCTACTCCTCAACCTCAGTCGCACGATCTCCACTCCTTCATACACAACCACCTAAAAAGAATGTGGGAAACCCACGGGGTGAGATCCAAATCTCAGCAGGAGATATAACTCACCACCACTCTATTACTGTCACAAATAGATAAAACAACATACTTAGCAGGTTGAGCAAGATTAACTAAAAAGCATATGTCTCAAGGATAAAGTAATTAGATCAACACTATGCACTTGCCATCACTTAATAAAATATTTATCTTTTTTTTATCGGCAAAAAAATGTGTTACTATTGAAACCAAAACTATAGGTACAGAGAACCTCATAAATAAAACTAGATCTATGTGCCTCCACACAAGAAGAGCACATCAGATCAGGAACGATAAAGAAAAAAACCCCAAATGTCTGAAACTAAGAGCAGGGAAAAACCAAATAAGGAAAATAGAACTGACATAGAAGAAGGAGAATCATACAGACTCAATAACCCCACCCACAAACATATCTATACAAATTCCTTGCTTTTTTGCTAGAAACCATTCACCAGGTTAGCTTTTGCTCCTGCTACTTGAGATACCAGACATCTGGGACAAGAACGCATAAGTATGGATGAGTATTGCATGATCTGCCACATCAATGCAACCTCCCTGGAGCTGGTAGAACTGCAATTTCAAACTCAACTCCAAACGAGAAAGGTAACTAAATAGACTTCATTATTCAGACAAAAGTGACTCAACCTGGACACGCCTTGAGCTTCAGTAGCCAACCTTCAACAATCCAAGAACACTGACAGTCGTATCACTCACAAAGAAGTGTTACATGAAAGGTCTCTAATCGGCCACCTACATTCAAGGTGATCCATAGATTTAAGTTCACTTCTGCTAGGATAAGATATCTGAGAAAGGACCCTAACAATCAACCACGGAAGTAGCTGACAGCTTCACAGAAGAAAGAAGATTAGGGATCCAAGGCAACATTCAAATTTGTGACAATCCTACTCACATCCTTTTCCTTTCCCTTCTTGTTCTTTTTCTTTTTCTTTTTCTTTTTCTTTTTCTTTTTCCTTGATCTATCGTCATCCTTGATCTTGAATGTATCAGAATCTAGATCAATGGAGCTAATCGATGAATATCCATCCTCATATGAGACCCTTGGCTGCTGATAGTAATTAAAAGATAACCCAGCAGATTGAATTATGATATGAGTAACCTTAGGTTGTGTTGGAACATCTAGTTCCCATTCTAAATTCAAGTAATCGAATTCAGGAGTCTGTTGTCTGCAAAGCATGTACAGCTCCAGGAGAATCAGTTGAGTAGATGAGGAAGAATCCTGTGTAGCCAAAATGTCAGTACCTTCTTCTCCCACTGATCTCCTCTCCTAGGTTTTCTCTCGGACCTTTGCTTCTTTACGTTGAGCATTCTGACAAACACCACAGTCTTTCCCAAATCGTATCTGCATTTCCTCAAACCCCTTAGGTTTGCTAAAAATCATAGGGTAAGAAGAGAATATGTGCCTGAATCACCAGCAGCCTGTGCAAACAAGGGGCCTCACAACACAATCAACCTTCAATGATCTTTGGGCACCATCTACGTCTACCAAAACCGAGCTAGGTATCAAAATAAGAGCCTTGAGCTCCACGCAAACTTTTGTACTTTCAAGGCATCTGATCGAGAGAGAAGCGTCCACTAGGTCGAGCGGCCTCCCCACAAGGTTGGCAACCCGTGCAAGATTCATCTCTGTCCAAGGGAATCTCGAGTTCTCTATGCTAAACCAAACTAGAACGGCAAGGAAGGATAGAGGGGAAAGACTTTCCCCTGGCTCCCACAGTTGGACTACCAACAGGGAGTCGTCCATTGTCCAAGGATCTTCATCTAACATCCTTTCCCTTTCTGTTGAGGTCGGCATCATAACAATGAAACCTTCCTTCTCCTCCGCCACCACTACACAGTTGCCGCTGGAGTGCCAGTGTCTTCTGATCCAACAAAGGAGTTGACCCTGGTATGGCTTCCTTCCAACAAAATGAATCAAGATGCATCTGGACCAATCTGACGCGCCTTGAATCGAAATCTTTGTATGTGGTTTGCCGTCTTTCACCTCTGGCTCGAAGAATGGTAACACTGCCACGTCTCTGGCATCTCGGTCGACTCTACAGGCTCCCAACCAGTCAGGTGGGTTACTGCTTACGTTTTCCTGAGGCTATTTTGGAGGTTGCGATTGAGGGTGGGTAGCCAACAACAGAGAGGAAGCAGTGTTCCCACCCGTTTCTTCTTGAGAGGGTTTGGTCACCGAGCTTCTAGAGGACTGTGGGGATCAAGCTTCGCCACCATCAGCCACACTTGGACTCAACTGAGACACCAGGATTGGTGTAGATGAGCTCTCACCCTCATTTTTGCCTCTAGCGTCAGGGATTCGTCCGCCGCCACACCCACGCCCTCTTCCACGCCTCCCTCGTCCGTGACCTTGAGTCATCCTTCCTTTCCCTAGTTAATATTTATCAATTTAAGAAGGAATATGAAAATTGTGTATCACTTTTAATACCTAAACATGATAAAATCAAAGCAAGGCCTCAACCAATGTTTCCATGTTTGATCCTAAACAATTATACTACATGGTTGTTTACATATTCATTATACTCTGAGGATTTGAGTCATACCGCCCAAATACAACCAACCACTATATGCATATAGTCGAAATCAGTGCCATACAAGGTCTAATGGAAGAGCCGAAATCCATGACCTAACCTTCCTCAGTCAGTATGAGGGAACACACTACATATACATATTAGTCAACTGCAATAATGACATGTAGTCAAGCTTGGGGATTGGCTCACGCATGGCCATCCACATATATAAAATCATGTCTAGACCACCTTGGTACATGTAAAACACTAGAAGAACACGCTCATGCATGGCTGTTCTAAGAATGAGTGGCTCACGCATGACCATCCATATAATAATGAGATCGACTCACACATGGTCATCTCCATATCATCTAGGGTTAAGGATATAAGGAAATTACTCAACTTTTACCCCGCATATTCAAAAATGTGCGCTCCGAGTTAAACTCATTTCACCATCCAGCTATTGTTGACACTGAATGGGTCTATGGCACAAGGGAAACTACACTATTAGAGTCCACTTAATTAATTAGATCAATTAAGATGACATGTAGCATCAATCAAGTTATAATGTACAAACCAGAAACAAATTCTACAAAATTAGGGTTTGAGGTATCAATAAAACATACTGAACATATATAAGGACCACATCATCACTTTATGTCAGTAATTCATCGCAAGGACCAATGTCCATCACCAGGACCAATGTCCATCACAACGACCAATGTCCATCACCAGGACTACATATCTTAGGGTATCAACCCCTTATCTCATCTTTGAGAGAAACTGTCAATTTCACATAAAGCAAGTAGCCATCACCAGGTCATAAGACCATTAACTCTTCTCTTGGGGTTATCATAACACACTTGCCTATTAAGGCTTATTCCTACATATAATAAACATCATAACTCATACCTGGATATGCATAACATTGTTTACCTGCATGGTTAGAAACATTTAACAAGAGAAGCAATGCATCATTGATACTATCAACTTGTAGAATCCATGTCCTACAAAGCACATCACATCTTTTAGGGTTAGGTTTTCCTCTTTTAATCGATTAGGGTTTGCAAGGTTATACCAACAAGCATCTTTATATCATCACTTCCTTCATCATTATGAAATATAATTAGAAGATTTGGAAACATATTTCTATCATTATTATGAAACATGTAAAGAGAGAGTTAGCTTTCAACATCATACACATGATTACACCATAGGGTATCACATCACACCATGTGACCCTAGCATCAACAAGATGCATCACTACACATCACATAGGGTATCGATTAATGTTAGGGTATCGATTAACCCTAGGTATCAGGCAACCAACCTAAGTAGGGTATCGACCTACCAAGTATCGGTTTATCATCACTTGGTGTCGGGAACCATAGATGATATCAATTATAGGTACATAAGAGAGTGTATCGGCCACACTATATCAAAGGGTATCGGCCTATGTATCTCTTTATATATCAACCACCTTCACCATCATGGGATATCGGCCATACCAACAACTAGGGTATCAGCCTCAAAGATCACCAAGGAATATCGACCACTTTCACCATCATGGGATATCATCCAAAGCCTCAAGGAAAGGTATTCCTCATTTCTACTCTAGATGTATCGGGCTAGGGTGTATCAGATTGCATGTGTGTCAGATTAGGGTTATCCATGTCGACTTCCATACTCAACTAAAAGCCTCATGATCCAACACTCTTCCTCACTAGTCACCACTAGGTCATAACAAGCCACATCATGATAGGTATATCGATTTAGAAAAAAGCATATCGGTTTAGCATGTCATTTTACATAGCATATCAGTTTAGCATGTCAGTTTACATAGCATATCATTTTAGTCATCTTCTACCTCAAGATGACATTACTAACAAGGAAAAAGGAAAAAGGGGTGTGACTTATGGCAGCAACTTCACAAAGTTCTATTCTCAAAACAAAACACAAGGCTACCAAATAAAGCTACTAGCAAGCAAGAAATAACAAGCTAAGAACAACTAGCAAGGTAACAAGTAGAAAGGTGATAATAACAAAGTAGGTTTAGAGTTACATAACCCGCCTCAAGAACAACCACCAAGCTCTAAGCTCCAAGGTCAAGCTCCAAGCTCACGAACTCAAGGTAGAGGAAGAATATCCTCCTAGCAAAACACCTCCAAGAGATAAGATAGGACCATGGTTAGGAAAGTAAAAGAGAGGAAAGAAGATACTAAGGTCCATGCCCTAAAAGAAGAAAGAAGGAGAGAAAGAAAACTAGAAAACCATGGCTTGCCAAGGAAGAAATGAAAGAGAGCACCACAAGCTTTTTGGCTTGGCCACCAAGCTCCAAGGGAGAGTTCTCTTCAAGATCAAGGTCGGCCACCAAGGAGAGAAAGCAAGTATCACTAAAAGGGTTCTCTTGCATGGGAAGAAAGGGGTATATATACATGGCCGATGAGAGAGAGAGCAAGGGGAAGGTGTCACCACCTTAGAACCCCAGAAGACACATGTCCAAGAAGAAAGGACACATGTAACACCATGCAACAAGGTGATAGGACCTATGTCTCTCTCACTTGGTCACTAAGGAAGGTTAAGGTCGATACACTCATCCATCCCCTTCACAAATCGATAGGGATGAAACCCTAGGTCACAAACTGATATGGCACATCTCTAGAGTCACCACAAAATGATATGGTGATCCTCAAGGTACCACCAAACCAATAGGATGTCCCTCAAAACACCATCAATCGATATCAAGCCTCCTCAAGGCAACAAAAAACCAATATTGGGTCTCCTCAAGGCTCTCAATCCTGAGACAACACTCTTACGAGCAAAACACACCTAAAACATGTGCCCAAAACATCACTAAGGATGTCATCACTCAACCAAGGACAAAACAAGGCACCCAACACTTCCTCTCTCCTCTAGATGATGCCAAGAGAGATAAGAAATACTCTAGAGGTGGCAAAGTTGCATAATCAACCCCTATTCTGGGTGAATTGTGTGTTGCACCAAAACCTCTCCACAAAACACTAGCATCAAGCAACAAGCTCATACAAGGAACACAAACCTCCAACATGCCCTAATTATAGCTTAGATGATTAGAGCAAGTATCTAAGCAAACACTTAAGCAAAACAAATAGGTTTATCCCAAAACATGGGTTAGGGACCTTACAGAAACTTTTTCTCCAATTGCCATGGTTAAGTCCATCTGGATCATGCTTGCTACTACAGCTTATCATGACTAAGATTTGGTAGATGGATGTTAAAACCACATTCCTTAATGGGAATATCCTCAAGGACATGTACCTGATATAACCTAGGGGTTTTATAAATCCAAAGGATGCAAATAAAGTTTGAAAGCTACAAAGGTCAATATGTGGATTAAAGTAAGCATCTCGGAGCTGGAATATTTATTTTGATGAGACAATCAAAGAGTTTGGATATACTCAAAATGAAGATGAATCTTGTGTGTACAAGAAGGTTAGTGAGAGCATGATTGTATTCCTCATATTGTACGTAGATGGCATACTATTGATGGGGAATGACATCCCTACTTTACAAAAGGTAAAGACTTGGCAGGGAAATATGTTTTCTATGAAATACTTGGGAGAATCATATCCTACATCGTGGGGATAAAGATCTATAGAGATAGATCTAGAAATCTTCTTGGACTAAGTCAGAGCACATACATTGACAAAGTGTTGAAGAGATTCAACATGGAGAGCTCAAAGAGAGGAAAATTGCCCATGGCGCATGGAGTTACCATCTCTAAATCTCAATGTCACAGTTCTTATGAAGAAAGGAAGACATGAGTATGACTCTATATGCATTAGCAATTGGATCAATCATGTATGCAATGTTATGTACCCGTCTTGATGTCTCATATGCCTTGAGCATGACGAGAAGATATCAGTCAGATCTAGGTGATGCTCACTAGATGACCATCAAGAACATCCTTAAGCTCTTAACAAGAACTAAGAATCAATTCCTGATATATGGTTGTTACACCCCGATCTCACAATTACCATTAATCATGATATTAGGGCATAAATTGAGGATTTAATGTAATACAAAGATCACCCTTAACTTTTTATTCTCCTTCAAAACTCTTTGTTTTCTCACATTAAACCACATAAACCAACTTTACAAGGGAATCTAAACATTGATTTCTCTAATCTAATTTCAACAGTAAAAATGCATGTATGAGCATTCATTATGTTTCTCATACTTTTAAGCACATAAGACTTGTTGATTCACACATATTGCTAAAAGAGGAATAATGGTATACATCATCATTTACAACTCTCTCTTATTTCTTTACAAAGACCTATAGTGATAAGAATCGACTGAACTTAACTATACTCAGACTTAACTCTTGTGGTAGATCTACTCTGATGCAATGATATCTTCTTCAAATCCATGTGATTTCCCTAAAAACTATGAGTAGAGGGGTGAGCCTACTCGCTTAGTGAATGAGTGATAACCTCCTATTTTAGTAGTTTATCTTAGTCTTTTTCTCTAGTTTTCCATACTCTTTTTACGTTTATACGGTACATAAACCTAATTTTACCCCTTTTTTGTAAATACATCATCAAAATAACTTTTTCCTTTTACACTTGCAGAAAAAGCACAAAAAAATCATAAAAGAATAAACAACCTCGAGACCGCATGAAGCCAAACGGTCCCAAGACCGCATGGAGTTCAAACGGTCCCGAGACCGCATGAAGCCAAACGGTCCCAAGACCGCATGGAGTTCAAACGGTCCCGAGACCGCATGAAGCCAAACGGTCCCAAGACCGCATGGAGTTCAAACGGTCCCGAGACCGCATGAAGCCAAACGGTCCCAAGACCGCATGGAGTTCAAACGGTCCCGAGACCGCATGAAGCCAAACGGTCCCAAGACCGCATGGAGTTCAAATGGTCCCGAGACCGCATGAAGCCAAACGGTCCCAAGACCGCATGGAGTTCAAACGGTCCCGAGACCGCATGAAGCCAAACGGTCCCAAGACCGCATGGAGTTCAAACGGTCCCGAGACCGCATGAAGCCAAACGGTCCCAAGACCGTATGGAGTTCAAACGATCCCGAGACCGCATGAAGCTCAAACGATCCTGAGACCGCATGAAGCTCAAACGGTCCCGAGACCGCATGAAGCCAAACGGTCCCAAGACCGCATGGAGTTCAAACGGTCCCAAGACCGTTTGACGCCAAATGATCTCAAGACCGTCTGACGCCAAACGGTCTCAAGACCGTTTGAACCCAAACGGTCTCAAGACCGTTTGACCTCACTCAAGGCCTATAAATAAGACCTCAAGGGCCATCCCTGAGAGAGTCCAGACGTCCAGAGGTTGTCTCTCTACTACCAGAACAACACCATCTACCGCCCGAGGCTGCCGGTCTGAGACTCACGTTCCATTGCAAAGCTACCTTCTCTCTCATCAACAAAGAAGGTGATAGGAGAAGATCCGTCGTCAAGCAAGCCACGAAGGGTGAAGATCGTTGCTCTCTCCACCAAGGGTTCAACCTTCTCTCCTCAGTGGAGATGATGTTCTTTCTATCTCTTCTTGCCTCCTCCTTTGTTGCTCCCTCTATGAGGAGCGAGTAGTTCCATCCACTGGGGCGCGGGGACTAGCCCCGCTGCCCATGCTTTGTACTTAGTACTAAAAAGATGTTATCCTTTTGTTTTAATACTAAATCGTTTCATACATGCTTGAATGATGTCCACGTTCTTGTATGCATCTATTGTCTTTTGTTGTGGTTTGTCTACGACCGCTCTCGAGACTCGAATACCGATTTAGTGTTGGTTTCTGGTGTGTGTATCCACCACGCATCCGCTTCGGTGTCTAGGAGTGTATCTCAAAGAGTGGAGTATACTCACTATCATCCGTTACACTTCCATCTGTATGGAAGTAACCTTGGTAAGTCGAGGAACACGCTTTGCGAGGGGAATGATGTAAAGCATGTGACCATTTGATCGGGAATGGCTGGCGTTGCAACATTCCCGCACTTCTCGTAGCTAGGTTATCCGAATAGGAGACTAGGCCTACAAAGACACTATTCGATTTGATAATTATCGCTCGCTTGTTAGTTTTAGATGCACGTTTCATGAGGTTGAGTAAGATTTCTCTCTTTGGAAGACTACATATCTTCATTGACACGTAGAAATGTACCGAATGAGAGCTACTTAACCCTTGAAGGATGCGATGCATTGCTCTTGTCTTATATGGGCATTGGTCTTGTGGAACATCGAAGGATGCAATGCATCGCTCTTGTCTTACGAGGCATCGGTCTTGTGGATCATCCTTGAATGCAAAGCATCACTCTTGTCTTATAAGGCATCGGTCTTGTGGAACATCCATGCATCTAGCTTATAAGTCTTGCTTGATTAGTACATAAACAATGCATGTGTAGCGGTGGTGAATACCTGCTTAACCCCAGTGATTCATCATCATTTGTTAAATCTTAGTTTTACTTGCTTTATTTACTTTTCATGCTTTAGTCTAAAAACCAATCAAAATCCAACCTTTTGATATAAGTGCCAATTAGTAAAGTAACTAAGTGAAGTGTTGTACGTTTTCCATCTTGTTGCTTGCAACAAGACCGTTGTCTTTTGGGTTCGATCCTAAATCTTTACTATGATAAGGCTTCCATACTCTTATGGGGTTGGAGTTGTTATCTAAGCACCAGTTATAGGTAAACCTAGGGAAGACATTCATCCTCTCTAGGGTTTTTGGTGATAGAATCCTGGGACTCCCATTGGAAGACTGAAAATCTTTTGGTGTAAGTTCCAGCTCCATCAAAAAATGGCGCCGTTGCCGGGGACAACGGAACGTTAGTATTTCACTTAGTTTATTTTTCTAGTTGGTTAGGATTTTACACTTTCTTTTTTGAATCATAATTCACTATCTTCTTGAAGCTTTCATATTGTCTCTATTATCTAAAGGTGTTCTCTTTTCTTTACTCATGTAGAACCCGTATATGCAATCACCGCATAATCGAGGATTCTCCCCTGATTCGGAGTTCGACTCCGAGGTAGAGAGAAGTTTCCACCGCAGAATCCGTCTCAATCGCCAACGCGCTAGTCAAATGGCTGACGAATAGCATCAAGCCGCTTTGGTGATGGAGAGAGTCAATGCTGCTATCGCCGCACAACGGGCACAACTCATTGCAGACACCCGTGCCCAAATACAAGCGGAAATACGAGCAGAAGAGCAAGCCCGCATAAGAGCAGAGACCGAGGCTGCTCAGCTCGAACTACGAAACAAGCAACTGAGGGACTATGCTGTCCCGAAGAATTACGAAGACAACCACCCGGTCCGGCCTCCGATCATCAATATCCCAAACTTTGAGATCCGGACCCAGTGGATCCAGATTATGCAAGGAATTTCCTTTTCTGGAGGTTCAGGGGACGATTGCATGGACCACTTGAAACGGTTTAAGGCATTATGTCGCCTGGTCCCGCAAGCTGGCATTGCTTTCGACGCAATAATGCTCCACCTATTTCATTTCACCTTATCTGGAAGGGCCTTGAGTTGGTACAACTCACTGGACAGAGAACCCATCATAACCACTTGGGCCCCTCTAGAGGAAAAATTCTTGGAGAAGTTCTTTCCACCCTCGCTGACCTATGAAATCAGAGGGCAGATCAACCATTTCTCCCAGCTACCTGGAGAAACCCTCGCTGAGGCATGGGAAAGATTCAAGGAACTTCTACGCAAATGCCCTCATCATGGAATTTCACAGAATCAATTGATTGAAACTTTTTATCGAGGGGTAAGCGATGACATTAAATAGTTCCTAGATTCCTCATCTGGAGGAAATTTCATGAGGAAAAATTATGAAGATGCCTGGAAAATCGTTACTTTAGGAGCTGAAAACCAGTCCAACTGGGGGCGGTCAACCGGAAAAGGCGTCCTTAAAGTCTGTAAAGCTGAGGAATCTATGGAACTAAAGTCAATAGCCGAAGCTTTGAAGACAATCGCTCATAAACAGCAAACCTTTGAAACAACCCTAGGGTAAATTGATAAGAAGAAGACCCCGCTGGTTCATCAAGTCAAAGCCGTCACAGGATCCTGTGAAGCTTGTCATTCTTCGGATCATCCGACTCTTTCCTGCGGAATACTCTATAATGTGATGATGGATCTGCATCCACCACCACAATCCTATGAGGCCATCACTAATCAGGCTGAAGATCAGATTCCAGAGCAAGTCAATTCCATCCATACTATTCCCGGACAAGTTTATTATAATCCCAGTCAACCAAGGAACCATCCCGGATTCCAGTATGGGAATCCCTCTGGAACTGCGAATCCGCAACATCATACACAAGGGGGGCTTGACAATAGGCTGCCTCCTGGATTTCCAAACAATTTTAACCAAAATCAAGGGAACCCAAGGAACAATTTCCCTAGGGCTAACTACCCTAGAAATCAATCAGCCTACTATCAGTACACTCATCCCCCGCTTCACCCGCAATTGCATATTCAACAGTCTCAACAACAAAACCCTCAGAAAAACGTCACTGCACAACCGGAAGATGAGCTATCTTTGATAAAAAAAATGCTTCAGTCTCAGCAAACCATGCTGGCCAACCAACAAGCTCAACAGAAGGCAGTTGAAGCACAGCTTGCCCAGATTGCTGCACAATTGAAACCCCCAACAGGCACTTTCGCTGGGCAGCCTGAATCGAACCCTAAACATGGGCCAAATAGACATGAGCAATCAAATACTATGACAGCAGCATAATAATGTTTTAACTTCGTCGAGCCAGCGACATAAAACCAAGGCGCTTCTTGGGAGGCAACCCAAGACCTCAGTATCACTTTCTCTAATTTCTTTTGAATTTGTTTTGCTTTCTTTAAGTTCTTTCATCATTAATCTAAAAATACAAAAAAAATCTACATAATCAAAACTACAAAAACAATACATAAAACAAACAACATAAAAATTCATAAACCAAAATACAAAAAAAATATAATATACATACCCAAAAACAAACATAAAATATACAAACCTTTTGTGCCCCTCCAAACGGTCCTGAAACCGTTTGGGACCAAACGGTCTTGAGTTCGCTTGGGATCAAGCGGTCTTCAAACCGTTTGGAATACAAAAGGTCACCAACCAATCACTATAAATATCAACCCTACCCCTCAGTCCTTCTCTCTTCGAACCTTCGAATTCTCCAGAGCTTTCGTGCGAAGAATCTCGTTCTTGCTCCTGTTGCATCCACGCAAGCTTCTCACCTGTTCGTCCACCCACCTTCCGCAAGGTAGTCCGGCGACTACAAGCACGTTGCTCACTCCGACGTCTCCTTCGCCACCATCGCAGTCGTCATCGAATGAGTTCACCGACTCCTCTATCACTTTCGTCACCGCGCCGTCCTGTCGCCACCATCATGGCGCCAGTTGCAGTTTCCTGTACCATCGCACGACGTCTCTTGCTCCGCCATCGCCGTCTCTGTCGAAAGATTTCACCACCTCTCCGTCGCTTTCATCACCGTCGCCGTTCTTCTCATCGTTTTTAAAGGCGCCGGCGTGTTTTTCACCTTCGCGCCGTTCCATCTTCTCCCACGCCGGCGACCTGCGACTCTTCGCTTTCCAAACGGTCCCGAAACCGTTTGGAACCAAATGGTCCTGAAACTGTTTGGGACCAAACGGTCCTGAAACCGTTTGGGACCAAACGGTCTTGAAACCGTTTGGGACCAAACGGTCTTGAAACCGTTTGGGACCAAGCGGTCCCGAAACCGTTTGGAACCAAACAGTCCCGAAACCGTTTGGGACCAAACGGTCTTGAAACCGTTTGGGACCAAACGGTCTTGAAACCGTTTGGTTTTCGTTTCCCTTTTTGCTTTCGTAAAATATATAAAAGATATAACTACAAATCAAATCTACATTGTTTCAAATCTTCTCTAATTATGAAACTCTTATTCTTTTTCAGAAATGGCGTCACCAGCAAACAAAACTTCCGGCTCAGGAACTGCCCCTGCTCTGACAAGGGAGCAGATGATGGAAGAGTGAGATAGGCTCATACAGATCAGGGACACTTACAACGCCACCAGCGCCGTCCCTCCCAAGGTCAAGATCATCGACGTACTGTGTGAGATAACTCGCCTCACCAAATGCTTGGGTGAGGCCCCAGAAGAGGACATCGAGCACATCTCTTCAGACGATGATGAAGGCTCGGACTACATACCGAATCCCGATGAAGACTCCTCTGCCCAAGAGACAGAGGGAAAACGCAAAGCTACAAAGGCTGCATCTGGGCAGCCCCCCAAGAGGGCAAGAAAACAAGTCCACCCTCTATCTGCCATGGACCAACCCTTCGTCAAACCATCCACCTTCGCTGCTACCACCATCACCTCTGCAGCTACCATCCCAACCACCTTCATTCCCATCATTGCCGCCAAACCATCCACCTTCGCTGCTACCACCATCACCTCTGCAGCTACCATCCCTACCACCTTCATTCCCATCATTGCCCCAATACCACCACCAGAGCACCTATCCATCCAAACCTCCATCACCACCGATAAAAACCTTAAACCAACTAAGTATGTTTGCTCCAGCATACTAGCTAAAATGGGAATTCACGAGCGCATCTTCAAAGCGCTACAAAAAGCCAACCTCACCAGGTTGTGCTTAATACCTGAATTATCCTACATCGAGCCCACAGCGGAATTTTTCTCCTACCTGACAAAGGAGCCCGTCGACATTGCAGATAGGTCACGGGATGGGGGTGATAGAAGGATTGTCACCCAAATCTTCGGTAGCAACGTCGTCTTAACAGAGAATATGCTCAATTCAATATTCATTGACGACCTGGAACAGCTACAAAAGGCCAAATCAGTGGGAACTGATCATCCAGAATTCAACCGCCACACATTCTGGAAAAGTTTAACTGGGATTCCCACATACGACGCCAAAACATGCAAAGCGTCCAACATACACTCCGGATTTGTGCGCACTCTGCACAAAATCCTAGCTGGCGCACTTTTTCCAAGAACGGAGGGAGGAAACGTTACAATATCAGACCTCTTTGTCCTCTGGTCTATCCTCCACGGCAGGCCAGTCAACATCGGACGGTTGATGGTCCAGAAATTATCCGCCGCCTTCATAGGGAAAGAGATCTGTTTGGGGGGCCATGTCACATCCATAATTAAATTTTTTAAGATGGACAGGCTATTACCCCAATGCACGCAAATAAAGGGCGACATCCTTACAAACGAACAATCTTTGAAAAATTCGTTTATAATCAAAGAAAAGGATGGGAAGTTACACTATGTATTCTGCCCGATGGTTAAGTCATCAAGAACCCTCCTTCCGTTACCAGAGCTAGCACACTATGATATGACACAGCTCCTCTTTTCTGACGAGGAGCTTACTCATCTACTAGCTTCGGTCACACCCGCTGCAAAGAAACAAACTGCGGGCCCAACTGAAACGAGCATCACAGCCCCGACAGCTCGATCTACAAAAATCCCTGTCAAACGACCTTCTAAGAGGTTGTTGCGGGTCCAACAGCTGTCGGGGACACCAACGTCCCGCCCAAACCCGGAGGACGAGCGGTTTAACGATGAAATCTTAACAACTTCCTCATTTGACTCTTTCATCCAGGGTCTAAATGAGCAGCTCTCCGCTGCCCCCACCACTACTTTCCTCCCCACATCCACGCCAGCATTCGCATCCACCTTTTCACCCACCCTAACATCGGGTTTCCCTTTCTCCACCTCCATGCCCGACTTCACCACCTTTCCATTCACATCCACAGTTCCCACCCCTTCATCATCAGTGCCACCTTTTTCGCCACAAATACCACCGCTCTTCACATCCGCCACAACCCCGACACCGCTGGTGACTTCATCAACAGTCACTACGCAGTTCGGGCTATCATCAGTGTCTCTTCCGCAAGACACTACCACCATCCCACATAGGCCCCAGCCACATCACCCTTCCGCCTCTGGGGCCCCCCTTACTAACATCGGTGAGGAATTCAGCCGTCAATTTGACGTTGTCCGACACCTCCTCACCGATCCTTCTAACCTATTACATTCTATTTTTTCTTGTGTACAGGATTTATCTAAACAGGTAACCAGGATCGACAACCAACACCGAGCTCTTCCTGTCGTCCTACAAGGCATCCAGCAACGACAGGATGAAGTGGCTAAGCAAGTTGAGCATATCAACAGCCACACCAACAACCTGCCAGACTTGATCCTTGGGGCAACGCGCCAGCAAGAAGCTACGACAACAAAAGTCGATGAGATCTCCAACCAGACTCACCCTCTGCAAGGGAATCTCCGCAAGCTTGAGCAGAATCAAGAAGAGCTAAGCACGCGCCTGGCTTCCATCGCCGAAACAATCACGCAGCTCCATCATCATCAAGAGGAAGCTAATATCAATGAAACACAACAACTCCGTGCCCAAGCCACAGATTTGACAGCACGCCTCCTCTCCGCCGAGGGTAGATACACAGATCTCAAAGAAGCCCACGACGCACTGCTCGAGAAACAGGAGCATCTGCAAGTGGCTTTCGATGAGCTACAAGCCACTCACCGGCGGTGCAAAAAGTTGACTAAAAAGAAGACAACCGACGAAGCTGCGGACGACAACGACGATGATGACGAAGAAGAAGACGAATCCGATTCATCTGCTGACTCCAATAAAGACACATCTTCAGGAGACAAGCACGATGATGGTGAAGATCCAGGAAACGCAGCAGGACCCCCCCCATAGAGGGTCTGATAAAGGTCACCAGGAAAGTGACTACCACCCCAAGTCCCCACAGCATGACAACGTAAACATCTCTTACGGGGACCAATTCTTTGATTACTTCGCTATGGGGTCAATGGGGGAAGCTGCCAAGGATGCGGCCTTCGCTGAGCTCCAACAATGCATACTAAGAGCCAGCGCTACCTCGCCAAAAACTTCTCCCCCCCCTCAACACCTTCTCCCCCTTACCTAGACGAGGCAGACCGAGTGAGTCTAGATACTGACGCAGATCTTGACTCCGCCTCCGATCTAGACGACAACCTCAGAGACCATGAAGAGGCCCCCGAACAGCACGCCTCCCCTCCATCACAATACCTCCCCCCGCCACCTCCTCTCCCACAAAAAATGCACGATCTTGATATGACAGCCATCTCTACTTTA
This sequence comes from Alisma plantago-aquatica, assembly GCA_963693085.1. NCBI lineage: Eukaryota > Viridiplantae > Streptophyta > Magnoliopsida > Alismatales > Alismataceae > Alisma > Alisma plantago-aquatica. The sequence goes on along the minus strand of OY856410.1, from coordinate 349,489,171 downwards.
GATGCTCAAGACATCTTCATCCTGAACACTATAGTAGACGATGCAAAAGCGGGGGACGACATAGTTTACAATAATACAAAAACCAGGCGTACGTTGACACGTGAAAATTTTCGTTGCATTCTCCGACCCCGGTCTATGATGCCAATGCCAATCTTCCGTGTCTTCCTCGCCAACTGTATAGAAATCTACAGAAGTAAACAGCGGATACAACCAGCCTTCAACGCTTCACCCGCATTGTCTTTTGGCCTTTTACACAAAAGCTTGCGCGTGCGGTCGATTGAGAGGCTGCGTGCCGGTTTAGCACGTCGGGCACGCTATATTACAATGCCATTCCAAGTCTCGGACCACTGGCTTTTTATGGTAGTGGATACCGAAGCAAGGGACGCTAAAGTTTACAACTTCAATAACGCCGAGCTACCAGCCGGCATAATAAACTTCGTCGGGGACGCAGCAGGTGAAGCCCGGTGTATACCCTTCCGGCTGCTCAAAGTAATCTGGGCTGTACGCCCTTCTCTTCGTCAAGACTGGAGCCAACCCTGGTTCAGAATCATTAACCCTCCAGTTCAAGCCACCACGGGATCTGGGGACAGCGCTTTCTACACCATCCGACATATCCAAGCACTGAACCAAGAAATTCCTTTCACCGATTTGGAAGCTGAAGACTTCCATTCCTTAAGAGGACGCTACGCCATGGAGCTCATCTATGACAGAAGATATTTCAATGATCCTACTATGTCACCAGATGATGTTCCAAGGTATCTCTTTTCAGCTGTAAAACGCCGACAACTGCGACCTTTCCGCCAAATTCTGCAAGAGTCGGTACAACACAAGTCGCCAGAAGAAGATACCAGCAAAAACGATCCTGCTTACACCACTAAACCAACTTTTCCTGATTTTGATCGCGATTCGTGCAAAGGTCTCACCGACCTTGAAATGCGCATCATCATGGCGAATCTCTCCGCAGAAAAAGATGGCATAGTATTCATGTCTCAAGATATTATCGTGATGGCCGACTCACTGCGAGAAACTTTGCAAGATAAGGGGCAACTTTCTGTCAGTCTCATGACAGCTTACCAGTCTCAGATTGGCCAACATAATCCAGATACATACATGGCGTCCCCATACATGAAGGATGATCTACTCAAACTCAAAAACTTTGGCACAACGGAAGCGTTGATCGCATATCTCCAACATACAACGCCGAAGTTCATCATGTTACCAATCCTGCATCAAGGGCACTGGATTCTTCTGGCAACTAACCTCCAAGACGGAACAACTACAATATACAACAATTCCGACAGCCAGTTCAACGCCCGACAACGACACTACGTCGTAACGCCCAAGACGCCAACAGAAGAAACGGCAAAAGAGTGCGCTGCGAAATTAATAGAGCTTCTGAGTCAGCACACTAAGGCATACAGCAAGGAACACTTCAATCGCCCCGCCTTCTGCCACAAATGCCCCCAGCAAATACGACAATCCAATGACTGTGGCTTCCACGTCCTCTACTGGATATACACCATAATCGTCCTCCAAAGACCAGTGGAGGAAATGACTGACGTGGACTACCACGCCTTACGTGGGCAGTTCGCATCTACACTACTCCGTTCTCCAGGGGCAAACGAAAATCTACCTTAACCTGCAGCCCTTGTTCTAATGATTCCTCAACCTTTCACTTTGCCACTCTGGGGACAGAGTGTGTGATAATTTAGGGGGGGATACATTAGACAAGGGCTAGGTATCAACTTCTATACTTCCTTTTTCCATACATTTCTTCATTCCTAAAATTTTTTTTACAATTCTTTAAAGTCTTAATGCTTTTCACAATTCTTTTTCAAAAATAGTCACCTCAACTAACCCTAGAATCATGTTAGTCTCTGCAAGTAAATAGCACTCAGACATCAAATGGCGATTTATCAATTTCCACCTACTATGGATCCCGTATTTTTTGCTTCAATTCTTTATCTGACTCTCCACAGGTCAAAATCAGGGCAGAAATAAGCCGAGATCTCGAGGACGAGAGGGAAATTAGGCAACTTCCGAATCAAAAAGTTCTGCAAGTGGACCACAAACCAAATAAGTGCATGCTGAAAAACTTTACGAACAGCTTCCCTCTCTTCAAAATAAAAGAGGCTTGGCCGCCCAAAATAAATCCTCTTTCCAAAACCCAAGCCTGTGAGTTTTTGAATAAAAGCCATAGAGACGAATAAAATCATGAGAGTTGTGCCGCACATAAGGACCTATATGAAGAACTGATAAAGGGCTCACCCGGCCGGCACATTCCGCTGCCCTCACAAAGGTAGATGTGTCGCGTCCGGTAGTGAAACCCTAAAAGTTCCAAGTATATGAAAAGGCTCATAAAGGACTCGCCCGGCCGGTACATTCAGCTACCCTCATAAAGGCAGATGTGTCGTGCCCGGTAGTGAGATCCTAAAAAGCATAGACAGCCCTCCCCCACTCGAAGGGGAGCTACACTCCAAGCCTTTAGCCAACCCTCATACCCTCTCTAGCTTCCAATAGGTTTCCAGAGAGGTATAAAGTTGATTAGAGTCAACGGCATGCACAAAATAAATGTGGTCCCAAGGCAAATTTTGAGATACGGAAAAACCCTGAGATCCAAGCAACTCTCAAAATCCAAAAGAATCAAGGCATGTAATAAGCCTCGATATGACCCCTGGGGAACTCAGGTCAAGAATTGAAGCAAGAGTATGGAGACCCTAATTAAGATCGCCTCGCCATTTCATGTCTCAGCTCTATCTAACTTGAGGACAAGCTAGACTCTAAGTTAGGGGGGTGATAACCTCCTATTTTAGTAGTTTATCTTAGTCTTTTTCTCTAGTTTTCCATACTCTTTTTACGTTTATACGGTACATAAACCTAATTTTACCCCTTTTTTGTAAATACATCATCAAACTAACTTTTTCCTTTTACACTTGCAGAAAAAGCACAAAAAAATCATAAAAGAATAAACAACCTCGAGACCGCATGAATCCAAACGGTCCCAAGACCGCATGGAGTTCAAACGGTCCCGAGACCGCATGAAGCCAAACGGTCCCAAGACCGCATGGAGTTCAAACGGTCCCGAGACCGCATGAAGCCAAACGGTCCCAAGACCGCATGGAGTTCAAACGGTCCCGAGACCGCATGAAGCCAAACGGTCCCAAGACCGCATGGAGTTCAAACGGTCCCGAGACCGCATGAAGCCAAACGGTCCCAAGACCGCATGGAGTTCAAACGGTCCCGAGACCGCATGAAGCCAAACGGTCCCAAGACCGTATGGAGTTCAAACGATCCCAAGACCGCATGAAGCTCAAACGATCCCGAGACCGCATGAAGCTCAAATGGTCCCGAGACCGCATGAAGCCAAACGGTCCCAAGACCGCATGGAGTTCAAACGGTCCCAAGACCGTTTGACGCCAAACGATCTCAAGACCGTCTGACGCCAAACGGTCTCAAGACCGTTTGACGCCAAACGGTCTCAAGACCGTTTGAACCCAAACGGTCTCAAGACCGTTTGACCTCACTCAAGGCCTATAAATAAGACCTCAAGGGCCATCCCTGAGAGAGTCCAGACGTCCAGAGGCTGTCTCTCTACTACCAGAACAACACCATCTACCGCCCGAGGCTGCCGGTCTGAGACTCACGTTCCATTGCAAAGCTACCTTCTCTCTCATCAACAAAGAAGGTGATAGGAGAAGATCCGTCGTCAAGCAAGCCACGAAGGGTGAAGATCGTTGCTCTCTCCACCAAGGGTTCAATCTTCTCTCCTCAGTGGAGATGATGTTCTTTCTATCTCTTCTTGCCTCCTCCTTTGTTGCTCCCTCTATGAGGAGCGAGTAGTTCCATCCACTGGGGCGCGGGGACTAGCCCCGCTGCCCATGCTTTGTACTTAGTACTAAAAAGATGTTATCCTTTCGTTTTAATACTAAATCGTTTCATGCATGCTTGAATGATGGCCACGTTCTTGTATGCATCTATTGTCTTTTGTTGTGGTTTGTCTACGACCGCTCTCGAGACTCGAATACCGATTTAGTGTTGGTTTCTGGTGTGTGTATCCACCACGCATCCGCTTCGGTGTCTAGGAGTGTATCTCAAAGAGTGGAGTATACTCACTATCATCTGTTACACTTCCATCTGTATGGAAGTAACCTTGGTAAGTCGAGGAACACGCTTTGCGAGGGGAATGATGTAAAGCATGTGACCATTTGATCGGGAATGGCTGGCGTTGCAACATTCCCGCACTTCTCGTAGCTAGGTTATCCGAATAGGAGACTAGGCCTACAAAGACACTATTCGATTTGATAATTATCGCTCGCTTGTTAGTTTTAGATGCACGTTTCATGAGGTTGAGTAAGATTTCTCTCTTTGGAAGACTACATATCTTCATTGACACGTAGAAATGTACCGAATGAGAGCTACTTAACCCTTGAAGGATGCGATGCATTGCTCTTGTCTTATATGGGCATTGGTCTTGTGGAACATCGAAGGATGCAATGCATCGCTCTTGTCTTACGAGGCATCGGTCTTGTGGATCATCCTTGAATGCAAAGCATCGCTCTTGTCTTATAAGGCATCGGTCTTGTGGAACATCCATGCATCTAGCTTATAAGTCTTGCTTGATTAGTACATAAACAATGCATGTGTAGCGGTGGTGAATACCTGCTTAACCCCAGTGATTCATCATCATTTGTTAAATCTTAGTTTTACTTGCTTTATTTACTTTTCATGCTTTAGTCTAAAAACCAATCAAAATCCAACCTTTTGATATAAGTGCCAATTAGTAAAGTAACTAAGTGAAGTGCTGTACGTTTTCCATCTTGTTGCTTGCAACAAGACCGTTGTCTTTTGGGTTCGATCCTAAATCTGTACTATGATAAGGCTTCCATACTCTTATGGGGTTGGAGTTGTTATCTAAGCACCAGTTATAGGTAAACCTAGGGAAGACATTCATCCTCTCTAGGGTTTTTGGTGATAGAATCTTGGGACTCCCATTGGAAGACTGAAAATCTTTTGGTGTAAGTTCCAGCTCCATCAATGAGTACTTCAAAGAAACAGTCTAAAGCACTGATATAATTATAGATATACTTTTGAGCAATTGATATCAATTATAATAGCAGTATGCTTTAAAGAGTCTAATAATTGGCAATCATAAATATGGTAGGATACTCTAAATATCTATAAGAGTGAATCAATATATGAAATGATTGATTGATCATAAAGAGAACTAATAATTCAGAAACATACAAAGAATAATTGAATAAATGTACACACTTGTTTGACCTCTCATTCATTTTATTATGCCCCGATCATATGTAGTGTACTCTACATATGAAGACTCATAGTACACTACGATCCCACCATATAAGACTTAGCCGACACCCCGGGATAGCTAAGTCTGACTACTCTCCCAGTCTGCAATAGGGAAACTGGCTCTCTGGCCTCGACACTCCTATTGTGTCATAAACTGGACTCCTCCTCTAACCTGAGCACACATACAGAGAGTCAAGCCATGCCATTAGGACTTCCAGTTGATGTTGGACACACTTTTATGTACTCTAGTGCCACCAGGACTTCTAGTTGATGTTGGACACTGCAAACTATAATTTAAGGAGACTTCCACTAGGGCTTCGTCCCCCGTGCCACCTGATAGCATGTTCTGACCCCCGTATATTGGACGCTGCAGGGTTAGGTCATTTCACCCCTAAGGCGCAGACCTCACATAGGGGTTCTACGGTGTCAGGGCCCTTAAATCTATAATTTTATTATTTCCTAGAAAATCACAACATGAATATCATTCTAGACCTGACAGAGCAGTATACTCAAAAACATTGTAATATACTGAGTAATCAACATATTATACGTACAGGCAGACTAAAATTCTTAAATAAACATATTACATGTCCACTTGGCACATACACACTAGAATCATGCAATTTATCATCTTATTACACTGATAAGAGTTAATTACTTGACATATGAGTAATTGTCAGTAGCACCTGCAACTTATCTGTAATTTCTCAAAGAACGTGCATATCAACCCAAATCTTGAGTTGTGCATCTCATAACTCAATTAAGAGTTACTTACTTATCATGACAAGAATTATTAATAATAACTGAGAACATTGATATCACAATACTTGATTCATTGAACACCCTACCCTTAGGGTTTCATTTAATCACAACAAATACTACAAAGAAAGGTGTAATACATCTATCACATACTTTTCAAATCTTAAAGCACATGATACCTGGGATCTCAATCCCTTATCACATTACTGGGAATTCTCATCCCTTCACATCATTATCATGATTACTGGATCTGGGTATTAAAACCCTTAGATCATCACATAGCATTGTTACCTCTGTAACAGGTAACCATTACCTATAGGTCCTTAGACCAAGGTATTCATTTCACTGGTTGTACAAGTATTCTCATGGCTCACAAGGCCATCACACATCTTGTCACCTCTCACTAGGCAACAACTTATTCACATGGTTCCCATAAAGATTTCATGTGACATAAACATTCACTGAATAAAGACTACTATCAACAAATCATATAAAATCAATATATGTTTGAAACCTTGGAACTGAGCTGAATTTGGGTTTCCATGCCATTCACTGGGATATCATGCATCAATAATAACATTGAATAAATAAAGTCTATCATGTCAAGAAAATCCCTTCAAATGGTTCTCACGATATCTATTTGCAAATATCCAACTTTCCTCGCATCTAGGGTTTCACCCTCTTTACTGAGATATCAAACAAACACTATCCACTTTGAAAAAAATCCAAGATAGTATCTGACATATATGTACTATGAATTTAGATAGACAATCATTCATAACCAAGGGGATCTAGATAAGCAAATTTCTCGATTTACTTATACAACAAATTTCAGTCATAGGTAAATTCCCTATATTTCAGTTTACTCTTATAACCTCTGTGAATACTTAGGGAATTCTCTTTAGGATGTATTGTATACATTTCTAATATGATTTTATCATCTGAAATTCATCTAAATAGAGGAAGAATCCATTTCATATCATTTGCAACAACTTAGAACAAATAGACAATTCAGGGTTTGTAGTCGCATACTAAGCAATTAAAGATTATGGATGAATTAACCAATTTTTGTGCAATATACTGTTTAAAAGAAGTTCCCACTCACCCTAAGGTGTGAAAACACCTTAAAAACGTATCCCATATCTGAAAATCTCAAATCCATATCAAATCCCTAGCAATTCACCCAATTCTTCTTCCTTTCAACTCGGGAACCCTAAAAATGAGGGATTATGAAGAAAGAGTGAGAAGGGGAAGTTTTGATACCATTTCAGATCAAATCAGACGAGGGACAAAATCTTGACATGTGAGAGAAGATTCGCCATTAAAGTCTATGCGATGAAGCTAAACTTACATGATTTCATCATTCCTCAGACCGCAAAACCCTAGGTCAGCATCTCCATCAATTTCTCCTCTCAAACCCTAACTCTCCCTCTCTCTCTAAGATTTCATTTCTCTGGAATGAATCACCAATTATGAGAGTTGCTAGTGTGTTAGGTTGACCATATAGAGCAATTGAGTTGATTGAGTCAATTTCACATTGACACCTCACTATACTTTCTCTTATTTCAGCTGAATTTTCTGTCATAAAAATATTATACTACTACAGAAATAGCTTATAACGTCACATTTAGAGATGTCGGTTATTACCGAAAACCGACGCCTAAACCCTACAACGTCGGCTAATTACAGAGACTGACATCTATATTTGAAGACCGGCCAGACACAGGTATCACTTTTTATTAAGTGTCGGCTCCCTGAGACAAACCGACGCCTAAAATAGCCTGCCAAATCCATTTTTTCGAGCAAAAAAAAATTACCCCCAAAGTTTCACATACGGTGTCGGTTGTTTACCTAATAACCGATGCCTAATGATGAAAAAAATACGTCCAAAGGTCGTTGGTTTTTGTGAAAAAACTGACGTGGATAAGGTTTTGTGCGTCGTCCCCGCGAAAATTTTTAGGGTTAAGATTGTCCAATGGACGTCGATTTTTCACGCAACTGATGTTGATGGATATTAGGTGTCAGTTTAATAGAAGACTGATGCCTTTGTTAACTTAATAGCCCCCGCGAGAAACAAACTCTTTCCCATTCGTCTCTGTTTCATCGCAAAATTAGCCCTTCCGCTCCCGACACCGCCGGTTACGCTCCAGCCTGCTCCCTCCTCCTTACGCGCCACCGCCACCCTTGCTCCCCGCCGCCAACCGCCCTTCTCCCTATCACCGCCATCGGCGCCTATACTGCTCTGCCACCTCTGGTTCTGGAGCTCGCGGGCTGCTGCCCTACCGCCGCTCATTCTGGAGCTTGCCGGCCTTCTGCCTGCTCCAGAGCTCACCGCCTGCTCCAGAGCTCGTCGGCCTTCTGCCTGCTCTAGAGCTCGCCACTCACCAGCTGCCTGCTCTAGAGCTCACTGCCTACTGCCTGCTCACCGCTTCCCTTCTCCCTCCTCCTTGCTCACTCACTGAATGCCTGCTCGCCGCTCTTCCACGCTCGCCTAACCGCTCGTCCTGCCCGTTCGGCTTCCATGTGCACCCCTCCATCTCACCCTCTCTCCCTGCTCCAGAGCAAGACACCCGGCTGGGCTCAAATAGAGGTAAACATCCCCAAAAACCCTCTATCTCACCCTCTCTCCCAGCTCCAGAGCAAGACACTCTGATTTGTATTTACTTAAATATTGATTTGTATTTACTTATCTACTCATTCGTTCATCTAATGATTTTTTATTCATCACATTATTTAAATTTAGGGCTTTATATTTGTTCATCTACTTTTTAAAATTATGTAATCATCTCCTGATTTATATGTGTTTATCAACTTAGATGTTGCTATTGTAAATCAACCTAGGATATGAATAAATCTTGTGCTTGCATATATTTATGCTTCTAATCCTCATGCTTGACCTAATTCAGTATATTTTGATGCATGTTGAAATAAGATTCAAACTTGTCCATTCTAGCATCCTAATTTGATTTGATTATGTGCTTTGAACCTTGAAACATGCATATTAAAGATACATTGATGTCTCAAACTTAACTCACATGTGGGTCTTCTATTTCTAAAATGATTATATCTTTAGTCTACTTTTTTTCACCTTTATACTATATGTATTGCCTCTAAAATATAAGATCTATTTGGTAGAACTGTCGACCTTTTTCCAGACCCTAAAGTGGACTCTATGAACACAACCAATTAAAGTATCATATTAATATATAATACTTTATTTATGGAAGTTACATAGAGACATGCAATTTTTAGTAACAAAATGATCAAAATAACCCCTATTATATTTTGCTACTATAAAAAATTAAACCCTAGGAATTGATAGTATAAATGCATCTAAACATTCATAAGCTATTAATGTGTCACTTGGAGAGAAATGGACATATTCCTATTTAAGTAAAAATTACATAGGACATAATATGAAGTAATGATTAGTAACATAATGCGGTGGTTATCTATATGAAATTGATTATATATGCAATTCAAGTAGAAATACTAGAAAGAAAGATAATGAAACAAGCATGAAATTGCAAATAACCTTAGATGGGAAAGAAAACTTCAAATCAATGCATGGTGTTTCATGGTCTCTCTTCCTAATGAGTTATGTTACAAATATATGTATATTAGGTTAAGGACATGTTTCTGTTGTGACATGTTGAGTTTTTTGCTATGTTATACCCACCATATTTGTGCTATATATAAAAGAATACATTGAATAATTTTGGAAGCATTGATATGTTGTTATGGTTGTCCACAAGTGTTTTTATAAGAAAATTGTGTGTTGAATGGAGTTGTGAACAAGGGACTGGTGTTGTATTTGTTGGCCTAGAAACCCGTCCAAGATTTACTCATTAGGAGTAAATCTTGGATAGTCCCCAGTTTGGGACTATTCTTGAACACCTAATCTCACTTAGGATGTAAGTGTATAATGTGTATTGGGTTTTCAAGAAAATTTTGGTAGCATTTCCCTATTTGTTCTCTAAGTACATATGTACTTGGAGAACAGTGGGGAAATGTTGCCAAAATTTTCTTGAAAACCCAATACACATTATACACTTACTAGTGAGATTAGGTGTTCAAGAATGAGATAGGTGGTACACATTTATTATATATAAGAATGACAACACATGTATTTGTTGGCCTAGAAACCCATCCAAGATTTACTCAATAGGAGTAAATCTTGGATAGTCCCCAATTTGGGACTGTTCTTGAACACCTAATCTCACTTAGGATGTAAGTGTATAATGTGTGTTGGGTTTTCAAGAAAATTTTGGTAGCATTTCCTCGTTTGTTCTCTAAGTACATATGTACTTGGAGAACAGTGGGGAAATGCTGCCGAAATTTTCTTGAAAACCCAATATACTTACTAGTGAGATTAGGTGTTCAAGAATGGGATAGGTGGTACACATTTATTATATATAAGAATGATAGCACATGTATTTGTTGGCCTAGAAACCCATCCAAGATTTACTCAATAGGAGTAAATCTTGGATGGTCCCCGGTTTGGGACTATTCTTGAACACCTAATCTCACTTAGGATGTAAGTGTATAATGTGTGTTGGGTTTTCAAGAAAATTTCGATAGCATTTCCCCATTTGTTCTCTAAGTACATATGTACTTGGAGAACAGTGGGGAAATGTTGCCGAAATTTTCTTGAAAACCCAATACACATTACACACTTACTAGTGAGATTAGGTGTTCAAGAATGGGATAGGTGGTACACATTTATTATATATAAGAATGATAGCACATGTATTTGTTGGTCTAGAAACCCGTCCAAGATTTACTCAATAGGAGTTTTAACCATTAATTATATATAAGACCTTAAACCCTAAAGTTTTAACCATGCTTAAACTCTAATCTGTTAACCCTAGACCCTAATCGTGTTGTAATATATACTTGTTTTCTCTTTGATCATAGAATGGATAGATCATGGATGTCCACTCGCAATCGCTGCACCCCAGAGTTTATTTCTGGTCTGGATCAGTTTATTAGATTTTTCGAGGAGCATAGGAAACAACTTGGAGATAGGTTCTACTATCCATGTAGGCATTGCGGTAACAACTTGAAAGTTGACACTGGTGACGAAATCAAAAGTCATGTCATGTACAATGAGATTGTACAAGGTTATACAGAATGACACTGGTATGGAGAGATTTCAAACCCGAAACCAGTGGATGTCGATAGCAGTGCTTGTGTGGAAGAAGTTATTGCCTCCAATGACGTAGATGTGAATGAAACAGTTCCAGTAGACATCGTTGATGCGATGTTGGATAGTTGTGGGGTAGAGCACACCGAAATTGATCCACCTCCCATGTTTAGAAACATTGTGCATGATGCTGAGATACTGTTATAAATAGGTTGTACTAAGTTTATGAAGCTTAGCGTTGTGTTGAGATTGTATAAGCTGAAAGCTAACAATAGATGGAGTGACAAAAGCTTCACGTCATTATTGTCTTTGTTGAAAGAAATGCTTCCTGAAGGAAACGAGCTTCCAATCTCAACATACCAGGTAAAGAAATTATTGTGCCCGATGGGAATGGAGGCCAAGAAGATACACGCATGCCCAAATGATTGTGTATTATTTCAAAAGGACTATGTGGATTTGAAAGATTGTCCAAAATGTGGTGCGTCACGGTATAAATTGACGACTTTGGGGGAGTCTAAAATTGGTTCTCCTGCCAAGGTGATGTGGTATCTACCTATAATATCACAGTTTCAACGCTTGTTTGCCAATCCGATAGATGCGAAGAATTTGAGGTGGCATGAAAATGTTAAGAAAAATAATGATGGGATCCTACAACATGCATTTGATTCCCCACAGTGGAAGAAGATTGATCTATTGTACCCTAAATTTGGTGAAGAAGTCAGGAATCTAAGACTTGGACTTTGTATAGATGGGATGAATCTATACGGGACATTGAGCAGCCAACATAGCACTTGACCAGTCATGCTTGTTATATACAATCTTCCTCCCTGGCTGTGTATGAAAAATAAGTATGTTATGATGTCGTTGTTGATATCGGGCCCTAAACAACCTGGAAATGATATCGATGTTTATCTTGAACCTCTGATTGATGACTTAAAGAAACTTTGGGGTGAAGTTGTGATGACCTATGATGCTTCACAAAGAGAGACATTTCGTTTGCACGCTATGTTGTTTTGCACTATTAATGACTTTCCAGCATATGAGAATTTGTTTGGATATAGTGTCAAAGGAGCTAAAGTGTGTCCTATATGTGAAGAGAACACTGATTCAACAAGACTAAAATGTGGCGGCAAGACTGCATATCTTGGTCATCAAAGGTTTCTTCCAAAATTCCATATGTATCGTAGGAAGTGCAAAGCATTCAATGGATGGAATGAGGAATGGAGTGCACCTAAACCTATATCGAGGGAGGTTGTTTATGAAAGAGTAAAATACTTTGTTAATGAATTTGGTAAGAGATCACAATGTACTATGGCCATACATAGTGACAAATCTTTATTCAAGAAGAAGATAATATTTTGGGATCTTCCTTATTGGAGTTCTTTGACAGTCAGGCATTGTATCGATGTCATGCACGTTGAGAAAAATGTATGTGATAGCGTCATTGGTATTCTGTTGAATATACCAGGTAAGACTAAAGATGGGATAAAATCCAGACTGGACCTACGTGAAATGGGAATAAGGTCAGAATTAATAGAATTATGTGAAATGGGAAATCGGAGAACATACTTACTTATCGCTTGTTACACGTTGTCTAGAAAGGAGAAGAAAGCTTTTTGGGAATGATTGGTAAATGTTAAAGTGCCACGGGGTTACTCATCTAACATCCGTAGATTGGTATCAATGATAGATCTGAAGTTGATAGGTCTTAAATCTCATGATTGTCACACTCTAATGCAACAAATATTACCCGTGGCAATTCGATCTATACTGTCGAAGCATATAAGGTTTGCAATCACCAGACTTTATTTCTTTTTCAACAGTCTGTGCAGCAAAGTTATTGACCCTGATACTCTCGATACTTTGCAAAGAGAAGTGGATGTTACCCTATGTCAGCTTGAGATGTATTTGCCTCCTTCGTTCTTTGATATCATGGTACATCTTGTTGTCCACTTAACTAGGGAAGTGAAAATGTTGGGACCAATTTTCTTGCATTGGATGTATCCCTTTGAACGATACATGAGCATTTTTAAAAGTGATGTTCGAAACCGTTATCGACCTAAAGGGATTATTATTGAGGGTTATGTGGCGAGAGAGGTTATGGATTTTTACAATGACTTTCTGAGTGGTAATGACACTCCTGGTAATGACAAGAATATTGAGGAGCAATTTGGCAAAGGAATTTTGGGATCGCGGGTGAAAGTAATCAGCCGTGAATCACCCGTGATCAGTTGGAACAAGGTCACTTGTATATTTTACACAACATGGATGAAGTGAGTGCTTATATCGAGGAACATACCAATTTCATCAAGAGACAATATCCTCGAGCCAATTCAATGTGGCTTGCTAGATTGCATAACAAGACATTTATTAAGTGGTTTGAAGATAAAGTCTTACATAAACTATCTCAAACACCAGATGATATTACTGAAACTATCAAATGCCTCACCTTTAAACCAAAATTGAATGTTATGTTGTTGGTTTATTTATGCAACAAGTTTCAATCCAAGTAATGGATAGTTTACTCAACTTAACCAAACTCCACAAGTATACAGAGGTAGTATAGTTAAGGTCGAACACAAGGAGCTGAGCTAATTTAATTGAACGCAACAGTACTAAAGTTCAACAATCCAGACCGATTTTAAAGAGTAGAAAAGATTTGTTCTAAAAGCATAAAGATTAGGTTTTAGCTACAGGAAATTCAGATTTTAGCTACCAAACAAAGATTACAAGGAAAGTCCGATTTCAGAAAGTTTATGAATCTTGGACATTAGGATTTCACTCATATGCCATAGCAATCAAGAGAACAAAATAATTTAAACATACATAAGATCATGTTTCAAGGAAAGGTTGTGTTACATTTCACCTCCCGGTGTAAATGTAACGATCATAACTCAAAACAGCACTCTCATGCATGAATTTCGTTTATGATCACAAATAGATCCTCAACTCATTCATCTCTACTCTCGTAGAAGAAGAAGAGTTGCCAAGAAGAGAGTCTCCATACAAACCTACTTGTCTTCTCAAACCAAGCAAGAAAGTAGAAATCATGCATATAAGGTGGCCAACAGTACATGCAAGGAAAAGAGTAACCGACACTCTCAAGGTAAGGAAACAAGAAGCAAATGCATTTAGTACGAAATTACTTGTTCATTACATGCTATGGCATGGGAGTTACTCTCCCATGCCCAAGAAAAAAGATCTACTCGTCCATAATAGTGTACATCAGAATTTCTACAGAATCCTCAATGCTAGACATGGTTTAGAGAAGAAAAGACAAGAAGAACTGAAAATGTAACCACAAGGAGAAAGAATTCCGGCTTTAGGACGAAATTCCCTTCCTTTAGCTGCTCTAAGTCGGGCCTACTCCTCTCTCAAGAAGCTTCTCGGAGTTGGGAACGCCGGCTGCACCTTGAAGATGACTAAGGAGAAGTGGAGAAGAAGAAATGGTTTCTTTGTGCAAGAAACCACCTTAGTTTCCTCCCAAATTGCCCTCCTCTGCTCTCCTCTGTCTTTGGGACGAGAGAAAACCTCCAAATGGACGAACGTAACTGTCCCTTCCCTTCCCTCTTTCTTTTAAAATCGTATTCTGGATTTTCAAAATTCTGAAACTGCCAGGTGCACGCCGTGCACTTTTGGGTGCATGTCGTGCACCTTTCCAGAACTTCTTCAACAGTTTGCGTCCCCGGTGCATGGCGTGTCATTTCGACATGCACGTCGTGTCTTCGCGTTCCGTATGTTTCTGGAATCTCGCACGCCGTGTGTTTCTTGCGTGCACACCGTGCCTTCTCTTGGCTGAACAGAACGAAATTTCTCTGGAATGTTGCATGTCGTGCGTCTGAGCCTGCACGCCGTGCACTTTACTGCTCAGCAAATCAAACTTTTCTGGAATGGTGCACGCCGTGCATCTGAAAGTGCACGCCGTGCATTCTTCTGTTTCTGTAGAAATAACATCTGAATTTAGTCCTTTTTGTGGCAAATTTGCAATACAAGTTGTGGGACACATAGAACAACAAAAAGGTGGCAAAACTAATACGAAAGAGACTAAAATACACTAGAAAGAACCAAATTTGCGTGTGATAACATGTGAAAAGATGATATACAAATCACACAACAAATCCCCCTAAGCCTAAACCATTGCTTGTCCTCAAGCAAAAAGAGCATGGAAATATAAATGAAGGATTGTCAAGAACATGAATAGATCAAATGAAATGAAAGATGTGTATAAGACCAAACCAACCATGATCAACATGTTTATTCTCATAGCCATCAATTCAACTCAAACACCCAAGAAAGAGATTTTTAGTTCAGCAGGGGTGGCATCAATTTTAGTGAATCAATCAATTAAACAACACTAGGTAGAATTTGGATGACCAAGCCAAACAATCAGTGGATGTACAACTCAAAATCTCAACTATTAGGGATTACAAAAGATGAAATCTTAGTTAAAATTTGACAATTTTTGCTGTACTCTCCTTATCCAGAAAAGATATGACAAGGGATTATGGGTTCCGACACTCGGCTGCTAATGTAGGCTTATGCACACGAGGAGTGTCGGTTGGGGTATTTTACCCTCTTTTAAGACATACCACCTAACCATCATGGCCAGATCGGACTTACACTAGGCTAGCATGATATGTGGGTAGATTAGCCATCTTTAAAGGGGTATAGAGATATTTAAAAAAAATTCAAACTTTGGAGAGTCAACTAAATTGCAACATTAACTAGATTTCATTCATCTGTTCTGAAAATTTTTCATTGAAAGAGTGTTTGCAAATGCACTAAGAGCTTGGCAAAGTCATCCCGTATTCTAAATGATGTTGTAAAGTTGATTTATTCACATAAATTGAAACCATTACATGTTTTAAACAATCAGGGATGTGAAAGATGAATGTTTAGGCTAGAAGCATAAACTTGAGTTAAACACATGTTGATGGTCAAAAGGTTTCATTTGATTAATGCATGATCTTTACAACTTCTTCAATTGATATTTCTCATCAAAGGAGGATGAACAGTTAAGCATAGGAGTTCTTTCCACATATAAAAGATGAATCTCATATCATATTAGACTTGCCATCAGAAAAAGAAGAACTAAAAACAACAACTAAAAAGAGAAAACTAAAGTACAAAAGCAAATGACAAGAAGCAAATAACATGGAAAGTAAAAGCTAACTAGGATACCAATATCGTCCGGTTTCTCCCCCCTAAGTCTGAAATCAGCAATGTCCTCACTGCTTCAATCAAACTTTAGGGGTTCAAACCGGATACCTGTCATGAGTAAGATCAGAAAAACGATCTGCCGCCTCCCTGCTCTGGGAAGAACTGACTAACGATGTCTGGAATGTCCATTGGCATTGCGGATGATGAACCTGGCTGCTGTTGTTGGTCATGTTGGTGCTGCTGGTCCTCGGGAAACTCATGCAGTGAGGCGTCGGGGGCTGTGGTCTCCTGGCGGGAGGGGGACTGGAAGGACTGTGGTGCTGGGTAGTGGCCTTGCGAGATGTGCCACGCATCCATCCGGTTGACCATATCATACATAGTTGAGGACTGTGCACTCAAATGGTCAAACCTGGTGTCATACTGCACGCCCATCTGGTCTAGGCGGGTGTCAAAATGATCAAAACGTCGTTGCACGTAGCTGTAGAGGTGTTGAACATCCGGCATTGTCCAGTTGTACTCTGTCTGAGTACCAGTGGATGGTGGCAGTGGTGTAGATGTTCCTGGAGTAGGACCTGGCGTAGAGCTGCTGGCACCCCTGGTAGGTGTCTCCTCATCAGGCTCTGGTTGAAGCTCTACTTTCCAAGTGGCCTTGTTCTTGATATCGTTTCGACTTGCATCGGGGATTGTGAGAAATGTTTCTTTGTGATATAAACATTGAACTTTGACGTGCTGCTGCCATGCTTGGAGATCAGGCCACAAGAGATAAGATAGCTTATATCCACAAGATTCTTCCCCGGTGCAGGTTCTAAGGAACCTACATCCAAACCCAACTGCATAGCAAGAATGCTGATTATCCCACCACACATGATGTCGCCCGCCTCCCTTTTCTTTTGTTTCTTAGTATCAAGCAGCTTGTGTACAATGTAATAACCAGAACTGAGTTGCTCACTTTTCACCACACACCATAAAAAGAAAAGATCAGTTTTTCCTACAACACCCTGGGTTTCGTTCTTTGCAAATGGTCCCGTGCTAATAAGGCGATGAATGACTCGGAAAATAGGGTTGTGTATGCTAGATGCTCAAGCATTCTGTGCCCTATGCATTGTATCAGAAGTAATTTCGGACCAAAATAGATCACTGTTGAAAGCCGGAGGGTAATCAGTGTAGCCATCGTAGTTACATTTGAGTAAAGTGCAAAACCGCTCAAGATCCATGGAAAACGGTTTGTCCAACAAACAGAAACTGATATTCTGATAAGGTACATGACGGCGTTGTGGGTCACTCTCAGCTTTAAAGGTAGTAAGAAACTCGTAAACAATACGGGGGTAGGTCTTAGTAACCCGAGTGTAGAGGTAGTGCAGTCCCAAAAAGGTTAAGTGATTTACTACCTCATCTTTGAAACCCAGCTTGGTGACGGCTTCTTCACACATGTACCGTGAAGGCAGAACACGCCTTGTAATGAGATATTTGGTAGTCGGCGTCTTCTTCAGGCCTGACCCTGAACTGCGTGGATGGTATAAAAGACTGCGGTCTTGGGTTGGAGGAGCCTGCTTTAGGTGTAACTTGATAGCCTGGATGGCTATCGGCCTTCCACTTGATTGGTGCCATCAGTAGAGTGCACGAGTGGATTGGACATCTGTCTCAGGCAGATAAATGCACGGTGTGCAGATGCAATGCACGGCGTGCACCTGCGGATTTGGGGAAAATCAGAAATCTGCAGAGATAGCCTCGATTTTTGGGCAGAGGGTTGCAATTGGCGGTGCTGCTGTTGGACGACGGCGCGGTTGCGAGCTGCTAGTTTGTCTGAGAAGAAGGCGGCGGCAGCGTGGCAGATGGCGCTAGGGCTTGCTTGACGGGAACTCTGCTGGTGAATGGCGTTTCGCTGCTGCTGTCGGTGGGGCGGAGCAGCTATAGCGGCAGATCGGTGTTGACGGTGGTGTGGTGTCTGGACGGCGCGGAGAAGAAAAGGAGAAGAAGAAGGCAGTGCTGCTCGGAGGAACGCAGTTGCTGCTGCGGCAGATCTGTGTCGGCGGCAGCGTGGCTGAAGCTTGGTGGAGACGTGATGGGCCAGCGTGCGATGGCGGCTGCTGGATGGTGTTGTTGGACGGCGCGAAGAAGAAAAGAAGAAGAGGGCGGCTGCTGGATGGCGGCATGGAGTGCACGGCTGGAGAGTGCTGCGCACGGCTGCAGAACAGCTGACGGCGGAGCGGTGCACAGCACGGTTGCAAAGCGGTGCATGGCACGGTTGCAGGGTGGCTGCTAGGGTTAGAGCTGTTAGGGTCGGGGTGCACGACTCTAGGGTTAAGGTGATTAGGTCATGCACTCTGGCCCTTTTTGTCCTGACTTCACTTAAAAGTGCACGGCGTGCATTTGTGCGGTGCACGGCGTGCACGTTTCTAGAACTTTTATAGATTTCCATTCGCCCAGGTGCACGGCATGCATTTCCACGATGCACGCCATGCATGTTTCCAGAAACTTAATATCAAACTCAAAGATCAGGTGCATGCCGTGCATTTGTGAAATGCACGCCGTGTACGTTTCCAGAAAGTTGTTGAGGTATTTACTTCCCAGATGCACGTCGTGCACGATGACTATGCACGGCGTGTTAGTTTCCAGAAAGTTTTCAGACTTTCATGTCTCCGGGTGCACGGTGTGCATGTGGATAACGCACGCCGTGTAAGTGTCCAAAAAGCTTCCTGCATATTTTGTATATCAGGTGCACGGCGTGCAAGGTGAAAACGCATGCCGTGTCTTTTTCCAGAACATTTTCTGCTGTATTTTGTATTGAAGTGCACGCCGTGCATGCTGATTTGCATGCCGTGCACTTTGCGATTTCTGCAAAAAGTTGCAGTCAGTCAGCAGTAAACTATGACGGATTGAGTAGGAATAAAGTCTAAATTATTACATTCATCCATGACAAGCTTATTAATGAAATTAAAGAGTGTTTTTAATTTGAAAGACTTAAAAGAAATCTATCCTAATGTGGGGTCAACTCCCACGAGGTCCTCCATTTAGAGGCCGGAGTAGGACTTCTTCCAAAACTTTAGGCATCTTGTAGGGAGCAAGAAGCTCCTTTCTCTACATCTTCTCCACTTGAGTAATGTTTGCAGCGTTGTCCATTTACTTTAAAGGTTCCATCTTTGCCTTGGAGTTCTACAGCTCCATATGGAAAAATCTTGAGTACTTGGAATGGGCCGGACCACTTGGACTTCAACTTTCCCGAAAAAAGCTTCAATCTGGAGTTAAATAACAATACTTTATCTCCTTCTTCGAAATCCTTCCTGTGAATTGTTTTGTCATGCCAAGCTTTTGTTCTTTCTTTATACAACCTTGCATTCTCATATGCATCAAGACGAAGTTCTTCAAGTTCCTGCAGCTGCAACAGACGCTTTTCTCGTGCTCTTTTCATGTCGAAGTTCAAGAACTTTATTGCCCATAAAGCGCGGTGTTCCAATTCAAGCGGAAGGTGACATGATTTTCCATAGATTAGCTTAAAAGGAGTAGTCCCAATGATGGTTTTGAAAGTACATCATCAATCTTTAGTGCCCAGTCTTTCCTTGAACTAGAGACCGTCTTTTTAAGAATAGTCTTCAGTTGCCTGTTTGAAATCTCTACTTGCCCGGATGTTTGGGGATGATAGGGCGTAGAGATTTTATGAGTTACACCATACTTTGAGAGAAGATTGTTGAATTGTTTTTCTACAAAGTGTGTGCCTCCATTAGAAATAACAGCACGTAGAACTCCAAACCGAGGGAATATAATCTTTTGGAAAAGTTTAACTACAGATTTGGCATCTGGTGCTTGGGTTGGAATGGCTTCAACCCATTTAGAAACTTATTCACAGGCAACAAGAATATATTGATATCCGCAGGAAGATGGGAATGGTCCCATGTAATCCACTCCCCATACATCGAACACCTCAACTTCTAGAATAGAGTTGAGTGGCATGTCATCTCGGCGAGATATTCCTCCTGTTCTTTGGCACCTATCATAAGATTTGACGAATAGATTGACATCTTTAAATAATGTAGGCCAATAGAAACCAGCTGGAAGAATTTTTGCAGCGGTCTTTTCTCCTCCAAAATGGCCTCCATAAGGTGAGGCATGGCAATCAGCAATGATATTTGGGACTTCCTCTTCAATAACGCATCTCTGGATCAGCCCATCGCTTCCATGCTTGAATAGCAATGGGTCATCCCAGTAATAGAACTTTACGTCATGAAAGAATTTTTTCTTTTGTTGATATGTCAAACCCGGAGGTAGCTGTCCAGTAGCAAGGAAATTAGCAATGTCTGTAAACCATGGTACTTGGATAGATGATAATGCGTAAAGTTTTTCAATTGGCAAATGATCTTCAATTGGCAATAAATCTCCAGATTTTGTGGTCAATCTAGAGAGGTGATCAGCAACGCTATTCTCGGTACCCTTTTTGTCTCGGATTTCAAGATCAAATTCTTGCAAGAGAAGTATCCAGCGAATGAGACGTGGTTTGGCATCCTTCTTATTTAGCAAATACTTGATGGCAGCATGATCAGTGTACACAATCACTTTTGATCCTACCAAGTACTATCAGAACTTGTCGAAAGCATATACGATCGCAAGCATTTCTTTCTCCGTGGTCGTATAATTGATTTGTGCCTCATCGAGAGTTTTGCTGGCATAATAGATGGCATGAATCTTCTTGTCTCTCCGCTGTCCCAAAACAGTTCCCACTGCATAATCGCTCGCATCGCACATGAGTTCAAAGGGAGAATCCCAATCTGGAGGTTGGATGATTGGAGCTGAAATGAGAGCTTCTTTGAGTTTGGAAAAGGCTGCTTGGCAATTGTCATCAAATACAAATTATGTGTCTTTTGCAAGAAGAGAACATAACAACTTTGCAATTTTGGAAAAGTCTTTAATAAATCTTTTGTAAAAACCTGCATGTCCTAAAAAGCTGCGAATGTCTTTTACCGAAGATGGAGTAGACATCTTTTCAATTGCTTCAACATTTGCCCTGTCCACTTCAATACCCTTGTTAGATACCACATGTCCTAGTACTACACTGGATTGTACCATAAAATGGCACTTCTCCCAGTTTAGTACTAGGTTGACCTTTTTACAACGGGCTAAGACAAGAGACAGATTTAATAAGCATTGATCAAAAGAATTTCTGTATACGCTGAAATCTTCCATAAAAATCTCCATTATATTTTCAATAAAATCGGAGAATATAGCCATCATGCACCGCTGAAAAGTAGCCGGAGCATTACAAAGGCCGAACGGCATACGGTGATAAGCATATGTTCCATAAGTGCATGTGAAAGTGGTCTTTTCTTGGTCAGGGGGATATATGGGAATCTGGAAAAAACCTGAATATCCATCCAAGTAACAGAAATATGAATGTTTGGCAAGACGTTCAAGCATCAAGTCAATAAAAGGCAAAGGGAAATGATCTTTGCGGGTTGCTTTATTCAAACGCCTATAGTCAATACACATGTGCCAACATGTAACAATGTGTTTTTGTATTAACTCATCATTATCTCCTTTGATGACAGTTGCACCCCCTTTCTTAGGTACCACGTGAATGGCACTAACCCAAGGGCTGTCACTTATTGGATATATGATTCCGGCATCAATTAACTTGAAAATTTCTTTCTTTACCACCTCAAGCATATTTTGGTTTAAACGTCTAGGTGGTTCAACAGTGGGTTTAGCATCATCTTCCATATTTATTCTGTGCATACAAATGGAAGGATGAATGCCCTTTAAATCCTCTATGGAGTAACCAATGACATCCTTGTACAAATGTAATTCGGCAAGCAATTTATTTTCTTGATCATTGGTTAGTTCACTATTTATTATGATAGGAGATGTAGAATTTGGGTCAAGAAATGCATACTTTAGCCCGAGCGGAAGGGCTTTTAATTCTACCTTTTTGCCTGGCGTACCTTCATCAATTTTATCTTCAACAAGTGGAGCATCGTCATCAATAGCTGTTGCTTTGGAAATAGAAAGTGCTCCAAAAATTTCAGAATTATTGAATTCAGTTGCTTCGTCATCATAAAGATTAACCATCAAATCAACATCATTTTCACTATCATTTTCAATAGGATCAACAATATCAAGCAAGCATATTTCTTCAACACGTGCGGGTGCTTTCATAGCTTCATAGATAGAGAACTCCATAGCCTCTTCCCCAACACGTAAGGTGAGCTTCCCTTCCCGGACATCAACAAGACATCTGGCAGTTCTCAAGAAAGGCCTCCCAAAAAGAACAGGGTTGGAAGGAACCTCTGCCATGTCAAGAACAATGAAATCACAAGGTATATAGAATTTCCCAATTTGTACAAGTACATCTTCCACCATACCTTTTGGATATTTAATAGAGTGATCAGCTAATTCAATAGCCATCCTTGTGGGCTTCAAGTCCCCAAGATCTAATTATTGCCATAAGGTAAATGGAATGAGGCTGATACTCGCACCGAGATCTACTAAACCTTTGTCAAAAGTGGTGTCATTAATCTTGCAAGGCAGTGTGAATGCTCCCAAATCATCAAGCTTTTGAGGTAGACGGTTTTGAATAATGGAACTGACTCATTCAGAAAGCATTACAGTTTCTACTTGATCAATATTTCTTCTTTTAGTCAGAATATCTTTTAAGAATTTTGCATAGGAAGGCATTTCGGCAATAACTTCAGAAAAAGGAAGGTTTACATGCAGTTTGTTGATTATGTCCACAAATTTCCTGAATTTTTGATCTTCCTTCTTATTGGCTAATCTTTGAGGAAAAGGTGCAGTTGCTTTGAAAGAAGGTGGTATTTCAGCTTTACCTTTCTCCTCACTGTGATTCAGAGTGTTGTCCTCTTCTTCAATAGTTTGCTTCATGTTCTTCTCCTCAGATGGAGAAGGTCTTTCAATTTCAGCTCCGCTTCTTAAGATAATGGCATGGGCTTGCTGCCTTGGGTTCACTTCCGGCTGGCTTGGAAGAGAACCAGATTGTGGAGTCCTTTGCTGATTTAAAGCTTGTTGTGCTATCTGATTTTCCAACATCTTGGTGTGGGTGGAAATTCCATCCACTTTTGCAGAGAGTTGCGCAATAGCATCTTTTAAAAGCTTATCATTTCCTCAGAGTTCCTCATTTTGTTGCATCTGTGTTGATATGAACTTCTCCATCATAGCTTCCAAGGAAGAACTTTGGGGTTGTTCTTGCTGCTGAAAACCCCTGTTATTGAAACCCGACAGATTTCCTTGACGGTTTACATGTTGTTGTTGCTGCTGCCCTTGTTGGAAATTTTGGGTATTGCTTGCATTCCGGTAAGAGAAATTAGGGTGGTCTCTCCATCCTGGATTATATTGGTTGGAATAAGGGTTGTACTGTTTGTTTCCTTGCATCCCAACTGCATTAACCTATTCGAAATTTCCTTCCATAGCGTTAGGGGCAAAACAAGAGGAAGAAGTATGCCCTACATTACCACAAGCTTCACATGTGGCTTCAGCATATTGAATTGGTAGAGTGCTCATCTTCTCAAATTTCTATGTGAGAACATCTAGCTTTGCAGCAATTAGATCAACGGCATCAATAGTATGCTTTCCTCCTTGCTTTCCGGCTGAAGAGTTTGCTGTAGAGGTGGATTTAGCTCCTCTATCTCCTCCCCATTGGCAGTGATTGAGAGATATATCTTCAATGATATCATAGGACACTCTATAAGACTTGGTCATTAGTGCACCGCCAGCTGCGGCATCTAGAGTCAACCGAGTATTGTAAAACAGTCCATTGTAGAAGGTTTGCAGCAAGATCCAGTTTGTCAAGCCATGGTGCGGGCAAAGACGTTGAAGATCCTTGAACCATTCCCATGTATCATATAAGGTTTCTCCTTCACTTTGAGAGAAATTTGTGAGCTGGTTCCTCAAGTGAGCTGTCTTGCTTGGTGGAAAGTACTTTGCAAGAAAAGCATTAAGCAATTGGTCCCAACTTCTAATAGACTTCTTGGGAAGAGACAAAATCCACGCCTTGGCTCTATCTCTTAGAGTGAAGGGAAATAGCATAAGTCTAATTCCATCGGTAGACACACCATTAATCTTAAAAGTATTAAGATATTCCAGAAATTCTGCAATATGAAGACTTGGGTCTTCATTGGCCGTACCCCTAAAACGATTTTGCTGAATCATTTGCATCATAGAAGGGGCAATTGAAAAGTTATTTGCTTCCACAGCAGGTAGGTCAATGGCTCCACAAATATTTGTGGCAACCGACATAGCGAAATCTTTTAGAGGGCGATCATCCTCCATGGATGAAATGTTTGGAGTAGCTACTGCAGAAGATGAAGAAGACGGTGGTGGTGATGATGGAGGTGGTGACGGTGAAGTACCTCCAAATAGTGGTTGTTCCACTCTTCTTGTTCTCCTCAAACTTGAAAGAGTTCGTTCTATTTCAAGGTCTAGCAAAGCGGATGTTTGAAGACCTCGTTGTGAACGACGCATACAACCTGAAAAATAACAAGAGAAGTTAAGAACACACTAAGAGGTATATGGAAATTCGAAAATGATGAAATGATGGTCTAGTCTCGAATACTAAATAGTACTTATTACTCCAATTAAATTACCGTAGCTCCCCGACAACGGTGCCAAAAACTTGTTGGTTTATTTATGCAACGAGTTTCAATCCAAGTAATGGATAGTTTACTCAACTTAACCAAACTCTGCAAGTATACAGAGGTAGTATAGTTAAGGTCGGACACAAGGAGCTGAGATAATTTAATTGAACGCAACAGTACTAAAGTTCAACAATCCAGACCGATTTTAAAGAGTAGAAAAGATTTGTTCTAAAAGCATAAAGATTAGGTTTTAGCTACAGGAAATTCAGATTTTAGCTACCAAACAAGGATTACAAGGAAAGTCCGATTTTAGAAAGTTTATGAATCTTGGACACTAGGATTTCACTCATATGCCATAGCAATCAAGAGAACAAAATAATTTAAACATACATAAGATCATGTTTTAAGGAAAGGTTGTGTTACATTTCACCTCCCGGTGTTAATGTAACGATCATAACTCAAAACAGCACTCTCGTGCATGAATTTCGTTTATGATCACAAACAGATCCTCAACTCATTCTTCTCTACTCTCGTAGAAGAAGAAGAGTTGCCAAGAAGAGTGTCTCCATACAAACCTACTTGTCTTCTCAAACTAAGCAAGAAAGCAAAAATCATGCATATAAGGTGGCCAACAGTACATGCAAGGAAAAGAGTAACCGACACTCTCAAGGTAAGGAAACAAGAAGCAAATGCATTTAGTACGAAATTACTTGTTCATTACATGCTATGGCATGGGAGTTACTCTCCCATGCCCAAGAAAAAAGATCTACTCGTCCATAACAATGTACAGCAGAATTTCTATAGAATCCTCAATGCTAGACATGGTTTAGAGAAGAAAAGACAAGAAGAACTGAATATGTAACCATAAGGATCAAGAATTTCGGCTTTAGGACAAAATTCCCTTCCTTTAGCTGCTCCAAGTCGGGCCTACTCCTCTCTCAAGAAGCTGCTCGGAGTTGGGAACGTTGGCTGCACCTTGAAGATGACTAAGGAGAAGTGGAGAAGAAGAAATGGTTTCTTTGTGTAAGAAACCACCTTAGTTTCCTCCCAAATCACCCTCTTCTGCTCTCCTCTGTCTTTGGGATGAGAGAAAACCTCCAAATGGCTGAACGTAACTGTCCCTTCACTTCCCTCTTTCTTTTAAAATCATATTCTGGATTTTCAAAATTCTAAAACTGCCAGGTGCACGTCGTGCACCTTTCCAGAACTTCTTCAGCAGTTTGCGTCCCAGGTGCACGGCGTGTCATTTCGACGTGCACGCCATGTCTTCACGTTCCATATGTTTCTGGAATCTCGCACGTCGTGTGTTTCCTGCGTGCACGCCGTGCGTTCTCTTGGCTGAACAGAACGAAATTTCTCTGGAATGTTGCACGTCGTGCGTCTGAGCCTGCACATCGTGCACTTTACTGCTTCAGCAAATCAAACTTTTCTAGAATGGTGCACGACGTGCATCTGAAACTGCACGCCGTGCATTCTTTTGTTTCTGTAGAAATAACATCTGAATTTAGTCCTTTTTGTGGCAAATTTGCAATACAAGTTATGGGACACATAGAACAACAAAAAGGTGGCAAAACTAATACGAAAGAGACTGAAATATACTAGAAAGAACCAAATTTGCGTGTGATAACATGTGAAAAGATGATATACAAATCACACAACATATGTCTTGTGAAGGGTATGACATTAATGGAATCACATATTACACAAAGCGCCAAGATGATAAGAATATCATCCAAAATAGTGGGGTCACCCTTCAAGCGTCGACTATGTTTTTTGCAAGTGCAAAGGATAAGAGTCCACGTGAAGCTAAAATGTCATATTACGGTGTCATTGAAGACATATGGGAGTTTGACTACATAGATTTCAGAATTCCTCTCTTCAAATGTAATTGGGTTGATAACACCAAAGGAGATATAGTGGATGAACTGGGTTTCACTTTAGTGAACTTTGAAAAGATTAGCGAGAAGGGTGAACCATTCATATTGGCATCATAGGTGAAACAAGTATTTTATATCGATGATCCTACAAATGATAAATGGTCAGTTGTTCTTCATGGTAAGAGACAGTTCATTGAAGATCCTATAGATGAAGAAGAGTACTATTATAAGTATGATGACTCCAGTCCATTCTCAGTTGGGTTGCCAACACCACAAAATATTGAAGCTAATGATGGATTGTATGTGCGCGGAGATCACAATGAAGGATTGTTAATTGATAAATGATCACAATATTAGAGGCATGCATGTTTATATTTTTTATATGTTTCATTTGTATATGTGAACTATACAATGTTTCATTATCTTCTAGTTATGTCAAATGCTAAATGTTTGATTTTTTAATGAAAATTTCATATGGTTGAGCATGGGCATGATGACCATGATGTCCATGATGAGCATGGTGAGGATACCAATGCACCACCTCACAATGTAAGTTTTAAAATTATATCATATATTTCTATCTATATGTCCATTTATAGTTATATCCTGTAAGTGTGTTTATTTTGTCAAATTTTATGTTGATGATGCATATGTACCCTCT
Source organism: Alisma plantago-aquatica (assembly GCA_963693085.1). NCBI lineage: Eukaryota > Viridiplantae > Streptophyta > Magnoliopsida > Alismatales > Alismataceae > Alisma > Alisma plantago-aquatica. The sequence goes on along the minus strand of OY856410.1, from coordinate 349,461,682 downwards.
GAAGCACTTGAGGAACTTGATGAGCAGTACCAAAAAGTTGATAAGAGAAGGGGCATCACTATGGTGAAGAAGTTAACAACGCTAAGGGGCAATGGACCCAAACTGGTTGTGGATTTTGATAATGCAGGAAATGCAATTGGAGTGAACCGCAATTCATTTGTTTCATATCTTGGGTATGTTACTCATAGCCATTGTGGTTATAAGATAGATTCTTGGCATAAAGTTCCTAAGGGGGAGAAAGACTTAATATGGAAGAATTTATGCATGAGTTATTATTATTTGTAGTTCTATTTTGTAGATTACTAATTTTTTGGATACTAGTTAATAGCAATTCTATTTTGCAGAGTATATTTGTGTTGGATGAAAAGTTACATCGTAAATGTGTGATGCAACACTGTGGGAGGGTCCTAAGGAACTATAGGACAAATCTCACCCGAGAATACATAAACGATGGTGAGAAGAGGAAGAAGTAATCCACTGAACAGTGGAACTTCCTGGACCAAGAAGAATGGGATGCGTTTGTTTCTTCAAGAAACACTAATGAATTCAAGGTACTAGGTGTTACTCCCTATTTAATTAATATACATTATATTCACCTATTCAAGATTAACCTTTAGTGTTACTAACCAAATCAATGTGCATACTAACTAGGCTATGAGTGAGGTGCAAAGAGCAAGGCGTGCACTGAATGTGCATGACCACACAATGGGTCCAAAGGGCTATGCAGGCGTTCGCCAAAGGCTATAAGCTGAGTGTATTGCTCAGTCTACTGCTACTCAGGAGTCCTCTACTATAGGTACCGCACCTCTGCCCCGCCATGATGCCTGGATAGCTGGGAGGCAAAATAAGAAGGGAGAAATAAAGAAGCCCACAACTAGTGAGGCTGCTGCAAAAATGGTAAAATACAACTCTTAGAGAAATCGTTCGAATATTGATTATTTGTGGTGTTTACTTACTTACCAATTTCTATTGATGGCGATTAGCGGGAGCTACACGAGCTGAGGAAACAAGGCAAGTTCATCCCTGAGGGCACAAAGGATGAATTGACAGTGGCTTTGGGTAACCCAGAGCATCCTGGACGTGTTAGGGGTGCAGGAACTAGTGTGGGCATCAAAGCATTCTTTGGGCCATCCCAGCGCAAATATGTCCCAAAAGCGGGAATTTCACAAGAAGAGGTAACCTATTCCTTTTTTAGAATGCTACTGTAAAAGGGAATTCAATAATCAGAAGCTAACGTTTCTTTTATCCATGTATAGGTAGATAAGATAGTTGATAGGAGAGTCTATGAAGTAGTTGATAAGACACTCCATGAAGTAATGAGCAAGTGGCAGGCATCTCTAACTTCCACTCAGACAGTACCTATGGCATCCCGCTCTACTCCTACTACAGAGGTTGGGAGTAATCTTGTAGACCCACCACCTAGCACATCCGTTGTAAGTATTTTTATGACATAGTAGCTAGTCTTTTCAAGATGATATATTTTCAAGATGATATGTATATATGTATATAACATTCTTTACATAAATTTGTAGGGGTTGAAACCATGCCGTCTAAAAAGTAATGAATACGTCGTTGCAGAGGCGTCGGCTTACCAATCCCTTCTAGGGGAAATGTTTCATGGGTCTCCATTACCAGATGGTTGGGTTCGTGTGAGCCCGCTACGTATATTCCCCAGTTGGATAGATCTTCCATTGCCATATGCCCACCCATATTGTAAAACGCTTGATGAGGCAGAAGGCGGAGTAATATCGTGGCCCAAAGTGGATGTCGTCTATACTAAAATTGTATGGTAAATTTACATTACGTTAAGTTGTTAGTGTGTATATATGAGGTCAATTGATATGAAATTATATATACAGGTTAAAATGAAGATACCCAAAGCATCTAGGCCTCCACCTCCACCTCCTACATTACCAAGTTGGGTTATACAGGACCTACCTTCCTCGTTAGGTCCTAATTGTAGGGGTATGTCAATATGGTTAGGAGACATGATATAAATTGCCCTATAAAAGTTTCTATAGATGCAGATGTTGTAGGTCAATCATATGAAAACAAACTATTTATACAAGATATTTTGGAGTTGTTTCACTATGATTGGCTGAATACATCTGTGATAGAGCTATGGATAAGGTGAGATCTTGTTTATACATCCATATACCTTGTGTAGGATCCGGTGATCTAGTTTCTTATATATTAATGCATACGTAATACATGTTTTGCAACTACTTAAGACAAGTTATGTGCAGATTTTTCATTTGAACATGTAGGATTTTTTATTCCATCTTTGATTAGTCTAGTAGTTAAAGACCCTACATCAGTTCAATAATATTGTTGTGATGCTTTTACAAATTTTGGTCAAAATAAGAAGACAGTGATAATATCTCCATTCAATGTGGAGTAAGTTTACTTCGCTGATAATTTAGACTTAAGAAAATTACATTTTTATTGTGGATTTCAAGTTATTAATTTTTAACTTTTTTACCTCTAGGGGTACGCATTGGGAGTTACTAGTTATTGTCCCCGGGGCGTTCACTGTCTATTATCTAGATCCTAAGGGGACTAAATTGAATCCAAAATATGGACATGCAATGAAAATGGCATTATTCCGGTGAGAAATATTTCATTTTTATATCCGTTAACATCTATTATTACATTACTATTTAATTATGCAATTTACTGTGTTACATTAACATGTAGGGGTTTACATGAGTTCAAAAAGGCTAGAGGATAGGTCCCCAGGAAAAAGAACCAGCCAATAATTTGGGAGAACATGGAAGTAAGTTGATGAATGCATATTCATCATGGAATTCAACTATCACTTTGAAACAAATTCAACTCCATTTATATACTTTCTCACTCATTAAATACCAATGTGAATCATAATGCCCAAATCAACTTAATTGATTCGGTTATCAAGGTTTTAACTAAATATTGTTCATTTTATGCAGGTTTTGACAAAGCTTAACAAGCAAGCAGGGTCTGCCTTCATCTCTGGCTCTGGTCAAGAAATCTAACCAAGCAATTCCATCCATGCGGTCCCAAGACCGTTTGGGTCCATGTGGTCCCAAGACCGTTTGGATCCATGCAGTCCCAAGACCGTTTGGGTCCATGCGGTCCCAAGACCGATTGGGTCAATGTGGTCCCAAGACCGTTTGGGTCCATGCGGTCCCAAGACTGATTGGGTCCATGCGGTCCCAAGACCGTTTGGATCCATGCGGTCCTAGGACCGATTGGGTCCATGCGGTCCCAAGACCGTTTCGGTCCATGCGGTCCCAAGACCGTTTCGGTCCATGCGGTCTCGAGACCGTTTGAGCAGCAGAGACCGTTTGGAGGAAAGCTTCTACAAACCGTTTGGGTCTTTGAGTACGGAAGACCATTTGGAGGATTCATCGTGGATCGTTTGGCCCCAGAGTTGAAGACCGTTTGGAGGAAACTGCATGGGCAGCCACACTTTTACAGACTGTTTGCTAGCAAACGGTTTACAAACTGTTTGCCTCTGTCCAGGATCGGTTGCCCAAACCGTTTGGAGCAAACCGCATGAAAAAGTCAAAGAAGCGAAGACTATTTGGAGAAGATCTTTTACATACCGTTTGCCCATTATAGCAGTAGATCGTTTGGTCCCTTTTAATCAGAAACCATTTGGGGTTAGTCCTATGCCTATAAATAGGACCCCAAAGGTCCTCACTTAGACATCGGATCTGAACGCCGCCAGGCTTCCCGAACACAGTTCCGATCCAAATCCAGTCCAGTTTACGCCAGTTCCATTTCACCTACTGCCCGTGCTGCAACCAAGGAGGCTGAGGAGAGAAGGAAGACGGAGCAAGGGAGACTGTCTGGTCTGACTTGGCAACTCCCGTTCACGTCCAGATCTGCTCCGACATGACGTAGGAGGCCGTATCTTCTTCACCGAGCTACGACTACCCTCTGCACTGAGTTCATGGCGGATTCCTCTCTCTTTATCATTCTTCTTGTTTCTCGCATCATGAGCGAGTAGTACCTTTTCGCTGGGGTGCGGGGACTAACCCCGCCACCCACGCTAACCATGTTCTTTTGTTAAACTCTCCATGGCAATGTATATAACTTCCCATTTCATTATTAGTTGGTATGTTTGTAGTTGGTTATCTACTTGCTTTCATCTTGTTCTTTCCTATATTATGAAATCTTCTATATATGGGACGGAATGGCGGTTTACAAGGTTCGACTCTTTGATGAGAACTTTTGATAAGATTCCTTGAGGTCGTAAGTGTATGATCCGCGAGGAGACGAGCCATCTAACCTTTGGTGATGCTTCTGTGCGCCTAACGCATGTATAGGGGGTTCACAACCTTAGTTGGATTTTGTATCGTCTTTGTTTATCGTCGATGTCAGTTTGTAGATCTATCACCTACTTTCTTATCAATTAATGTGGTTGTCTCCCAAACTAGAAATAGAATGGGATTTCTTCGGAGTTGTAAGTAAGTGATTCGGGTGGTGACGAGACATCTGATGCCTAAGGTGTTGCTTACGCGAACCTAACACCCTAACGGGGGGTTCAACATCAGCTCTATTTGGATTGATATATCTTACCTGGTTTGTTTGTGATTGAATGTGTTTGCGTGTGTAGCGGTGGTGAAACCTGGTACCATCCCAGCAATTCCATATCATTGATCTAAACCCAACTTTAATTCAACTTTTACATTCTTGCAATTAGTTTAAGTAACCTCAAATCAACCAATCATTCTAAATATTAGTTTTACTTGAGCTAGATTTGAGTGACAAGGATTCTTAAAAAGGTTGTCCTTTGGGTTCGATCCTTAACTATACTGCGATAAGACTCGTCCGCTTGCGGGTGGTATTATTGCACTTTGGTTTTGGTAAAAGCTCGGGGATTTCAACCCCGAGTGAGTTTGTTAGTGCGTTCAAAAATACCACGTCAAATTCTGGCGCCATTGTCGGGGACAACAGAATCAGTCAGTCAAATCTAGTTCTTTTAAGACTAATCTAGGATTTTTCTCTTTTGAAACAATCGATCATCTACTTGAATTTGACTCTACTTTGTGGATCTCATTTTCAAAATCTTTCTATTTTCAGGTACAACCCAAGGCATAGTGTATGCATCGTTCGGACAACCCCGGACTCACAACGAGCTTTGATCCCGAAATAGACAGAACTTTCCATCGTCATATCAGATAGAATCAAGCAAGGATGGCTCAAGAAGAAGAGGTAGCACGAAGGGTGGCTCAAGCCATCAATGCACAAAGAGAGAGGCTCGTGCAAGAAGCTAGGGCTGCGGTTCAACAGGAAATCCTAGCAGCGCAAGCTGCTGAACTACAAAAAGATCTTAGAGAGTTCTCAATCCCAAAAGCTGTGAATGTTCATCATCCAGTACAACCTCCTCCCATCAACGCTGCCAATTTTGAGATTAGGGCACATTGGATCACATTGCTTCAAAACAACCCTTTCTATGGCAAACAAGCAGAGGACATCCAAGAACATCTTCTGAGATTTATCAATCTATGTGCTATGACAAAGCAAAATGGAGTCATTGATGATGCCATTTGACTCTGTCTCTTCAAGTAATCCCTTGCTGATAGAGCCATAAGTTGGTACAATTCATTGCAAAGTGAAATACCCATCACCACCTGGGAACAACTCCAAAATGTGTTTCTGGAAAAATTCTATCCTCCATCTCTCACATATGAAATTAGGGGCCGGATAACAAATTTCACTCAAGTTCCTGGAGAAACTCTCGCTGAAGCATGGGATAGGTACAAAGAGCTTCTACGCAAATGTCCACACCACAGAATTCCCAAGAATCAACTCATCGAAATTTTCTATAGGGGTGTGGATGATGATATTAAGAGGTTTCTAGATTCCTTGTCTGGAGGAAACTTCATGTGTCAAAGTTATGATAGCGCATGGAGAGTCGTCACCCTGGGAGCAGAAAATCAAGCCAATTGGGGAAGATCTATAGGTAAAGGAGTCTTGAAGGTAGCTATGGCCGAAGCTATTCCTGAGTACAAGTCTATCGTTGAAACCTTGAAAGTCTTAGTTGCCAAGCAAGACCATATTGAATCATCTTTAGCTGCTATTGGAAGAGGACGTTCACCCACTCGGCAACCGGAACAGGTCAAGTCCACTTCCCTGTTCTGTGAAGCATGTAAGAGAACCGATAATTCCACTTTATCATGCAATGTTCTCTATGATGTTGTACTGAGCAATGTATGTGGACAAGGAGATAATGGTCAGACGGAAAATCTTAATGCTATCAACACTATTCCTGGGCAAAGTTATTACAATCCGAATAAGAATAGGAATCACCCAGGTTTTCAATATGGAAACCCCTATGGAGCAGTTAACTCGCATCAATTTGGTTCAAACAATCAATCAAGAGGCCCACAAGGATTCCAGTATAATTTTGGGAATCAAGGAAATTTCAAGGGGAACTTTCAGAATAGGAACTACAACAATTATCAAAACAACTCTCAGTATCAGAATCTTAATCAGCAGCAAGGACAGCAAGCAGGACACGTCTCTTCTGATGACAAGCTATCAGCCATTGAAAAGATGTTGCAAAATCAGCAAACCATGATAGCTAACCAACAAGCTCAGCAGAAGGCTATTGAATCTCAATTAGCTCAACTTGCAGCTAGCATAAAGCCACCTGCTGGAGTCTATGCTGGCCAACCCGAGAACAATCCTAAGCATCCTGAACAGTTGAAGGCAGTCACCACCAGGTCAGGAAAAGATTATTCAGATCCCCCAGTAGAGACGTCTGTGGTTATTACAGATGAAGATGAACCTGTGATTGTCCAAGACTCAACAACACTAGAGTCTCAATCAAAAGATGATAAGACAAATAAGGGAAGTCCTGAGAAATCTACTATTGAAGAAACTGAAACACCAGAACCTGATATTCCTGTATATAAGCCTTTTATACCCTTCCCAGCTCGTCTAAGGCAAACCAAGCTTGATACTAGATTCAATAAGTTTAAAGAATCTATGAAGAAACTTCATGTTGATATACCCTTTTTGGATGCTCTGGCTGAGATACCAGCCTGGACTAAGTACCTAAAGTCACTCCTCACCAGGAAGTATATAACTGAAGAATATGAGACAGTAAAACTGGCAACAACTACATCGGATATCATATTGAGCAAGATGCCTAAGAAACAAAAAGACCCAGGATCCTTTGGAATCTCATGTCATATCGGCGATTCATCATGCAAGAAAGGATTGGCAGATCTAGGTGCAAGCATCTCTATTATGCCACTTTGCCTATGCAAAAGATTAGGCTTCGTAGAATTGCTTCCTACTGGCATGACTATACATCTTACAGACAATTCGACAAAATGTCTGTTAGGAATCCTCAAAGATGTCACGGTCAAGGTAGGTAAGGACACATATGTTCCATGCGACTTTGTCATTATGGACATAAAAGAAGACACCAGATATCCTCTCATCTTTGGTCGTCCATTCCTCGCCACTGCAAGAGCCCTGATAGATGTTGAAGCTGATACCTTACTGCTCAGATTAGGCAAAGAAACTCTCGAATTTAAAGTTTTTGAAAGTATGAGAAGACCAAGTATGCAAGAAGAAGTCTATTTGATTGACTGCATTGAACAAATGTCACTTCTGACTCAAGAGCATCATGAATCAAATGATCCCTTGGAAATTGCTCTAACAAACCCATAAGTGGATGAACAAATCAACGAACGAGTAAAAGATTGTATCGAATCACTTGACTCTGTTAAAGAAGATGTTGAAGCCACCAATGAAGAACTCAAGGCTATGGAAACTACAGAAGAAACAAGCAAAAAACAAGAAGCCCCCGAAATGAAACCCCTGCCCGACGGACTAAAGTACGTGTTTTTAGACAATATCAAGGTTTGCCCAGTAATTATAAATTTTGATCTAACAGTTGAACAAGAAGAGAAAATTCTAAAGGAATTGAGGGAAAGAAAGAAAGCCATCGGTTATAAAATGAGTGACCTCACTGGGGTCAGTCAAGCGTTGTGTATGCACAAGATCCCTATGATGGAAGATCACAAACCTACTATTGAGCATCAATGGAAATTGAACCCAAATATGAAGGAAGTGGTCCGTAGCAAAGTCATTAAACTGCTCACAGCTGGAATAATCTATCCGATATCAGATTCGCCATGGGTGAGCCCAGTGCATGTAGTCCCAAAGAAAGGTGGAACAACTGTTATACATAATGAAAATAATGAACTCATCCCCACTCGAATAGTCACCGGGTGGAGGATGTGCATAGATTACAGAAAATTAAACAAGGCAACTCGAAAGGATCATTTTCCAACGCCTTTCCTTGATCAAGTCCTAGAAAGGTTGGCTCGCCAAGAATATTTTTGTTATCTCGACGGTTACTCTGGATTCTATCAGATACCCATACATCTAGACGACCAAGAGAAAACAACCTTTACCTGCCCATTCGGAACATACGCATTTAAAAGAATGTCATTTGGCCTCTGCAATGCACCTATAATTTTCCAACGTTGCATGGCTGCAATATTTGTCGGTCTCACCGAAACCATTATGGAGGTGTTTATGGATGATTTTTCTGTATATGGAGATTCATTTGATTCATGTCTAAAGCACCTCTCCCTGGTCCTCAAACGTTGTGAAGAAGTGCATCTTGTGCTAAATTGGGAAAAATGTCATTTTATGGAAAAAGAAGGCATTGTCCTGAGCCATAGGGTCAGCAATAGAGGAATTGAAGTCGATAAAGCCAAAATTGAAGTGATTTCTAAACTGGCTATCCCCACAAATGTCAAAGAGGTTCGTGCTTTCCTTGGCCATGTCAGATTCTATAGAAGACTCATAAAGGATTTTTCCAAGATAACGAAGCCAATGACAAACCTATTAATAAAGGATATTGATTTCAATTTCAATGAAGAATGTGTCAAAAGCTTCAACACACTGAAGCAGGCCCTTACAACCACCCCCATCATTAGAGCTCCCGACTGGGACTATCCTTTTGAAATTATGTGTGATGCCAGTGATTATGCTGTGGGTGCTGTTTTAGGGCAATATATAGAGAAGAAACACTATGTGATCTATTATGCATCAAAAACTCTCGATGAAGCCCAGAGGAATTACGCTACTACCGAGAAAGAACTTCTAGTAGTCGTGTATGCCTTTGACAAGTTCAGATCCTACCTAATTGGTTCGAAGGTCATTAGCTACACAGACCACACTGCCATTCGTTACCTTCTGGAAAAGAAAGATGTGAAACCCAGGTTAATTAGATGGATCCTCCTATTACAAGAATTTGATTTGGAGATAAGAGATAAAAAGAGTATAGAGAATGTTGTAGCAGACCACCTCAGTTGCATCCACACTCCGGATACTGAGAAGATTCCGATCAATGATTCCCTGCCAGATGATCAACTAATGAAAGTCTCAGAAGTTGCACCGTGGTACTCAGATTTTGTGAACTACCTTGTTGTTGGGGTCATCCATCCTCAATGCACTAGTACTGCACTGAAGAAGTTCATGCATGATGTAAAGCAATATCACTGGGATGAGCCATATCTCTTTAAACTAGGTGATGATGGCCTATATAGATGATGTATCGCCGAAGAAGAAGCTCAACTTATTTTGGAACAATGTCACTCAGGACCAGTGGGAGGACATATGAGCTCTAAGAAGATTGCTTTGAAGGTTTTGCAATGTGGATTCTTCTGGCCAACCATATCCAAAGATTCCTACGACTTTGTCTTGTCATGTGGCAAATGTCAAAGATCAGGCAATATAACAAAGAGAGATGAGATGTCGCTGAATCTCTGGTAAGAAGTAGAGATATTCGACGTAAGGGGGGTGGACTACATGGGTCCATTCCCATCTTCTCATGGATTTTCATACATCCTAGTGGCAGTAGATTACGTCTCAAAATGGGTCGAAGCTATATCAACCATCACTAGTGATTCCAAACCCGTCATCAAATTATTCAAAGATATTATTTTCCCCCATTTTGGAGTGCCACGAACCGTGATATCTGACGGAGGGTCCCACTTCCTTGAAAGAAGCTTTGAAGCTTTACTGAGAAAATACGGTGTCACACATAAGGTAGCCTCTCCTTACCATCCACAAACAAGTGGACAGGTAGAGGTCTCTAACCGTCAACTAAAGGCCATTCTGGAAAAAACTGTAGGACACAATCGAAAGGATTGGTCAACAAAAATCAACGACGCCTTATGGGCCTATCGTACTACTTATAAAAACCCCATTGGGACTACACCTTTTCGATTAATATATGGAAAAGCTTGCCACCTGCCAGTCGAACTGGAACACAAGGCATGGTGGGCAATTAAACATTTGAACTTTGATATGAAAGAAGCAGGCCAAGCCAGGATTCTGCAACTCCAAGAGCTGGATGAACTCAGGATGACAGCTTATGAGAATGCACAAATCTACAAAGAACGTACAAAACTTTGGCACGATGGACATCTGAAAAGAAAAGACATACAAGTGGGAGACCAAGTTCTGGTATTCAACTCAAGATTGAAGTTATTCCCAGGAAAACTCCGCTCACGCTAGTCTGGACCATACATCGTCAAGAGCATCTCTCCACATGGTGCCTTCTCATTATGGAGTGAAAAGTCAGGTGAATTTGTAACAAATGGTCACCGCTTAAAGAGATATTTCATCTCAACTAACATAGGCACTAAAGCAATGTTGGAACTCACAAATCCAAAAGACCCACCGTGAAGCTGAAGGATCCAGTCGAGCCATCGACATAAAACAAAGGCGCTTGTCGGGAGGCAACCCGATCAATAAATTCGTTTTACTTTCATTTCTTCAATTTTGTTTTCACCTCCTAGTTAATATTTCATTAAATAAAATTAGCATCGCAAGATGCTATTTTAAGATCTAATTGCTCTTTACCTTTGAGATTTTCAGATACAAGGATATTCGTCGATTGGAACGCAACCACACCTGGTGGTCATTCTGGCATGATTTTTCCCTCCATCTTGGATTTAGGGTTTGCTCGGGATGAGCAAATCTCTAAGTTTGGGGTGGAGGATGGGTGGTACGTACCTTACTTCCACCTACACCTATCCTTTTCATACTTAAAATTTTTTCAGTTTTTTCAAAATTCTTTAATGATTTAAAAAAAATCAAACATATACTTGATGAATTTTTGACACTTTTTGACACTTTCTGATTTCATTAAAAGTCACTAACTAATTTGCTATGCATTTTCAATCATTATATCCTCCTTATTCGAAGTAAATCCTCAAAAGGACCTATTTTTGAAGCAAGCCTTTTGCTTGAAATCATCTTATGAAGCTTATGACTCCTAACATCATGATACTTTTGCAAAATTGATAAGTGTCTGTCGAACTGATAGGGATCAAACACGTCGTGCTTCCTAACTGACTAGTGGAACAATAACATGGGATCTCCACTGGATCCTCATCAAGTCATTATTTGAGTAGAGTATGATAAAGAGAACGACCCAGTGCACTGAATTGTAAATCAAGTTGCATTCTGATCTGAACTCTCTTCTACACCTCTTCTATCATCTTCGTATCCCTCCATTCATTAAAAAGAAATAAAAATAGCTGAATATGTGCCAAACCCTAAGTTCGGGGTGGCACACCTCTTCCCTCTTTATCCGCTTCTTCCATACCCCTCGCAAATAAATAGGGGTGTACCACCAAAAATGCAATCTTGAGTCGAATAGAGGAGAGATTTGCAAACAAAAAGATGCCAAAGTGCACACAAAAATAAATGCAATCTCTAGTCGAATAGAGGAGAGATTCACACACAAAAATGCAATAAATGAAATTTCAAAGCAAATAAAAATCTTGAGTCGAATAGAGGAGAGATTTACTTCTTCCTTCCATACCACCTTTCACTCCATTTTCTACTTAATGGCACAATGCATGCCCCCACTATCCTGAAAATCACCAGTGTCAGATCGGATGCACACTTGTTGTTCTGCGGGTATCTCTAGACTCTTACAAAACTCTTTGACATGGTTGTTGTTGGAAAAAGTGAGGAGGAAGTGATTTTGGAAAATGAACTCAGGAACGAAGATATGGTAAGATGTGTTTTGTGGTCTCAGGAGGTTGAGATACTGAGTCATATTGAGCAGAAAGAAAACATTCGTGATGTGAAGATGAAGCAATCACACGAATTGAAAGTATTCATTTGGCAACTGTTTCAGAATTTGTGTTACTCGAGGACGAGCAACGTTTAAGTTCGGGGTATTTTGATGAATGCATATTCATCATGGAATTCAACTATCACTTTGAAACAAATTCAACTCCATTTATATACTTTCTCACTCATTAAATACCAATGTGAATCATAATTCCCAAATCAACTTAATTGATTCGGTTATCAAGGTTTTAACTAAATAGTGTTCATTTTATGCAGGTTTTAACAAAGCTTAATAAGCAAGCAGGGTCCGCCTTCATCTCTGGCTCTGGTCAAGAAATCTAACCAAGCAATTCCATCGATGCAGTCCCAAGACCGTTTGGGTCCATGCGGTCCCAAGACCGATTGGGTCCATGCGGTCCCAAGACCGATTGGGTCCATGCGGTCCCAAGACCGTTTGGGTCCATACGGTCCCAAGACCGTTTGGGTCTATGCGGTCTCGAGACCGTTTGAGCAGCAGAGACCATTTGGAAGCAAACGGTCCTGAGACCGTTTGGAGGAAAGCTTCTACATATCGTTTGGGTCTTTGAGTACGGAAGACCGTTTGGAGGATTCATCGTGGACCGTTTGGCCCCAGAGCTGAAGACCGTTTGGAGGAAACCGCATGGGCAGCCACACTTTTACATACCGTTTGCGTCTGTCCAGGATCGGTTGCCCAAACCGTTTGGAGCAAACCGCATGAAAAAGTCAAAGAAGCGAAGACCGTTTGGAGAAGATCTTTTACAGACCGTTTGCCCATTACAGCAGCAGACCGTTTGGTCCCTTTTCATCAGAAACCATTTGGGGTTAGTCCTATGCCTATAAATAGGACCCCAAAGGTCCTCACTTAGACATCGGATCCTGACGCCGCCAAGCTGCCCGAACATAGTTCCGATCCAAATCTAGTCCAGTTTACGCCAGTTCCATTTTACCTACTGCCCATGCTGCAACCAAGGAGGCTAAGGAGAGAAGGAAGACGGAGCAAGGGAGACTGTCCGGTTTGACTTGGCAACTCCCGTTCACGTCCAGATCTGCTCCGACACGACGTAGGAGGTCGTATCTTCTTCATCGAGTTGCGACTACCCTCTGCATCGAGTTCATGGCAGATTCCTCTCTCTTTCTCATTCTTCTTGTTTCTCACATCATGAGCGAGTAGTACCTTTTCACTGGGGTGCGGGGACTAACCCCACCACCCACGCTAACCATGTTCTTTTGTTAAACTCTCCATGGCAATGTATATAACTTCCCATTTCATTGTTAGTTGGTATGTTTGTAGTTGGTTATCTACTTGCTTTCATCTTATTCTTTCCTATATTATGAAATCTTCTATATATGGGACAGAATGGCGGTTTACAAGGTTTGACTCTTTGACGAGAACTTCTGATAAGATTCCTTGAGGTCGCAAGTGTATGATCCACGAGGGGACGAGCCATCTAACCTTCGGTGATTCTTCTGTGCGCCTAATGCCTGTATAGGGGGTTCACAGCCATAGTTGGATTTTGTATCGTCTTTGTTTATCGTTGATGTCAGTTTGTAGATCTATCACCTGCTTGCTTATTGATTAACGTGGTTGTCTCCCAAACTAGAAATAAAATGGGATTTCTTCGGAGCCGTAAGTAAGTGATCCGGGTGGTGACGAGGCATCTGATGCCTAAGGCGATGCTTACGCGAACCTAATGCCTTAATGGGGGGTTCTGCAGTAGCTCTATTTGGATTGATATATCTTACCTGGTTTGTTGGTGATTGAATGTGTTTGCACGTGTAGCAATGGTGAAACCCGGTACCATCCCAGTGATTCCATATCATTGATCTAAACCCAACTTTAATTCAGCTTTTACATTCTTGCAATTAGTTTAAGTAACCTCAAATCAACCAATCATTCTAAATATTAGTTTTACTTGAGCTAGATTTGAGTGACAAGGATTCTTAAAAAGTTTGTCCTTTGGGTTCAATCCTTAACTATACTGCGATAAGACTCGTCCGCTTGCGGGTGGTATTATTGCACTTTGGTTTTGGTAAAAGCTCGGGGATTTCAACCCCGAGTGAGTTTGTTAGTGCGTTCAAAAATACCATGTCATAAGTTCCCGACTCCAATGTATATATTATTTATGTGAACTGTGCTTAGTTGTATTTTTTAATATTTTGTATGTTTCAATTTATAGTGTGCTACACAAGACAACGGTTGGGCATGTGCATACTATGTGATGCGATTTATGCACATGATTATCAAATATGTTGCAGTGGACATCGATACCATACCTGAGGTATTATATATAGTCTCATTAGATAATATGAAATATATCAATCTTATTTATATATTATTAATTATATATATACATCATTCTCTTATACATCATTCTCTTTGCATGTGTTTAAAACTGACCCCACTATAGGTAAGGACTTATCAGATGTACATGCTTCCTATACGATGGAAGAATTAAATGATGTAAGAGAAGAATGGGCAAAAGCCATACAAGTTGTGAGGGTTTTAAAATATAATTGGGATTTTGATAGCGATAATGACTAAAGAATGATATTTTGTAAATGAATTTTTCTGAATTGTCATAAGTGTGAATGTTTCTACATGTCTAAATGTTTCTACATGTGTCTGAATGTTTATACATGTGTGAATGTGAAAATGAATGGAACTGCAAGTTGCTACATGAATGTTTCTACATGTGCATGTGTGAATGTGAAAATGAAAGGAATTATAGGTTGCTACATGAATGTTTCTACATGTGTGAGTGTGAAAATGAAAGGAACTGTAGGTTGCTACATGAATGTTTTTACATGTGTCTGAATGTTTCTACATGTGTGAAAATTGAATAGAACTGCAGGTTGCTAAATGTGTGAAAATGAATGTTGTTAAATTTGCAGGTTTGTGTCTTGTTGTTGGCTAATATCAATGGATGTCATAAACCTACAGTTCAATTCTACTAAACTGCAGGTTTCTTTATCCTACGACCAGCCACAGCAGGCCTGCAAACTGATAAGAAAAAAAATCAAAATATAGGCATCGATTATTAGTCGAAAACTGACAACAAAGGCTTACAATGTCGGTTAATAGCAAAAAACTGTTGTCTAATGTGGCCAGACAACACGATCGTGCTGGCCAGCACGGCCATGGTGGCAGGTGATATGGCGTCGGTTATTACTAAGAAACTGACGTTGATGGTGTCCTAGATGGTGCCTTTTTGTGGCGCGAAGGGTTTGGGCGTCAGTTTCCCTACTAATAACCGACGCCTATAGTGCCCCTGTTGGCGCCCTTTTTGTGGCGTGAAGGGTTCTGGCGTCGGTTTCCCCACTAATAACCGACACCTATAGTGCCCTTGCTGGCATGTTTTGGGTGGCGCGAAGGTTTTTGGCGTCAGTTTTCAAACCGACGCCGAAGGGTTCACCTTTTAGTGTCGCGCACATAGGTTTTGCTTTTTAACCATCGCCAAAGGCCTTAAATAACCGACACCTAAGGTCAGTTCTATAGTAGTAATTCATCTATTTTAGAGATCAAACCTTCTTCAAAAATTATGAAAATTTTACATGTTGTTTATAATTGAGTTATAAACCATTAATTAAAATTTCAGATCATTTGGAGTTAACAATAAATAATTAAAAATAAAACAATACACTACTATCTAGAAATCTACAAAACAATCATTTGAAGAGAAAATGCCCCAGATCGGCCATGCTAGCTGCCACATCTGTGCTAAGATGGACGTAGCATAGTCATGCTACATACCACAACTGTGCTGCATTGGTTTCAGTAGATTTGAGTATAAAAGTTGGTAAATAGTTCAATTCTTTCAAAATGGCCGTGTGGCCAAGAATGCCCGTGCCACCAACGACCCACCACGGCCGTGCTATCCTATCCTTCAACTACCATTTTCATTCTCCTTTGCATACCTCTCTCATTCTCCCCAACGTGATCCTATTTGGTGAAAACCCTAATTTCAACCGACTAGGGTTTATATTTTCTCAAACCCTAATTATACAAAGAGATAGCATACTTGGGGTTCTCATTAGGTTTAACATATCATGATTGAGATATCATCATTAATCATGTTTAATCAATGACCAATATAACTAAGCATGTAGTCATCCAGATAAACCCTAACTTACCCATTAAGCTCAATTACGGTCATAACAATGGCGAAGAGGAAGAGTTGGTGGTAAAGGGCTACATCGATGCAAGCTTCCAAATTGAAAAGGATGACACTCTCAATCGCAATCAGGATTTGTGTTTTGCCTCAACCACAGAGCTGCAAGCTGGAAGAGTTCCAAGCAAGAGATAGTTGTCGATCATACAATAGAGGTCGAGTATATTGTTGCATCAAATGCATCAAAGGAGGCTGCCTAGATCAAAAAGTTCATCTCAAAACTTGGGGTGGTTCCAAGAATCAACAACACAATTGAGCTATATTGTGACAATAATGGAGCTATCATATAAGATAAGGAACCTAAATCACATCAGAGTTCCATGCATATACAAAGACATTTCCATCGTATATGAGAGATCATACAACGAGGAGATGTAAAGATTTGTAGAGTACCAACCGAGAACAATGTTGCTAACCCCTTGAATAAAGAACTTTCGCAGCAGAAGCATGATGGTCATTGTAACACCCCTCCCTAGGGTTTCTTACGTAACCAGCGGAAGCACAGCCTAATCCCCAACATTATCCATAATGTGGGGTACTTGGCATATCAGGGAGGGATTGTCACATGCATGATCTCATATCAAGAAATAAACAACACTTGGCATGCATAGAAACATAGATCCATACATGAGTTCTTGGAAAGAAAGCTACATCATGTTTCCAAAGGTATACTAAACATAAACTAGATAATCATGAAAAAGATAGAATCTCCATAGATGGACGTCCCACCAGGCAACAACTCCTTAGATCTTTGGGTCCTTGGAATTCTCAAGATGATTCCTTCTCCTTAGCTCCAACTCCTGCGGACATCTCGTCCCCAGCCATGCAAAGGAAAAACAAACATGGTGAGTAAGCGGCATTGGCATGTTATAAAGCATAAAAATAACATATAAATTAATTTGACATAAACATGAACATACATTAACATTAATCATTTCTTGGCATCTTTTACATAAAGAATTTGACTAGAAGTATATGCTCCTCTCTTAATGCCCCATAAGGAGCCCATAATGCTCGGAAAGCCCATAACAAGGTGCATATAAATCTAAATCAAATTCCCTTAACCATGATCTTTCTTAGACTTTACTTATTTTCTTAATATCCTAAACTTAATCTTAATTGGGATTTCTCCCTCTTAAGCATGGATGGGAATCTCTTCCCTCTTAATCTTGGGTTCATGCATCTTAATCATAAATTATAATCTTAATGTGGTCTCTACTCTTAGACTTAGATTATAACAATCAACATCCAATAATCATATACATTGAGGAAAAACATGACATCATCATAAAGTGCTTAACAATATTCATAAACATTCAATAAACCAAAAGTTATCTATGCCAAGGGCATGGCCCGCTTACCTTGAGCTAAATCCCTTAAGTCAAACCTGGTTTGACTGGTTGGATCCTTTAATCACCTGAAATTAGCATGATTATCCTTTGTTATTCAAATTAAACCCTAATTTGTCCATATAAATATTGAGATGTGAAAACAACAAAATCAGTCGATAAAAACCACAAAATCAGATTCCTCATCGAAAATCATTTCCAAAACATATTTTTTTGTAATTTTCTGATAAACAGGCAATTTACTATGAATTTTACAAAAATAGGCCAATAGGAAATCGAGAAAAACCACGTCTGCTTATTGGGCCTGAGTCCTGAGTTGGACCAATCGGACTTGGCCAACTCAACGACGAGGCTTGCCACTGAGGCTCGCGATCAAAGCATAGAGGACAGGTGAAAATCCGAAAATACCCTTCTCGATTGAACACATCGAATAAAAAAACGAGGGGGCCAGGGGTCATTGCACTCCCTGGTTTCTTCCCCACCGCGATCCATGGCTTGAGCAGCAGCCGATCCTCAAATCCTGGGATCGGGATCACGAAGCAGTGTCCAACAGGGACAACCAAGAGCACTGTGGCCATCGTTGTTGCCACACAAACTCGACAAGCCCAAGGTGGGGTCTCATGGTGGCCGGGAGCTCCAGGAATGCTCCGCCGCAAAGCAAGAACAGGGGAGGATCTCGAACACTTGAAAACCAAAGGAGGCGATCGTAACAAGGAAAACAGACGGGAGAAGAACATTCCTTGAAGCAAAACGAAGCCAAAGGCCCTTCATGTGTGGCTGAAGCACCCCAGGGGCCAAAGCGACACTCACCGATGACGACCTCAAGGTCGGTCTACAGGGTGCGTCGACAAGGGCAACTTCAAGGCGAACTAACAGATGCAAGGTAGAAATCTGAGGTTAGGGAAACTCACCATATCTCCAATTTGGTCCGAGGCACCCGAGGAGACTGGGGCGGAGCCAAGGTTTCCGGAAACCAAAACCGAGCAGGTTGGGGTTGCTGGGGAATCTGTGGAAGAAATTGAAGAAGGTGGAGTTGAGGGTGAGGGTCGAAAGAGCTTCTGGGATGGTTAGGAGGGCTTGGGGTGCACTGAGGTAGTGGCTATGACATGGTGATCGAGAAGCAGCGGGAGCCCTAGTTTGGGTGTTTGTTCTACAGAGCACGAGAGGGCACGAGTGATGGTTTGCTCGGATCGGGGTGACAAGCCAGAGTCGTTGGCGAATAAATCAAGCGAAACGACCTCGTAATGAGGGAGAGAAGGATCGACGAAGAAACCACTGTGAAACGTCCCTTGCTCGTGGGGAATAATGGAGGAAGAAGAAGGCAGATCAACTGTTGATTGCTAGTCGAACGGTGTTGATGACCCGTGCAAGACCAGGGTAATGTGTGACAGAGTAAATGACCTAAACCATAGCGTTATATGTGTATAAATGCTAATTTCGATTAAATAGTAATGAAACAATATGTAACTCTCCCACAATCAATTAGAATATGCTTATTTTGATAATACATTGTTCCAATTATGTAAATACAACATAAAAGAGATGTGGCATTACCCCAAAGTTGTTGCAGTACCCAATATGCATCTACCAACGTGTAGCTTTGAGGTAAAGTAGAGGTATGCAATATCACTTCTATTCCAGCAATGTTAATCCTTAATTACATTTTTATGTGCTATAGAGGTCATCATGTATAGGTAGGAGCTTATTCTTAAATGCACTAGGAGAAGAAAGCTTATGGAATAGGTAAGTTATGAGCAGGAGAAACTATGTTTGCTTGTTTCTTTCGTGAGCTATATCTTAAAACTTATATGTTTCTTTGTAAGTATCCATGGTAGTTCGCACAAAGTGGATGCTACCATCAACTTGATGGCGCTTGACATCCACAACATACAAAAGTACATAACATATATATTATGAGAAGAAATGCCAATATGTTCTGATCCAGGGGATTCGCCAACCAAAACTAACCATAGATCAACCTATACATGAGTTTCCAACTGGAAAGGCTGCTACTCTTGTACTCAGTCCTATGTGTTGAGAGCTCTGGGAGTTGATGAGGACATGGCACATACCTCTACCATGTTTGCGATTGGAAGATTCAACACTAAAATTGAGATTCATAGGGCTGCTGAACTCACTGTGAATTAGGTGGAGGAACTAAGGGAGATGAGCACTCTTTATATTGTGCTTTGTAGTATGTAGTGGATAGATGTAGTCAGAAGAAGATACTGTATACATGTGTCTTTTTTCCATGCATATTGTAAAACAGGGGCTAGGTTAATGTCCTCCCCATGTGTACTCATTGTTAAAATATAAATAAAAGTATCATTATTGACATTGTAAGCACAACTCGATCTTGATTAACATTCATCTATTTTCTTATTGAAAACCCCTCTATATTGGCAAGTGACTGACTGGATACATAATGTCTCTCACTACATATGTATGTATAGTACATGATGTCTTTCACTACACACTAGCTATAATTGCATGTGTAGCAAGTGCTAATTTTTGCTATACATGAACTACAAATACAAATTGTAACCAATGTCATCTCTCCCTACATATTATAGGTACAATTTGAATTGTAGTCATACATTTGGCTACAATGGAAACTACATGTTTATGTGTAAGGACATTTTGTACCTACAATTAGGGTTACATATGAATTTGTAGCCAGAGAAATAACTAACTACAATTTTGAAAAATGTAGCCTAAACAATTAGATACACGAGTATTAGCTATATATTATAAATGTAAGGATAAATGTAGCCAAAGCTTTTGGCTACAAATTTTGGGGTTTTCACTACAATTTTTTTTTGTAGTTAAAGACCATATTTTTTGTAGTGACATTAACTAATAGTCAAAAATTAAGATCAAATTCGAAATCATACAAATAAGAATATGAATATAAATTATGTCTACAAAGGAATGATTAACTTCCACAACAATAATCATTTCAACAATAATAGATTTATCAACAAGATGAAAAAGGATTGTAACTGCATGAATTTGTAGGGAAATATGACATCACGTAGGCAATAGAAATTAAATTTTTATTGTCATATTCCCCATTAAACCAACGATTCACATCAATTACTATATAATGGAAAGGATGGTTTCAAGGATATACATGGTCCTAGAGCAAGTCTAGTGACAATCTCCTCATTGTTGTAGTCGTGCAATTGTCTTCTAGTTGCACTTGGACGACGTCTGCGGTGACTCCTGGACTTCACCATGGACATCAGGCTGATGTTGTCATCCTAGCAGGAAAAGTATACATGCCTATAGAGAAGTTCACATGGACCACCTAGAAGTCATATCATCTTACTAGAACGGACATGAATGAGTTGTACCTCCTATTGGTGTACTAGTCACCAACTTGCTCTCCCACAATTGTTCTCCCTTGCTATCCCTCCCTTTATTGGGTAGGACTTGCTTGGGTTCTCTCGGTTACCAAAACTAGAGAAGACAAAACAATTATCAGAGGCAATTGATGTGTCTAAGAAGCCCCCGATACCCCTCTATTTATAGGAGGGTTAGGGTCAGGGTTCACAGTTTGTGCGGGAGTGGAAGTGACCGAAATCTCAAGAATTTTCACAACATGTGAATGGAAAAACAGTCAGTTTGCTAGGTGAGCTGACCAGTTCGCCCAGTGAATCAGTCATTTCATCATGTTTTCCAATCGCATATGAATTGACAATTCTAGTCCAATTAATGCACACCATGATGTTAGTGCTAATTCTCATCACAATTGAATTTCACCATGAACCAGGCGTCTATCTTTATGAAATGGTCGTCTCGCAACCATGAACCAATCAGTTTGCTAAGTGAACTGATTGGTTTGTTCCCCGACTCAATCAAAACTCATCCAATTTAGTACTCAATCAACCTAACACTCCAATTGGTGCTTCACCACATGAGCCAACTGGTTGGGAGTCCAGTCACTCAATTGATGTTTAAATTGAATACCTAAACAGTTCAGTAATGAATTTAATCATCATTCATGATCAAAACCCCTATTCTATGTGTATCCTATGTGTGTGACCCTATAGGTCCCATGTTACGTTAGCATTGAATGTCCATAACTACTTATGTAATCACGAGCAAAGATCAGTGCATAGTCACACATAATTGCTACCCAAGTAAATGAAAAGTTGGAGAACAACTTCAACTTACAATATGTGATTGGTGTTGCAGTGTTTGTATAGTTCCTTTGTCACTGATATCCACATTGAACTCAATGCATGGAGCACTCATCCTCTTCAACATTTAATCTTTATTCCTTGCTATAACAGATTGTATGAGATATGTGTAAGCTCAATATCACATATTGACTCACATGTACATGGCCATGATTTTCTCAGTCTCGCTAATCAAGTGGACAAGATAGCATACTCCCATAGGAGGGACAAATCCCACCTACGCCACTCACAGTCATCCTCATGTGTCATAGTACGCCCGATCATCACCTTTATGACAACCCTTATTCAGGATCATGGTGGATGATGTCAAAGCATATTGAATGGAATGTGATGAGTGTAGTGACTTCAGGTCTAAGAACCACAATCACCACTAACACCATAAGATATGATTTTGACTACTAATTATGGTCTCCATGTATCACTCTTATGGTGGGTCTGTCTGATACATTGTTCTCTAACAAGTATCTATGTGCTTGGTTTGATATCATGTATCATAACTGATGAGATTCTATCATCAATTAACACACACTCTAGTCTTATATGTTATTGTCGTGTATCAGCTTTCCACAATAACATCCAACTAGGGACACAACAAGAATGTATATACTCTTAACATACATATGATATCATTGTTCAAGTCACGCACTTGAAGATATATGTCATTGAGTAATATCATTCTCTAGACATATATTATGTTATTTCATTATATCATAACTGAATAAAACATGATAAATTGGAAGCATGCCTTAATTATTAATAAAATCATTTACAAGTTATGCCATTACAATCATCATGTGATTGACTCTCTGGTCATACATACCAATAGACTCACACTTGCACTTAGAGCCAATCACTCATGACTCTCAATCCAAGTGATCTAACATGACTGTAACATCCCAATCTTGTTATGCAATTTTCCAAATTATTTTATTCCTTGCATGCCCTTTTCCTAATTAGATAATTGTTGAGGATTTAAATGCAATTTTCCCATGTTAATTTTGCAAAATCATTTTATTATGCTCAATAGCTCTCTTATCCTTGTTTTATTTAAAGAAATTTTTTTCATGTATATCTATGCCCTTTTGTTTAAGAAAAATGAGGATAAATGCTTTTATGAACAATTTTCTCTCTCATATGATAATTAGTAATTTACATGTTTAATTTCTTGTTTAATGGCCTCCATATTGTTAATTAAAAAGAAATAATATTTAGGGTACGTTTTTATGTTTTACAATCCTTATTTGAGAAATTTATGACTTTATATGCACTATTTATATTCATTTAAGTGCCCATGATGACTTTTGCTACATTAGGCCTAAAACATGTACAAGCATCAAATCCAATTTAATGGGAATATTCTATACCTTCTATTTTGCCTATGGTTCAAATTTGAACTCATTTGGCCCATGTTTGACACCCCAATTAAATTGGGAAAATTTTGAATATAAATTGACCAAGATTTGAATGCATTTTGTCTAATTAGGAGTGATGGTGGGTTAAAAGACGACAGATATAAACACTAAAATCTGAGAAAGTTTGACAACACAAACACAAAAGCAGATATAAACACAAATAGTTGGTTGTACTGTAAGTTTTTTAAAAGTAAAATCACCTTTAGAAAGTGCATACCAAAAAGTTTGAGGGCAGGGTTCTCAACATGGATCCTTGCAATGAATACCATTTGGCGGAAGGGTTCTCAACATGGATCCATGACTCCAAGCTTGACTAATTACATAACTTGATAAAGATGGGTTGTTGTTGCATTTTTCATAGTAAAGGAGATTAGGTTACTGGTCATTCAAGTCAAGAATATGAAATCCTCTTGTCCAATCCCACCCTAGGATATGAAGGCTTTATGACAATGGTTAAGGAGAATGGTAAAAGTGTGCATACACCATATGAATAATAATATGATAGAGAAGTGTGTAGATAAATCATAAGACCAAACCTTGTCTTTTGTAGTTTTTGTCTCATCAACCTTTGAGTTCATGGCATCATCACCAACGACAGGAGCAACATATATGTTATCTTTGTGCCTTTCTTCCTGGCTCTATTTTCACCCGTAGAACAATATTCAATGCATAGTAAAATCAAATATCCACAAAAATGAGAAAGATATAGTAACCTAAAAATGTTGATAGTTTTAGATATGGGAAATTAGAGAGGAAATAGGATACCCTTCATGGAATACATGAACCTTACATGGAAGTCCTAGTAGCTAATAATCATAGTAATAAGTTTCAATCAAGGAGAGTTGAGTACCCTTTCTCATCAAAAACTGTAAATAGAGGATACCACTCATCACCAGATCCTTCAATCAACAATAGTATTGGTTGGATCACTTCCCCTCTTCTCTCTATTTTCACCTTCTCATGTAATCAAAATAGGCTTATATGGTTGGTAGACTATTTGTTTCTGCATGGCTATGGGATTACTTTGTAATCTCCAAACATACTGCACATGCTGTAAAGCTACAAAATAGATAAAAGAACAAGAGGAAACATGCATTTGGATAAGGAAACATGGAATAATGACTTACCAGTTTTGCATCTGAGTATATGGTCTTTGCTCATCAACTTAAAACTAGTTATTGAGCCTATACTGTGGATTAGAAGTGGTGAACAGTAATTGGCACTTGTCTTAAATTTGGTTGTATATTATACTGATGTGTCTCATACCACCCTGCTCATACATTCTGACAACTGCATCAGCAACAAACTCATTATTGCTTCTCAGAATTGGTCTCAATAGTTTGATGAAGTTTCAACATGATAACTGCAACCAACTGCATGACTGTAGGAGCAGTCTCATCAGTGGAAGAACAAACAACTTCATTCAAAGTCTCATATGCAGTAGTTCAGAGACAAATTAATAGTTGCATGATTGTAGGAGCAACCTCATCTGTGGAAGAATGGAAAGCATCATTCAATGTCTCATAAGCAGCAATAAGGTGACAAAGGTGAGGCAAAACCCACATACTCATAACCTTGAGCAAGAAAAATAAAGAACCCCACACGAACAACCACACTAGGGATATCCTTCATGCACTACAACAATACAGTGAGGATATTTTGGCATTTCTTGACATTAACAACTAATTTCCCTTGCGAATGTTGTTCTTAATCTCTTGCCAAGACACCCCCCAATATCATTCAAGTTATCATCCTTAGAATACTTACTAATCAGGAGAAAATTCATAATGTAGCTTAAAACAATATTACTTAATGGTAATGCACATACCTAGAGAAGAAACTTATTGAGCACCCCATATCTTAGGTAATGAGACTGTTGTAGATAGATGGCACTCCCTTTGAATATTGGAAGTTCCAGTCCTCCTCCTATTGTCCATCATGGTACTTCTGCAGATAAATGGCCCTCCACCAAAACTCTCTCAACCATCTGCACTGCAGAATCTCCCAATGTGTTGATCTTATTGCAGTAGGTCCTTGAAACTAGTTGAGCTATATACTTTGCTTGTGGCAAGTTTGGGTTCCGCACCTATCCCTTCTACCCCTCCATTACAAAATGGATCTCCCCTTTCTATTACTAAACATTTATTGCTACTTCTCCAGCACAAACTACTTTTTTGCATGTCACTTTGTTGATAGCAGATTGTTCAGAATTTATTGGTCAAGATTTGTTTAAAGATGATTTATGACAAATTGATATACACATGACTGATGATCCTCCTAGAAATTTAGGAGTAAGGTCGAGAAAGAATCATAGAGCCTCTTACCGTGTTCTAGAACTGGAAGTGGATCAGATACAGATCCATAGAGCCTCTATGCATAGTAACATTTCTGGATTCACAGAGTTAAAGCATGTGATTTGCCACCTACCTCCAAAGTTTACATGAAACGAATATAACTAAGTGCAATGTCCCAACTTCTGTTTAATAAAGGACACCTTTTCAAACTTTACAAAAATGAAACTTATGATCTTGCATCTATTAGTGTAAAGATAAAGAAAAGCAGTTCTCAGTGATTAAGAACAGTAGCGTGTTTATTTCTAGTACTAAACTGCTATAAGTCACACCAAAGAAAATAGGTTGATCACATAGTATTAGACAAATCATGAATCAACCTCAAGCAAGCAAGCAAACAGATACCTCAATGTTGGTGCCTGCCCTGCAAATGAAACACTAACTTCAATTTTACCCTCTTATCTCTACTTCTAGATTCATATCTAACAAATAATTATCAACCTGGGCTATTAAGAAGCTACTCTAGAAGCTTTGCATACTATGTGTGATGTATGAAGATTCACTTATTATTCCTTGGTCCAGCTGTAGCAGTGACATGAACGATGCTTAACCAACATCAAGATATGTTTCCAATGACAAGCAATTTATCAACATACCAGAAAGAATTTGTCAGTAGATATGTTTCAGGCACTCAGTTGATCCTTAAGGGATAGCATTTATGTAACACCCCTGACCTGGGTTATGAACTAACCCTAGGTGTTTTGCTTAAAATTATGATTAAAGGCTTGTGGTTAACCCTTGATATGTCATTAAAGCTTTAGAAGAATCTATATTTTCATTTCTGCCCTTTTTGAACAATGTTGTAAGATTGTTTTGTTTAATAGAGACCTATGTGCAAATTAACCAATTAGAGGGGTTAACTTGCAAATTGCACATGTTTAGATGTTCCTCTGACGATGAGACATCATAATAATGAATATGATGAAGTGTTATGGGTTCTCCAAGTTTGGGCACCAAAATATAGCTTGTAGAGCAATCCTTGTACTTTAAAACCTAGTTTTGATGTAAAGTACAATTTACACAAAACCTGGGGTGCAACATGTAAAATATACCTTTTTGAGTATCTTTTATGACTCTTGGAATCAATTAGAGTAAATAAAATGAGGGGGGCGCCTCATTTGAGTAACTATATAAGAAGGATAATCATTGTAATTGAATAATCAAGATGTATGCAAAATGACCCTTATATATGTATGACTTAATAAAGTGTTTGGATTCTTTTCCTCTAAACCAAGGTTGAGAGATAAGTTTGCATGTTATGAGATGGGAGGAACGTGGCAAAGAAGTAGGAGAGGGGCGTGGAGGATATAGATGTAAAAGAGAAGAATTATTTATCATTGCCTTGGAAATATGCCCAAAAATATATAAGCAAGCTCTTTCCACCATCAAGGGATCGTTCCCTTCATTTCCTCTTCTCATCCTTTTTCTTTGGGCCGACTAAGGAGGAGTTTAGGAGCATAGGAGGACGACCAAGTTGATCTAGGTAAGTTTGGTCATCTTCTAGCTCAGATTCATGGAGGAATTTCCATTACAATGTTGGTTTGCTAGTATTCCTTACACAACTCTTGCTTCTAGCCATCTTCTCCATCCAATTCTTGAAGAAAGGACCTTGGATGACCCCTGGAGCTCAAGCCACCATTAAAGCTACGGAGCTTGGAGCTCTATATCATATTCTAAGGCAGGTTTTATAACTCTAAACCCTTAAACTTTGTTATGCATCTTTCTTTCTTGCAAAAGTAGTTTGTTCTTCTTTCCCCCATCCTTTCTTGCTTTCTTGCAACTAAAACCATGAAGAACAGACCTGGATCTGGAGGTAGAAGAAGGGGGCATGAATACCAATGTTACTTTAGCAAACGGTCTTGCACCCTTGGCCAAACGGTTTGCAAAACCATTTGGGGGTTTGCAAAACCGTTTGAGGGGCAAACGGTTTCACATGGTCGGTTGGAGAAAACGGTCTCCAAGACCATTTGGTTGAGTTTCCCAAGGGTTGACCGTTTGGGATTCCTGTTCATAATTATGTTGGTTGATAACCCTCCAAAGTTTAGGGATTAACTCCAAAGGAATCGTGCGTTGAAGGCAAATCAATTAGGTAAATCTAATTGGATTAAGTGCTGATTTTCAACCTGAATAACTTGACCTTTTTGGGAAAACGGTTTCAAAACCGTTTGAGTGCGTTGACCAAGAGTTGACCGTTTGAGATTATTGTTCCTAATGATGTTGTTTAATGACTCACCAAATTTTATGGGTTAACTCCCAAGGAATCGAGAGTTGAAGGTTAATCAATTAGATAAACCTAATTGGATTAAGTGCTGATTTTCAACCTGATTAACTTGACCTTTTTGGGCAAACGGTTTCAAAACCGTTTGAGTGCATTGACCAAGCATTTACCGTTTGAGATTACTGTTCGTAATTATTTTGGTTAATAACTCACCAAATTTGAGGTGTTAATTCTCAAGGAATCAGGAGTTGAAGGCTAATCAATTGGGCAAACCCTAATTGAAATTAGTGTTGAAATTCCAATGAGTTAATTTGAGATTTTGGGTTGATTAGACCAAACGGTTTCAAAACCGTTTGGGGATCACCCAAACGGTCTCAAGACCGTTTGGGGGTCACCCAAGACCTTTTGGAGATCTAGGGTTAAGTATGGATATGTGTTTGAAGATCCAAAGATGTGGTATGAACCCTAATCGGCTAAATACTGATTTTGCAAGTGAATGATATGATGTTTTGGGTTGATTGGCCCAAACGGTTTCAAAACCATTTGGGGATCACCCAAACGGTCTCAAGACCGTTTGGGGATCACCCAAGACCGTTTGGAGGTCTGGGGTTAAGTATAGTTGACCAATTGAAGGTCCAAAGGTACCAAATCATATTACAATTAAGTGTTGATTTGTTGATCAACTCGATAGACCAATCCTTGATAGAATTTCACTAGAATCCAAGGGTTGGATGAGCCAAACGGTCTCAATACCATTTGGAGCTCATCCAAACGGTCTCAAGACCATTTGGAGGTCACCCAAGACCGTTTGGAGGTCTAGGGGTGAGTATGGTTAAGCAATTGATGATCCAATGTTATTAAGTTAAAGTGTAATCAATTACTGTTTTGGTGATCAATCCAATGATCCAAACCTTAATTGGTTGACTTGGATTTTGGTGATATGATGGGAAAACGGTCTCAAGACCGTTTGGAGGTCATCCAAACGACCTCATGACCGTTTGGGGTCAGGTCATACCCAATTTGGATGATGGTTCTATGGTTTCAAAGTAACTAGTCTTACATTGATTAGTATTGAAGGATGATCGTTTCCAACCCTAATCCAATCCATCCAAACCCTAATTGGTTATCAATTGAGGATTAATTGAGGGTCACATCAGTTGAGTATTAACTTAATTGGCTCAATTGATAAATGGTTAACCATGGAATGAACGATTGAGGGGTTCAACATTGAAAACCCTAACTCAATTGAAAGTGTTAATACACTTTTTGGTCCATGCGGTTTTGAGGGTGTTTGGACCAAACGGTCTCAAGACCGTCTGAGTCCAAACGGTCTCAAGAACGTTTGAGACCAAATGGTCTCAAGACCGTTTGGGACCAAATAGTCTCAAGACCGTTTGGTGGTCATGCGGTTTCAAACCGTTTGGAGGTTGAAAGTGCAAAACCGTTTGGGGTCTTTTAAGGTCAAGATTGCTCAATGCTTTAAAGGCTTAGATGGTTTAATGGTTGATTAATATAAATCCTAATGATATATAAAGACATTAAGGGAACAAGTAATTAGTTGATTGAAGCATGTTATGATCAATGGTGAACATTACTAAAGTACCCTTGATGGGTTTAAGTAGTCAACACCTCTTGATCAAGCAAACCCTAATGAACATTGTAGTAATAATGTGACTTATGTTATCAAGGTTGAATTGACCTAACCTAATCATAAGAGATGTAAACATCATATAATAATAAGAGGGGAGAGAAGACTCCTAATATGAATGAGAATCAAGTAATATACTTCCAACATGTATGATTACACATAATTACGGTATGATCCTTTACAATGGGATCATGGAAACCATAATTATGATGATCAATGAATCTTAACCTAAGTGAAGACATGAATGGAAGTAATCTTCATTCATAATGATGGTATGATCTCAATTCACTACTATGTGAATAGTAAACCCTAATCTAGGGTAATGTGATGCTATGTGAATAGTAAACCCTAATCTAGGGTAATGTGATGTTATGTGCATAGTAAACCCTAATCTAGGGTAATGTGATGCTATGTGAATAGTAAACCCTAATCTAGGGTAATGTGATGCTATGTGAATAGTAAACCCTAATCTAGGGATATGTGATGATATGAACAAGTAACCCTAATTCTGAGTTATGCTTTTAAGCATGAAACTCCATGATTGAGAAATGAGATAGGAATCACTATTCCTAATCTAGTTAAGAGGTGGAATAACTCTTTTTGGATTAAATGAGAATCCTAACCCTAGAAACCAGTCGTGGTATTATGACACGGTTGTGGTGAGTCCTTTGTTGCACGATCGTGCAAGGTAGCACAGATGTGGTATCACATATATAATTTGAGAAGAACTTGTATTGTGATGTTATGATACAATATGCATGTTATTAGTAAATATTGATCATGCATGTTTTCATAAAGAGGTGATCATATCCAGGTAAGGATTATGATATCTTATGTATTGAAATTACTTTACATGTTTCAAGTATAATGATATGCTATGATACCTAGTGAATAGTAAATTATGAGTTCAAGTACCTAGATTCTATAATCATGATGATAAATTTAGAAAGGTACTTGATAAGTTGAGGAATTGAGATCCTAACACTTTGTGAGAAAATGTATGGCTACAGGCCATGACTCCCCAATAATAATGTCAGACATTAGATATATGATCTAAGTCTTAATAGAGTTAATGTTGTAATTATGGTTTTATAGTAAATAAATGCCATACATGTTCTTTTATTTCTTAAAAGATAAATGACATATGGGTTTATCAAATTATAGTTGTATTGCTTTAATTGGAAGAATGGTTTAATCTGCTAAACATTGTTTTCACTAATCCCAGACATATATAACTTCTTTGTGTACATTTACTCTCTTAAGCTGCAATAATTATGTTTTTGGCGAAGAGTTATATCTCTCGCTGGGACAATTTTATAATTGTCTCACCCCGTGGGAAACATATTTTTAGGTGGACGTGGGCGAGGAGGCAGAAATCCTTCAATAGGTGAAGGGCAACATCAACAGTACCAGGGATAGCAGTGACGTTTCAGGTGGAGACACTGGCTGTTATGCCACGTATAGATGTAGTTAGAGTCCTATGTGTCATCTCTGTACTCTCAGGTCCTCGGAGTAATAGTTAGTGCTTTCGAGTTTTTGGTCCAGTACCTCGAGATTTTTGTATCTTGCCTTATATAGTTAACATGGTAGTTGATGATTGTAATCTCGAGATACGACCTTACAGAGATGTACTGATGGATCAGTTTGTAAATAACTTATCATGCTTCTTTATGAAAAAGCTTTACCATTTAAAGATCTCTTCACATAAAGTTTTAAATTTTTAGTGATTTTTGGTAATCCGCTGCTTAGTGAACGTTTCTGCATTAGTTAATCTTGTTTTCTCGAGATAGACGTTACATTTAGTGGTATCAGAGCTCTAGGTTCACTGAGTCTATAGAGACATAGGACTAAGGTTGTTGAGTCTGTTCTAAGTGTTTTCCAGATTATCTGATAGTATCTTCTGCTCTCATAGGAGAAGAAGAACTTGAAGATGTCTGGACCACATGAAGAGCATGTTGCTGAGGGCAGTACTGCTGCACCAGGAGGAGGTGCAGGAGACCAGAATAGGGAGGGGCATGTACCTGAACAGCCCCAAATTGACCCAGCTGAGATAGAAAACCCAGCTCTCCATGCTTTATTTGATAAATTCCTGACAGCCATAATACACATAGCAGATAGGGTGCTACCATCTGCACCTAGGGCACCAGCCCATCAGGAAGGTTATGGAGCCGGTAAGACTTTTGAGAGACTTCGCCGGGTGGGAGCCATAGACTATGTTGGTACATCTGACCCAGCAGATGTTGATCTATGGTTGACAGAGCTAGAAAAGGCTTTCAGGATACTTGATATTCCTGAAGCTGAAAAGGTAAAACATGCGGTATACCTCCTAAAAGGGAGTGTTGGTAATTGGTGGATGATAGAGGAAGATAAGAGACCGGGCGAAGAAATAGAATGGGAGGTATTCCGACGAGAATTCGTCAATAGATACTTCCCTAAGACGTATCTAGATGAGAAGATCTCTCAATTTGAGAAGATCACACAAGGACATATGAACGTTAGTGAATATGAAGCTAAGTTCATGGAGTTGCTGCGGTTTTGTCCGCAGATGGTAGTTAGTGATGAAGAAAGAATTCAGCGTTTTGAAAAGGGATTGAACGCTGAACTAGCCACTCCTGTGTCTGACTTAGAGAACAGAGAAAGGTTTGCCACCTTTGTGGAGTCAATAAGAAGGATAGAGAGGTCAGAATTCGAGAAACAACAGACAAGTAGTAAGAAGATGTACACCCAATCTCAAGATCAAAGGCCTGAAAGTTTTAAGAAGCCAAGATTTTCTATACCGACAACAATATCAGGATTTCCTACCCAAACACAATGGATGTCAAGTGGAAGTAGGGATCATAGTAGTATACCAAGAAGACCCTTTGACATAGCATCAACATCAGTAATTGGATCGTATAGACACTTTGCACCCAGGATCTCTTACCAATGTAGACAACCGGGACATCTGGCAAAGGATTGTCCAGACAGGAATACAATAATGACTCAACCTCAAGGACATAGTCTGCAAGGCTCACAAGGGAGGAAATATAATAATAGAGGACGTGGACATACGTCCCAGACAGGTCAGATGAAATAAGTTTTGTTTTGATATTTCATATCAGGATTCTATGTGTTAAAGATATGAAAATTAATTGTTTTTGAATTCCTTTGACTAAGTCCTAGAAGGACACAAGGGAGATAAGAACTTATATCTTACTCAGTATTCTTTAAAACAATTTACAATCTCCCTTAATTGTGTATTAAAAGATAAGATATAGATGTGATACCTGAAGAATAGTCTAGTATGATAAATCATGTGTGTATAATGATAAAAAAAATGAATGAGGAATATGATGATAAGTAAAATACATACTACCTAATCTCAATACTTATATACCCTGGCCAGGTATATGGTTATTGTAGATAAGGCAAGTATGAAACTCTTAGATTGTTATCTTTTTTATTACTCTGATCAGGTAATTATTCTGAAACAATTAGAGAGTATAAGGAAATTAATGAGAAAAGCTAAGTGAAACTTCTAAATAAATATACTCAGTGAATCTTCTTAGTGAATACTTAGTGAATATACTTAGTGAATATACTCAGTGAATTTCCTCAGTGAATACTTAGTGAATATACTCAGTGAACTTCCTCAGTGAATACTTAGTGAATATACTCAGTGAACTTCCTCAGTGAATACTTAGTGAATATACTCAATGAATCATTAGTGAATATACTCAGTGAACTTCCTCAGTGAATACTTAGTGAATATACTCAGTGAACTTCCTCAGTGAATACTTAGTGAATATACTCAGTAAATTTCCTCAGTGAATACTTCGTGAATATACTTAGTGAACATACTTAGTGAACATACTCAGTGAATTTCCTCAATGAATACTTAGTGAATATACTTAGTGAATATACTTAGTGAACATACTTAGTGAACATACTCAGTGAATTTCCTCAGTGAATACTTAGTGAATATACTTAGTGAACATACTTAGTGAGCATACTCAGTGAATTTCCTCAGTGAATACTTAGTGAATATACTTAGTGAACATACTTAGTGAACATACTCAGTGAATTTCCTCAGTGAATACTTAGTGAACATACTTAGTGAGCATACTTAGTGAACATACTCAGTGAATTTCCTCAGTAAATACTTAGTGAATATACTTAGTGAACATACTTAGTGAACATACTCAGTGAATTTCCTCAGTGAATACTTAGTGAACATACTCAGTGAACATACTCAGTGAATTTCCTCAGTGAATACTTAGTGAACATACTTAGTGAGCATACTTAGTGAACATACTCAGTGAATTTCCTCAGTAAGTACTTAGTAAGCATACTCAATGAACTCCTTCAGTGAAAGCTTTTGAGACAAAATACTTAGTAAATTTACTTAGTGAAATCTTCCAAGACAAATTTCTTAGTGAATCTTCTTAGTGAATATTTCCAAATTAATTGATTAGCAAACTTTCTTACTGAACTATTTCAAATAAATAAAGGATTTCTGAGTGAATTATTTGTGTTAAGGTATGTATGTTTCTCTTTTGGTAAACATTTTTGGGTGATACTAGAAGAATGTTCTTTTATGCTTCTTCCTTTCAAAAGTATGGACACCTTATGTTAGGGGTTTATGCTTTGCACAAACATAAATAGTGATAAGAAGTAATTAATGAAAGGGACTTTATGTGAATTACAAATCTATAATATCATCATAATTTTGAGATAATATGGGGAAACTTGAGGGCCTTACTAATGAATAATATGTCCCTCCTTTTCACTGGGATTTCGGGGACGAAATCCTTGTTAAGGGTTTATAATTTGTAACACCCCTGACCTGGGTTATGAACTAACCCTAGGTGTTTTGCTTAAAATTATGATTAAAGGCTTGTGGTTAACCCTTGATATGTCATTAAAGCTTTAGAAGAATCTATATTTTCATTTCTGCCCTTTTTGAACAATGTTGTAAGATTGTTTTGTTTAATAGGGACCTATGTGCAAATTACCCAATTAGAGGGGTTAACTTGCAAATTGCACATGTTTAGATGTTCCTCTGACGATGAGACATCATAAGAATGAATATGATGAAGTGTTATGGGTTCTCCAAGTTTGGGCACCAAAATATAGCTTATAGAGCAATCCTTGTACTTTAAAACCTAGTTTTGATGTAAAGTACAATTTACACAAAAACTGGGGTGCAACATGTAAAATATACCTTTTTGAGTATCTTTTATGACTCTTGGAATCAATTAGAGTAAATAAAATGAGGGGGGCGCCTCATTTGAGTAACTATATAAGAAGGATAATCATTGTAATTGAATAATCAATATGTATGCAAAATGACCCTTATATATGTATGACTTAATAAAGTGTTTGGATTCTTTTCCTCTAAACCAAGGTTGAGAGATAAGTTTGCATGTTATGAGAAGGGAGGAACGTGGCAAAGAAGTAGGAGAGGGGCGTGGAGGATATAGATGTAAAAGAGAAGAATTATTTATCATTGCCTTGGAAATATGCCCAAAAATATATAAGCAAGCTCTTTCCACCATCAAGGGATCGTTCCCTTCATTTCCTCTTCTCATCCTTTTTCTTTGGGCCGACTAAGGAGTAGTTTAGGAGCATAGGAGGACGACCAAGTTGATCTAGGTAAGTTTGGTCATCTTCTAGCTCAGATTCATGGAGGAATTTCCATTACAAGGTTGGTTTGCTAGTATTCCTTACACAACTCTTGCTTTTAGCCATCTTCTCCATCCAATTCTTAAAGAAAGGACCTTGGATGACCCCTGGAGCTCAAGCCACCATTAAAGCTACGGAGCTTGGAGCTCTATATCATATTCTAAGGCAGGTTTTATAACTCTAAACCCTTAAACTTTATTATGCATCTTTCTTTCTTGCAAAAGTAGTTTGTTCTTCTTTCCCCCATCCTTCCTTGCTTTCTTGCAACTAAAACCATGAAGAACAGACATGGATCTGGAGGTAGAAGAAGGGGGCGTGAATACCAATGTTACTTTAGCAAACGGTCTTGCACCCTTGGCCAAACGGTTTGCAAAACTGTTTGGGGGTTTGCAAAACCGTTTGAGGGGCAAACGGTTTCACAAGGTCGGTTGGAGCAAACGGTCTCCAAGACCGTTTGGTTGAGTTGACCATTTGGGATTCCTGTTCATAATTATTTTGGCTGATAACCCTCCAAATTTGAGGGATTAACTCCAAAGGAATCGTGAGTTGAAGGCAAATCAATTAGGTAAATCTAATTGGATTAAGTGTTGATTTTCAACTTGATTAACTTGACCTTTTTGGGAAAACGGTTTCAAAACCATTTGAGTGCGTTGAACAAGCATTGACAGTTTGAGATTATTGTTCCTAATGATGTTTGTTAATGACTCATCAAAAATTATGGGTTAACTCCCAAGGAATCAAGAGCTGAAGGCTAATCAATTAGATAAACCTAATTGGATTAAGTGCTGATTTTCAACCTGATTAACTTGACCTTTTTGGGCAAACGGTTTCAAAACCATTTGAATGCGTCGACCAAGCATTGACCGTTTGAGATTACTGTTCCTAATTATGTTGTTTAATAACTCACCAAATTTGAGGGGTTAATTCTCAAGGAATCAAGAGTTGAAGGCTAATCAATTGGGCAAACCCTAATTGAAATTAGTGTTGAAATTCCAATGAGTTAGTTTGAGATTTTGGGTTGATTAGCCCAAACGGTTTCAAAACCGTTTGGGGATCACCCAAACGGTCTCAATACCGTTTGGGGGTCACCCAAGACCGTTTGGAGGTCTAGGGTGAAGTATGGATATGTGTTTGAAGATCCAAAGATGTGGTATGAACCCTAATCGGCTAAATACTGATTTTGCAAGTGAATGAGATGATGTTTTGGGTTGATTGGCCCAAACGGTTTCAAAACCATTTGGGGATCACCCAAACGGTCTCAAGACCGTTTGGGGATCACCCAAGACCGTTTGGAGGTCTGGGGTTAAGTATAGTTGACCAATTGAAGGTCCAAAGGTACCAAATCATATTACAATTAAGTGTTGATTTGTTGATCAACTCGATAGACCAATCCTTGATAGAATTTCACTAGAATCCATGGGTTGGATGATCCAAACTGTATCAAGACCATTTGGAGCTCATCTAAACGGTCTCAAGACCATTTGGAGGTCACCCAAGACCGTTTGGAGGTCTAGGGGTGAGTATGGTTAAGCAATTGATGATCCAATGTTATTAAGTTAAAGTGTAATCAATTACTGTTTTGGTTATCAATCCAATGATCCAAACCTTAATTGGTTGACTTGGATTTTGGTGATATGATGGGAAAACGGTCTAAAGACCGTTTGGAGGTCATCCAAACGACCTCAAGACAGTTTGGGGTCAGGTCATACCCAATTTGGATGATGGTTCTATGGTTTCAAAGTAACTAGTCTTACATTGATTAGTATTGAAGGATGATCGTTTCCAACCCTAATCCAATCCATCCAAACCCTAATTGGTGATCAATTGAGGATTAATTGAGGGTCACATCAGTTGAGTATTAACTTAATTGGCTCAATTGATAAATGGTTAACCATGGCATGAATGATTGAGGGGTTCAACATTGAAAACCCTAACTCAATTGAAAGTGTTAATACACTTTTTGGTCTGTGCGGTTTTGAGGGTGGTTGGACCAAACGGTCTCAAGACCGTCTGAGTCCAAACGGTCTCAAGACTGTTTGAGACCAAACGGTCTCAAGACCATTTGGTGGTCATGCAGTTTCAAACCGTTTGGAGGTTGAAAGTGCAAAACCGTTTGGGGTCTTTTAAGGTCAAGATTGCTCAATGCTTTAAAGGCTTAGATGGTTTAATGGTTGATTAATATAAATCCTAATTATATCTAAAGACATTAAGGGAACAAGTAATTAGTTGATTGAAGCATGTTATGATCAATGGTGAACATTACTAAAGTACCCTTGATGGGTTTAAGTAGTCAACACCTCTTGATCAAGCAAACCCTAATGAACATTGTAGTAATAATGTGACTTATGTTATCAAGGTTGAATTGACCTAACCTAATCATAAGAGATGTAAACATCATCTAATAATAAGAGGGGAGAGAAGACTCCTAATATGAATGAGAATCAAGTAATATACTTCCAACATGTATGAATACACATAATTAGGGTACGATCCTTTACAATGGGATCATGGAAACCCTAATTATGATGATCAATGAATCTTAACCTAAGTGAAGACATGAATGGAAGTAATCTTCATACATAATGATGGTATGATCTCAATTCACTACTATGTGAATAGTAAACCCTAATCTAGGGTAATGTGATGCTATGTGAATAGTAAACCCTAATCTAGGGTAATGTGATGCTATGTGCATAGTAAACCCTAATCTAGGGTAATGTGATGCTATGTGAATAGTAAACCCTAATCTAGGGTAATGTGATGCTATGTGAATAGTAAACCCTAATCTAGGGAGATGTGATGATATGAACAAGTAACCCTAATTCTGAGTTATGCTTTTAAGCATGAAACTCCATGATTGAGAAATGAGATAGGAATCACTATTCCTAATCTAGTTAAGAGGTGGAATAACTCTTTTTGGATTAAATGAGAATCCTAACCCTAGAAACCAGCCGTGGTATTATGACACGGTCGTGGTGAGTCCTTTGTTGCATGATCGTGTAAGGTAGCACGACCGTGGTATCACATATATAATTTGAGAAGAACTTGTATTGTGATGTTATGATACAATATGCATGTTATTTGTAAATATTGATCATGCAGGTTTTCATAAAGAGGTGATCATATCCAGGTAAGGATTATGATATCTTATGTATTGAAATTACTTTACATGTTTCAAGTATAATGATATGCTATGATACCTAGTGAATAGTAAATTATGAGTTCAAGTACCTAGATTCTATAATCATGATGATAAATTTAGAAAGGTACTTGATAAGTTGAAGAATTGAGATCCTAACACTTTGTGAGAAAATGTATGGCTACAGGCCATGACTCCCCAATAATAATATCAGACATTAGATATATGATCTAAGTCTGAAGAGAGTTAATGTTGTAATTATGGTTTTATAGTAAATAAATGACATACATGTTCTTCTGTTTCTTAAAAGATAAATGACAGTTAATGTTGTAATTATGGTTTTATAGTAAATAAATGCCATACATGTTCTTCTGTTTCTTAAAAGATAAATGACATATGGGTTTATCAAATTATAGTTGTATTGCTTTAATTAGAAGAATGGTTTAATCAGCTAAACATTGTTTTCACTAATCCCAGACATATATAACTTCTTTGTGTACATTTACTCTCTTAAGCTGTAATAATTATGTTTCTGGCGAAGAGTTATATCTCTCGCTGGGACAATTTTATAATTGTCTCACCCCGTGGGAAACATATTTTTAGGTGGACGTGGACGAGGAGGTAGAAATCCTTCAATAGGTGAAGGGCAACATCAACAGTACCAGGGACAGCAGTGGAGACACTGGTTGTTATGCCACATATAGATGTAGTTAGAGTCCTATGTGTCGTCTATGTATTCTCAGGTCCTCGGAGTAATAGTTAGTGCTTTCGAGTTTTTGGTCCAGTACCTCGAGATTTTTGTATCTTGCCTTATATAGTTAACATGGTAGTTGATGATTGTAATCTCGAGATACGACCTTACAGAGATGTACTGATGGATCAGTTTGTAAATAACTTATCATGTTTCTTTATGAAAAAGCTTTACCATTTAAAGATCTCTTCACATTAAGTTTTAAATTTTTAGTGATTTTTGGTAATCCGCTGCTTAGTGAACGTTTCCGCATTAGTTAATCTTGTTTTCTCGAGATA
The DNA here is from genome assembly GCA_963693085.1 of Alisma plantago-aquatica. Classification (NCBI taxonomy): domain Eukaryota; kingdom Viridiplantae; phylum Streptophyta; class Magnoliopsida; order Alismatales; family Alismataceae; genus Alisma; species Alisma plantago-aquatica. The sequence continues at coordinate 349,422,366 of OY856410.1, read as the reverse complement.
GACGTTACAATTTATAAGTAGTGTGGAGTAATTCCCCTATACTTCATTTACTGACTGATGCAGATATACATAATTTCATGTCTTTGTAAGTTGGCTTCAAACAGAGGGGAGTGAGGATGACTTCACAATGGGTGTTATACTTGTCTAGTTGTGTAACTTAGATGGAACAACAATTTGTCAAATGCTAAAGCAACACCACGTTTACTCATAGTGCATGGACTATTGTGTTGTATTAAGAGTTATGAAGTGGAGTAGTGAAACTTAAAATAAAACATTAGATCATGTTACCACATTGAGTACCTCCTCGTCACCCCCTTCTATTGGCTCAATTAGAATAAACTTAGATGTTGGTTTTGTTCTGCGCTAAAAAGTGAGTGTTGGAGCAATATTCAAATATCACTTGGTCACTACCATTATAATGATAGCAAAGACGGTTCTTGGGAGCTGGAATGGTTTGGCTACAAGAATCTCTTGGTATCCTTAATTTTCTGTAGGTTTTTGAACATTATGACCTTGAAAATATTGAGGTAAAGACCGATAGATGAATACTCTTAACAGAATCAATTACTCACTTGAAACTACAAATGTCATAGCTCACCTTTATTGAGAATAGATGCTTGAGTATAGGGATTGTCCTTAGTTCACAATTGTCTTTGAAGATGGGTATTGGGAAAATAGTTGTAACAGTCAAATATTAAGTACGAAAGATTATAGGAGAGAAGTATTGAGAAGTATTTAGTAAAAAATGAAAACACTTCAGAAAAATATATAAACATAGCTCAGAACCTGTAGAGGTAGTGGTATGATGATCAACATTGAAGTAGTACCCTTCAAGCAACTTTGGCTGGACAATCAACAAGATCCATAGTCACCAGCAATAATACTACGTCATAGAATCATCAGTGACACAAAAAGGAATGAGACAATATCAAAAGGATGATGCAACCGTGAATTAAAAATGATTACCATATAGGAGGATAATATTAACTTTTGTTTTATATTATTAATAGCCAAAACGTAAGATCTTTGAATACTTCTTTCAACTTCAGTAAGAAGACAAAAGTACTATTTTTCTTATGTAACTATAACATTTGACTATCAAATGGCAAAAGATCATGCCTCTAAAAGGCTTATATTCTAAAAAATCAAGGCTCTAAGGACCAAGTGCACATTTACTATTTTTATAGAATTGATTGCCACTATAGAGCACTAATAGGAGATAAAAGTTCATATCTGATCTGTAGAAATAGAGAGAGATCTCATGCATTTTACCAAGCAACTAGGCCCAAGGCATTAAAGCAATTAAGCATTCCATTAAAATAGGAGAAAATATCATCGGCCACCAATAGATCATAGAAGAGAAGCCTGGAGCAAAAAGCATCTGCTATACAAGAAGGCTGGAACAAATAGTTCATCAGTATATAATATTCAATCAGGTATAATGTTTCACTACTTATAAAACAATCTAGTACTTAAGTACTGATATATATGAATGCCAGGTACCTGAGTGCCAAGAAACAATATTCTATTGGTTAGGTACAAATCTAATTGACTTCCTGTTATGCAAAGCAAACTATTGCTCTTGTACTCGAGTACTGACATAAAATTATTAATTGGTGTTTGAGTATCCACCAATCGTTAGTCAAATATGTTAGTACTAAAAGTGTGGGGGCATACGTATGGCGTGTTGACAGTTTACTTTTGGGGGCACAAGTAAGGTGTGTTAATAATTCAATGTTGGGGGCACTTAGTAGTGACAACGGTGTCACCAAAAGTGGATTGATGCGGTATGATATTTGGTTAGTCAGTATAGAAATGTGGGCTAGAGAATTTTTAGGAAACCCCACTTCCCTCTATGAACTTAATACATAGGAACGTGAAACTTGGAGCATCTACAACCAATCATTTCAGTCTAGAGCATATGTAGGTTCTGAATATCTTCTATCTTTGGTTGAATATGGGGAAGCACCCATTGGCACCCCAAACTCTATAGGCTGTAAAGAGTGTGGAGGGCATCAGCCCAAAGTTGAAAACCGCCTCAAACCACAATTTGACGTGGTAAAGCTTCTTGTAAATCGTGTGAGAGTCTCTAAATCTACAAATAGACTTAAGTAATGTATTTCTTCCTTCTTTCGCATCTTCTCTTGACCCTAAATATTTGACCAAGGAACCATCTCCTTGAGCCACCTCACAATGTGTAGAAGGGCTTGGTAGCTTGAGTAGACTCTGTTGAAGCCAACCACAACAATGCTTGTAGCTACCAGTGTTAGAAATAGGAGGCTGGATTCTCTTAACTAAAATCACTGATCGTTTCATTGAGTGGATGGAGGATATGGCATTAAAGATTAATCCAACCTAGGCCAACATATGTTATAGAAACCTGAGATTATGCTCTTACAAAAGAAGATGCCAAGCTTGGACCTACCATTGCTATATAGGAGTGATGCGCTTGTAGATCAAAAATAAATATATAGAAATTTTGTTTCAATGATGATGGGTAATAGAGTGGTATGTAAGCTAGATAAGAATCTTTAATGTAATAAGTTTGGTTAGAATATAAATTATATTACTATAGTAATGGAAATGGAAACCATAATTAAAATAATGGAGAAATGGCACACCAATCTACATATGAAATATTAAAATTTTCCAAAAAGGTATGAACCCAACATCAAAAGGACCAACTTTTTATGTCAAAGCAAGGTATGCACATGTGAAAATAGATCACCTACAATCCAGAACCTAGGTATCTATTTCATAAACAACTGAGTAAAATTGTATTATACCCTGTTCAACATAACTAATGTTAATGAGATATACTTGGGCTTGAACATGGCATTGATTAGTGTGTCTTTTTCCACCAACATTATGATTACAAATGGAAATCTAACATTCCCATAATCTTAGACTTTGATTTTGATTTCAAGATTAAATTTCTGGCTTGGGTGATAATAGTGAAGAAAACTTATTCTCAGTATTTAAATGTAAAAGTAAAATTTAACTATAACACTCTACCCTATAAGATTGCATTTAGCTACCAAAAGCTTCCATTTAAAACCCCCGGTCCACCAGAACAGGAAGCAGGCTTGACCTTCCTTCATTGCAATTTTCTATTGTACTACATTAAGAAATTAGTGGGGTAATTTTTGTGGGCTCCGATCTCCAAACCACGAATTAATCCCGATTTAAACATGTGCGGAAGCAATCGGTAAACAGCGGAAGACAAAAATCACGGGAAATTAAAACTTTTCGAGACAAGAGCCTGAAACCACAAACCTTTTCCATAGAAAAAGGATTTAACTGTTTACATCACTGATAATTACTTCTTGAGTAATTATATACAACATGATACAAAAATCCTCAAGAATTCATACTCCAAAACACTCCAGGACCTGAGAGTACATAGGACACATAGGACTTGACTCTAACTACACCATGAAGCAGGCTAGATCTCCACCTGAGATATTTACTGCTCCTGATGCTGCTGTTGCTGGGATTGGTCACCTGTGTTCTTGTTCCTCCGTCTTCGACGACCACCTAAAAAAGTAGAAGTCTACGGGGTGAGACAATTATACATAATTGCCCCAGCGAGAGTTATAACTCTCCACTAGGCTTTATAAGCAAAGCAAGGAATAACTAAAGCAATAAGAGCCTTCAAGATATTCACTAGCAGTTCTGATGATAAGCAAGAGTTCAATCAATATTAAAATATGAGAACATCTATGCTATTCAAGGTAACATCAATCAAGTAACTCGTAGATAACTCTAACAGATATACTACGTTGTTGATTATGTTTTTCAAACATTATTGTTATGCCCTGTGGAGATGAGGCTTACCACTCATACTCCAACTGATCTCTAAGAAGTCACATCAGTATCATACATAGGTCATTAAAAGAGCCGGATTCTTATGACCTTCACCTTCCTCAGTCAGTTAGAGGATTGTTTGATAGACATCTGGCGGGATGTCCTTTAATAATAGCTCTCCAGGGTAAACTGGACCTTCGCTATTTTTAGAGTTACAGTGGCATTCTGTACCCTCTTCGCCATCGGAAGATTTCTTGTTTATCTTTCACCGATACAGTATTTGTGTCTTCAAGGGAGTGTAGATATACATCTCACCTTTAGGACTTTATGGTGGGGTCTGATGGACTACTAGAATCTACATCATCCTCTCACCTTTTCTTTTATAGTGAAGGTATGATGGACTACAAGAATCTACATCAAATACCTACACTAGGATGTAAGGTTCTACACATCCATGTACCCCACATACTCAAAAGTATGTGATCCAGGAGTTCCCTGAGGAAAACCTGTTTCACCATCATTTAGACTCTGACAATGATGGATCTATGATCAGGGCTCTACGTTTCACTTGATTAGTTAGGTACATTCAGTATTCATATCATCATATAAATCGTTAGCATCACAGCTATATATGAGAATACTAAAATGTAGCAGGCCTAACTTATTTCAATTACCAGTTCTCAATTATCTCATCACAAGTCATCTGTCAAGCATGACCTTGATGGTGTTTATGGCTCTTACAGCCCATAAGTCACAAAAGATGTCACATAGCAGTGCATCAAGATGATTCACTATTCATAAAGCTTAAGACATGCTTTCAATGAATATAACATGGTATTTCATACCTGGATATGACCATCATCTCATAACAACCTGCATGGTTAATTCAACAGATAATAGTAAACAATTCAACAATTAGGGTTTACTATTCATCTTACATGTCATCACCCTAAAATTAGGGTTTACTATTCACTCCATGGTGATTTGTACTCATTACATCATCATGTAAGAGAAACATCATCATTAGTGTTCTTAATTAAGATTAAGATCCATTAGATATCATAATTAGGGTCTCCATGACCTCACATAGGTGGGTCATTCCCTAATCATGCACATTCATGTGTAATTGAAGTATCTCACTAGAGTTTCCACCTAAAAAGGGTACTTTCTCTCTCTAGGATACTCTCTCTCTCTAGAAATACTTTCTCTCTCCTCTTACTAGTAGATGGTGGCAACACCACTCTAGATCAGGTTGAGATAAGTTTCCATTGACTAACATAAGCCAAAACATCAACATCATATGTTTAGGGTTTGATTAGAACAAGGTTTTACCCCTTTAGACCCCTCAAGGGTATTTTGGTAATTTGCCACATGATCACCATCATGGGTTAACTCACTAATCACATAGTCCCTTAATGACCTAGGTTACCATTAGGGTTTAGTTTGGATCATTATTGAACTAATTACATCATCAAATGGTTAAGTACAAACCATCACCAACCTCCAAACGGTTTCAACCTTCAAACGGTTTCAACCACCCAAACGGTCTTGAGAACGTTTGTAGGTGAAGACCATTTGGAAGGGTTGACTTCCAAACCGTTTGGAGCTTCAATCGATTTGAGACCGTTTGATCAGAATTGCTTGAGATCGATTGGACCAAACGATCTTGAGGTCGTTTGAGCCCAAACGGTCTTGAGACCGTTTGGTCTCAAACGGTCTTGAGACCGTTTGGATCCAAACGGTCTTGAGACCATTTGGTCCAAATGGGCCCAAACCGTTTGGACCTCCAAAGTGGTTCAAAGGTTACCAATGTTCATGGATATGTGTGTTGAAGCCCTCAATTGGTTAAAGCTATGCTAACCACTTATAAATTGAGTCATTTAGGGTTATCCTTAACCACTTAGACATCCAATTGACCCTCAATTGCAAGCCAATTAGGGTTCAATCGTTCTTAATTAGGGTTTCAAATCGATTGGTCATCAATGTTCAACAATGTGAATCAATTCAAGGTTGAACCTATCAATTGACCTCCAATTGGGCTCAAACTTGGCCCAAACGGTCTTGAGGTCGTTTGGACATCATCCAAACGGTCTTGAGACCGTTTGCCCAAAGTTTGACCAAAATCCAAGTCGTTTTGACTAAGGTTGAAGTCCAATTGGGTCAAAATCAGCAATTTTCATCAATTCATCAATTTCCTACAATTGGACCCTCAAACCATTAGATTAACTTAACCCTAGACCTTCAAACGGTCTTGGGTTGTGCCCAAACGGTCTTGAGACCGTTTGGAGGAATCCCCAAACGGTCTTGAGACCGTTTGGGTCCTTCAACCCAAAACTGAACAAGATCTATATGTCAAATCAGCACTCTTTCACCCGATTAGGGTTTCATGTTGAAGTACCTTCAACTCTCAATTGATTAAGAATTAGACTTTGATTCTTTGCAGAGATGAAATTCAATATGTTAGGAACAGACCCTCAAACGGTCGTCCCTTGGTCAACTCTTTCAAACGATCTTGAGACCGTTTCAATCCAAACGGTCTTGCCAGACCGTTTGAGAGCAAACGGTTTGAAACCGTTTGAACCCAAACGGTTTGCAACCGTTTGGACCAAAAGGGTCCAAGGTCGTTTGAAAAAGTAACATAGGGAATCACGCCCCTCATCTTCAACCTCTTGCAAGGTCGGTTCCCCCACTGTTTTGCTTGCAAACATGCAAGGAAGAAGGGAGGTAGAAGAAAATTTTACCAAGTAAAATGCAAGAATTAAGCATACATATAAAGCATGAGTTTAGAGTTATAAAACCCGCCTAAAGGTTGATCTTAGAGCTCCAAGCCTTCAAGCTCCAAGCTTTAATGGCGTCCTTGAGCTTCCACAACTTGGTCAGAGGTGAATTCTCCAAGGAAACGTTGCTTTGGTCGGCTAGAACAAGAAGACTAAGTAAGCTAACCATAAAACCAACCTTAGAAAGTGAATTCCTCCATGAATTCGAGCTAGATGGTGGGGTTCTCTTACCTAGAACAGGTTGGTCGGCCCCCCCCTGAGCTCCAGAGCTATCCTTGGACGTTTGAGCAAGAAAATAAGAGAAGTGAAGGAAAGAAAGTTCGTTCACTTAATTGCAAGGAAAAGGGCTTATATACTTTAGCCCTTTTTCCACTACAAGAACCTCTCAAAAGTGGTAATCACATCTAGGTCCCTCCTTGCTCAAAGGCACGTCCAAACTCATCTATCCTTATGCAAATCTCATGAATTCTCAAGATCTAAGGGTAAAGGAATCCAACCTTCAACTAGGGTACATACATGAAAGGGTTTCATACCCATTTTAGGTGATTTCTATCACAAAGATCATTTTTCTCATCTGATTATTAAATGATGTATCCCTTTCATCATTTCTACTCTAAATGATGACAAGAGTCATAAAAGATGTTCTAGATATTAATAATTACAACTTGGACCCCTCAATTTGGGTAAATTGCTTCCACAGCTGCACCTTGGTGCTCAAGCTTGGGAAATCCCTCAAACTTTACCATAACCATTCTCATGATGTCTCAACATCAAAGGAACATCTTATCTTGTGAATTTTGCAAGTTCAACCCTTAAACTGGGTAATTTGCACATAGGTCCCTGCATACAACATAATGCTACAACTTTATACAAAAAGGAGCAATATTGAAAGTAAATGTTCCTGAGGAACTTAATTACATGCCAGGGAGTGTTCACAAGTATATTAATTACATATTTAGGCAAAACTTCCAGGGTTAGGTCATAACCCAGGTCAGGGGTGTTACAAATTCTTTACCCCTTCAAAAGGATTTCGTCCCCGAAATCGATAAAGCATATTATAAGAAAAGAGCAGGATATTTTCTTCTCATTTCATCTTCTAGTTCCCAAGTGGCTTCTTCAACACCACGATGGTTCCAGAGGACTTTTACAAGGCTTATATCCTTCTTCTTTAACTTTTTAGTTCTGTTATCGAGGATTGACACTGGTCCCTCCTCATACGTTATATCTTCATTCAATTCTACTTCCATAGGTTGTAGAACTGACTCGGTATCTGGATGACATTTCCTCAACATGGAAATGTGAAACACAGGGTGCAACTTCTACAACTCCTGAGGTAACTCTAGTCTATAGGCCACCTTTCCAACTCTTTCAACAATTGGATAAGGTCCCATAAATCTAGGAGCTAACTTTCCTTTCTTCCCAAAACGAAGGACTCCTTTCCAAGGTGAGACCTTGAGATACACTCTGTCTCCAACCTGGAATTCTAGGGGTCTACGACGTTTATCGGCATATGATTTCTGTCTATCTTGTGCAATCTTAAGCTGTTGTTGTATTATTTTAATCTTTTCTGTAGTTTGCTGCACAAGATCAGGGCCTAACAACTGGTGTTCACCAGTTTCATACCAATACAAGGGTGATCTACAACGTCTTCCATATAAGGCTTCATATGGTGCCATATCAATGCTATGTTGATAGCTATTGTTATAGGCAAACTCTATCAAGCTTAGATGTAGATCCCAACTCCCGGTAAACTGGAGAACACATGCTCTCAACAGATCTTCTAAGGTCTGTATAGTCCTTTCTGACTGTCCATCAGTCTGGGGATGAAAGGCTGTACTAAACCTTAGCTTGGTGCCTAGGGCTCTGTGTAGCTGTTCCCAAAAGCGACTTGTAAACTGGGGACCTCTGTCAGAAACTATAGTGACAGGAACTCCGTGCAAACGCACTATCTCTTGAACATATAACTGGGATAACCTTTCAGCAGAATAGGTTGTTTTGACAGGTAAGAAATGTGTTGTCTTTGTCAACCTATCAACAATTACCCAAATGGAATCATGTCCTTTGTTTGTCCTGGGTAGGCCAACAACAAAGTCCATGGTCACATGGTCCCACTTCCACTGTGGTATGGGTAAGGGTTGCATTGTTCCTGCAGGTCTCTGGTGTTCAGCCTTGACCTGCTGACACACAGGACACCTCAGAACAAACTCAGCTACATCTTTCTTCATCTTAGGCCACCAATACATATCCTTCAAGTTTCGATACATCTTGGTGCTCCCTGGATGCATAGCATACATCGAAGAATGAGCTTCTTCCAGGACTAACTTCCTCAGGTTGTCCACATCTGGCACTATCATCCTTCCATGATAGCATGCCACCTGGTCATCTGACTCATGAAAACCTTCTAGTTTCTCATCACCAAACTCAGATCTAATCTGCTGTACATAAACATCTACTTGTTGTGCCTCCTTTATCTGCTCTCTTAAGGTAGGTTTAATCTGCATCTCAGCCAACAGACCAGCTAACAATGATGCCTTCAACTGCACATTGTCTTGCCTTAAAGAGATAAGCATATCTCTTTTAGAGCATACTAAGGAACTTAGTTGTGCTCTATGCATGGTTGATGTTGCTGATTTCCTACTCAGGGCATCTGCAACCACATTGGCCTTGCCCGGATGGTAATCAATCGTACAATCGTAGTCCTTGATTAACTCCATCCAGCGACGTTGCCTCATATTAAGCTCATGCTGAGTGAAGATGTACTTAAGGTTCTTGTGGTCTGTGAAAATCTGAAAAGTTTCTCCGTAGAGATAATGTCTCCAGATTTTCAAAGCATGGACCACAGCAGCTAACTCTAGATCGTGTGTCGGATAATTCTCCTCGTGTTTCTTAAGCTGTCGAGAAGCAAAAGAAATCACTTGTTTATCCTGCATCAACACACATCCAAGTCCATTCTTGGAGGCATCACAAAAGATTATATATTCCTTTCCTTGCTCAGGTAACACAAGCACAGGTGCACTCGTTAACCTCTCCTTCAACAGCTGAAAAGACTGTTGACACTTATCACTCCAAGCAAAAGGAACATCCTTTCAGGTTAACTTGGTCAAAGGTAAGGCTATAGAACTGAAATTCTTAATAAACCTTCGATAATAACCAGCTAACCCCAAGAAACTTCTAATCTCCGTCGGTGTCTTCGGTTGTTCCCACTGCAGAACAGATTCTATCTTTGCAGGGTCAACACGAATTCCCGAGGCAGATACCACATGTCCAAGGAAGGATACTTCAGATAACCAGAACTCACACTTACTAAACTTAGCGTATAGCTTATGTTCCCTTAGCAAGGTCAAAGTCTGGCGAAGGTGTTGCTCATGCTGCTGAGCATCCTTACTATAAATCAGTATGTCATCTATGAAGACGACAACACACTGATCAAGAAAAGGTCGAAAGACTCTATTCATGAGTTCCATGAATGCAGCTGGTGCATTGGTTAGTCCAAACGACATAACCGTGAACTCATAGTGACCATATCTTGTCCTAAAGGCAGACTTGGATATGTCACTGTCCTTAATGCGGATTTGATGATATCCAGACCTTAAGTCTATCTTGGAAAAGACTGTTGCACCACGCAACTGGTCGAAGAGATCATCAATCCTCGGCAAAGGATACTTATTCTTTATTGTTACTTTATTGAGTTGTCTATAATCAATGCACAACCGCATTGATCCATCTTTCTTTTTAACAAACAAAACCGGAGCACCCCAAGGTGAGGTACTCGGTCGGATGAAACCCTTCTCAAGTAACTCTTGAAGCTGTTTCTTGAGTTCTGCCATCTCAGCAGGCGCCATCCTATACGGAGTCTGGGCTATGGGTTTCGTATCTGGGACCAAATTGATTTCAAAATCAATTTCCCGGGGTGGTGGTATACCAGGAAGTTCTTCGGGAAACACATCCTCGAATTCCCTGACTATCAGAATTTCAGCAGGGTTGGAACTCTCCTTGGTAACATCTACCACATGGGCTAAGAATGCGTAGCATCCTTGCCTCATCAACTTATCAGCAACCATAGCTGATACAAGACAGGTGGGCAGAATCTTTCTTTCACCTTGAAAGATCCATGTGTTGCTTTCATCAGCAAACACTGCCAACTTGGATTCACAATCCAAGACAACTCGATACCTTTCCAAGGTATCCATCCCTAGGATTATATCAAATCCTTACATATCAAGCGGTTTGAGATCCACTTGAATGCGATGCTTAGAAAAGAAAAGTACGCAAGGAGAGCATACTTCTTGCAGAACAGCAGACCCACTCAACGGAGTCTCCAACAACAACTTATCTGCCCTATGACTAGTTATCATATTGCAGTTACGAATCACTCTTCGAGTGATGAAAGAGTGCGTAGCACCCGGGTCAATCAAAACAGATACTACACAAGATTTAGACATATCAGAATATAAAAGTTCCATCTGACCTGTCACCACTTGTGGATTGACCACTGCCTCTGGTGGGTTCATAGCATAGAACCTCGCTGTAGCCTGTTGTTGAGGTGGTGCTGATGATCCAGCTTGAGACGCTTGTCCGCGTCCTCGACTCGTTCCTTGAGATTGTCCTCCATGTGATCCCTGTTGTCCTTGTCTCGGAGGCTGTGTCACACTGACAGGCCTAGATCGGCAGTCCTTCATCAAATGTCCCACTTTGCCACAGTTGTAGCAGCTTCTTCCTTGTGGTCTTTGTGGTCCAGTGGCGGACATTGATGCAGAACTCTGTGTCTCCCGAGGTGGTTGTCCTCTTCCTCTACCTCTACTAGGAGACCACTGAGTCTGAGGACTAGATCTAGATGGTGGAGGGTTAGGTGCAGAGGATCTAGACTTCTTAAATTCCATAGATGAAGAACCCTGGAACTGTGGATACCTCTTCTGTGTTTGCCTCTTCTCAACCACAGATCTCTCTATCCTTCGGACTGACTCAACGAAGGTAGAGAATCTCTCTCGGTTCTCTAAGGCAGACACTGGGGTAGACATGTCAGCATTCAACCCCTTCTCAAACCTTCTGATTCTTTCCTCTTCTGTGGCAGCCATGTGCGGACAAAACCACAACAACTCCATGAACTTAGCTTCGTACTCGCTAATGTTCATCATTCCCTGTCTCAGTCTCTCAAACTGAGAGATCTTCTCGTCCAGGAAGGTCTTTGGGAAATACCTTTGAACAAATTCCCGCCGAAAGTCTTCCCACGAGATCTCTATTCCAGGTCTCTTCTGCTCTTCCATGGTCCACCAGTGACCAGCACTTCCTTTGAGAAGATAGACAGCATGTCTAACCTTCTCAGCTTCAGGGACGTTGAGGATCCTGAAAGCCTTCTCCAGCTCTGTCAACCACAGATCAGCATCTGCGGGGTCAGCAGTCCCATGGTACTCGGTAGCTCCGACACGACGTAGTCGCTCGAACGTCTCCCCGATACCTTGCCCCTCAGGCTGGACAGGTGCCCTAGGTACAGGCATAGGAAACCTGTCGGTTATGTGTGTCATGGCAGTCATAAACTGCCCAAACATTGTCTGGACTACTGGGTTACCTATGTCAGCTGGGTCAAACTGGGGTGGCTCTCTAGGTTGTTCTGGTACAGGCTGTTCCACCTCTGGTACTCCTGCACCGCCTTGAGGTGCACTGGCACTACTTTCTTCCACATACTCATCATGTGGCTCTGACATTCTTAAGTATCTTCTTCTCCTGAGGAGCAAAAGATTCTATTAGATGAGGAAGGAGTACTAAAAGTAGACTCGACATCCTAAGTCCTATGCCTCTGTAGACTCGACTGAACCTGGAGCTCTGATACCACTTAATTGTGGGCTCCGATCTCCAAACCACGAATTAATCCGATTTAAATATGTGCGGAAGCAATCGGTAAACAGCGGAAGACAAAAATCACGGGAAATTAAAACTTTTCGAGACAAGAGCCTGAAACCACAAACCTTTTCCATAGAAAAAGGATTTAACTGTTTACATCACTGATAATTACTTCTTGAGTAATTATATACAACATGATACAAAAATCCTCAAGAATTCATACTCCAAAACACTCCAGGACCTGAGAGTACAGAGGACACATAGGACTTGACTCTAACTACACCATGAAGCAGGCTAGATCTCCACCTGAGATATTTACTGCTCCTGATGCTGCTGTTGCTGGGATTGGTCACCTGTTTCTTGTTCCTCCGTCTTCGACGACCACCTAAAAAAGTAGAAGTCTACGGGGTGAGACAATTATACATAATTGCCCCAGCGAGAGTTATAACTCTCCACTAGGCTTTATAAGCAAAGCAAGGAATAACTAAAGCAATAAGAGCCTTCAAGATATTCACTAGCAGTTCTGATGATAAGCAAGAGTTCAATCAATATTAAAATATGAGAACATCTATGCTATTCAAGGTAACATCAATCAAGTAACTCGTAGATAACTCTAACAGATATACTACGCTGTTGATTATGTTTTTCAAACATTATTGTTATGCCCTGTGGAGATGAGGCTTACCACTCATACTCCAACTGATCGCTAAGAAGTCACATCAGTATCATACATAGGTCATTAAAAGAGCCAGATTCTTATGACCTTCACCTTCCTCAGTCAGTTAGAGGATTGTTTGATAGACATCTGGCGGGATGTCCTTTAATAATAGCTCTCCAGGGTAAACTGGACCTTCGCTATTTTTAGAGTTACAGTGGCATTCTGTACCCTCTTCGCCATCGGAAGATTTCTTGTTTATCTTTCACCGATACGGTATTTGTGTCTTCAAGGGAGTGTAGATATACATCTCACCTTTAGGACTTTATGGTGGGGTCTGATGGACTACTAGAATCTACATCATCCTCTCACCTTTTCTTTTATAGTGAAGGTATGATGGACTACAAGAATCTACATCAAATACCTACACTAGGATGTAAGGTTCTACACATCCATGTACCCCACATACTCAAAAGTATGTGATCCAGGAGTTCCCTGAGGAAAACCTATTTCACCATCATTTAGACTCTGACAATGATGGATCTATGATCAAGGCTCTACGTTTCACTTGATTAGTTAGGTACATTCAGTATTCATATCATCATATAAATCGTTAGCATCACAGCTATATATGAGAATACTAAAATGTAGCAGGCCTAACTTATTTCAATTACCAGTTCTCAATTATCTCATCACAAGTCATCTGTCAAGCATGACCTTGATGGTGTTTATGGCTCTTACAGCCCATAAGTCACAAAAGATGTCACATAGCAGTGCATCAAGATGATTCACTATTCATAAAGCTTAAGACATGCTTTCAATGAATATAACATGGTATTTCATACCTGGATATGACCATCATCTCATAACAACCTGCATGGTTAATTCAACAGATAATAGTAAACAATTCAACAATTAGGGTTTACTATTCATCTTACATGTCATCACCCTAAAATTAGGGTTTACTATTCACTCCATGGTGATTTGTACTCATTACATCATCATGTAAGAGAAACATCATCATTAGTGTTCTTAATTAAGATTAAGATCCATTAGATATCATAATTAGGGTCTCCATGACCTCACATAGGTGGGTCATTCCCTAATCATGCACATTCATGTGTAATTGAAGTATCTCACTAGAGTTTCCACCTAAAAAGGGTACTTTCTCTCTCTAGGATACTCTCTCTCTCTCTAGAAATACTTTCTCTCTCCTCTTACTAGTAGATGGTGGCAACACCACTCTAGATCAGGTTGAGATAAGTTTCCATTGACTAACATAAGCCAAAACATCAACATCATATGTTTAGGGTTTGATTAGAACAAGGTTTTACCCCTTTAGACCCCTCAAGGGTATTTTGGTAATTTGCCACATGATCACCATCATGGGTTAACTCACTAATCACATAGTCCCTTAATGACCTAGGTTACCATTAGGGTTTAGTTTGGATCATTATTGAACTAATTACATCATCAAATGGTTAAGTACAAACCATCACCAACCTCCAAACGGTTTCAACCTTCAAACGGTTTCAACCACCCAAACGGTCTTGAGAACGTTTGTAGGTGAAGACCATTTGGAAGGGTTGACTTCCAAACCGTTTGGAGCTTCAATCGATTTGAGACCGTTTGATCAGAATTGCTTGAGATCGATTGGACCAAACGATCTTGAGGTCGTTTGAGCCCAAACGGTCTTGAGACCGTTTGGTCTCAAACGGTCTTGAGACCGTTTGGATCCAAACGGTCTTGAGACCATTTGGTCCAAATGGGCCCAAACCGTTTGGACCTCCAAAGTGGTTCAAAGGTTACCAATGTTCATGGATATGTGTGTTGAAGCCCTCAATTGGTTAAAGCTATGCTAACCACTTATAAATTGAGTCATTTAGGGTTATCCTTAACCACTTAGACATCCAATTGACCCTCAATTGCAAGCCAATTAGGGTTCAATCGTTCTTAATTAGGGTTTCAAATCGATTGGTCATCAATGTTCAACAATGTGAATCAATTCAAGGTTGAACCTATCAATTGACCTCCAATTGGGCTCAAACTTGGCCCAAACGGTCTTGAGGTCGTTTGGACATCATCCAAACGGTCTTGAGACCGTTTGCCCAAAGTTTGACCAAAATCCAAGTCGTTTTGACTAAGGTTGAAGTCCAATTGGGTCAAAATCAGCAATTTTCATCAATTCATCAATTTCCTACAATTGGACCCTCAAACCATTAGATTAACTTAACCCTAGACCTTCAAACGGTCTTGGGTTGTGCCCAAACGGTCTTGAGACCGTTTGGAGGAATCCCCAAACGGTCTTGAGACCGTTTGGGTCCTTCAACCCAAAACTGAACAAGATCTATATGTCAAATCAGCACTCTTTCACCCGATTAGGGTTTCATGTTGAAGTACCTTCAACTCTCAATTGATTAAGAATTAGACTTTGATTCTTTGCAGAGATGAAATTCAATATGTTAGGAACAGACCCTCAAACGGTCGTCCCTTGGTCAACTCTTTCAAACGATCTTGAGACCGTTTCAATCCAAACGGTCTTGCCAGACCGTTTGAGAGCAAACGGTTTGAAACCGTTTGAACCCAAACGGTTTGCAACCGTTTGGACCAAAAGGGTCCAAGGTCGTTTGAAAAAGTAACATAGGGAATCACGCCCCTCATCTTCAACCTCTTGCAAGGTCGGTTCCCCCACTGTTTTGCTTGCAAACGTGCAAGGAAGAAGGGAGGTAGAAGAAGATTTTACCAAGTAAAATGCAAGAATTAAGCATACATATAAAGCATGAGTTTAGAGTTATAAAACCCGCCTAAAGGTTGATCTTAGAGCTCCAAGCCTTCAAGCTCCAAGCTTTAATGGCGTCCTTGAGCTTCCACAACTTGGTCAGAGGTGAATTCTCCAAGGAAACGTTGCTTTGGTCGGCTAGAACAAGAAGACTAAGTAAGCTAACCATAAAACCAACCTTAGAAAGTGAATTCCTCCATGAATTCGAGCTAGATGGTGGGGTTCTCTTACCTAGAACAGGTTGGTCGTCCCCCCCCTGAGCTCCAGAGCTATCCTTGGACGTTTGAGCAAGAAAATAAGAGAAGTGAAGGAAAGAAAGTTCGTTCACTTAATTGCAAGGAAAAGGGCTTATATACTTTAGCCCTTTTTCCACTACAAGAACCTCTCAAAATTGGTAATCACATCTAGGTCCCTCCTTGCTCAAAGGCACGTCCAAACTCATCTATCCTTATGCAAATCTCATGAATTCTCAAGATCTAAGGGTAAAGGAATCCAACCTTCAACTAGGGTACATACATGAAAGGGTTTCATACCCATTTTAGGTGATTTCTATCACAAAGATCATTTTTCTCATCTGATTATTAAATGATGTATCCCTTTCATCATTTCTACTCTAAATGATGACAAGAGTCATAAAAGATGTTCTAGATATTAATAATTACAACTTGGACCCCTCAATTTGGGTAAATTGCTTCCACAGCTGCACCTTGGTGCTCAAGCTTGGGAAATCCCTCAAACTTTACCATAACCATTCTCATGATGTCTCAACATCAAAGGAACATCTTATCTTGTGAATTTTGCAAGTTCAACCCTTAAACTGGGTAATTTGCACATAGGTCCCTGCATACAACATAATGCTACAACTTTATACAAAAAGGAGCAATATTGAAAGTAAATGTTCCTGAGGAACTTAATTACATGCCAGGGAGTGTTCACAAGTATATTAATTACATATTTAGGCAAAACTTCCAGGGTTAGGTCATAACCCAGGTCAGGGGTGTTACAAATTCTTTACCCCTTCAAAAGGATTTCGTCCCCGAAATCGATAAAGCATATTATAAGAAAAGAGCAGGATATTTTCTTCTCATTTCATCTTCTAGTTCCCAAGTGGCTTCTTCAACACCACGATGGTTCCAGAGGACTTTTACAAGGCTTATATCCTTCTTCTTTAACTTTTTAGTTCTGTTATCGAGGATTGACACTGGTCCCTCCTCATACGTTATATCTTCATTCAATTCTACTTCCATAGGTTGTAGAACTGACTCGGTATCTGGATGACATTTCCTCAACATGGAAATGTGAAACACAGGGTGCAACTTCTGCAACTCCTGAGGTAACTCTAGTCTATAGGCCACCTTTCCAACTCTTTCAACAATTGGATAAGGTCCCATAAATCTAGGAGCTAACTTTCCTTTCTTCCCAAAACGAAGGACTCCTTTCCAAGGTGAGACCTTGAGATACACTCTGTCTCCAACCTGGAATTCTAGGGGTCTACGACGTTTATCGGCATATGATTTCTGTCTATCTTGTGCAATCTTAAGCTGTTGTTGTATTATTTTAATCTTTTCTGTAGTTTGCTGCACAAGATCAGGGCCTAACAACTGGTGTTCACCAGTTTCATACCAATACAAGGGTGATCTACAACGTCTTCCATATAAGGCTTCATATGGTGCCATATCAATGCTATGTTGATAGCTATTGTTATAGGCAAACTCTATCAAGCTTAGATGTAGATCCCAACTCCCGGTAAACTGGAGAACACATGCTCTCAACAGATCTTCTAAGGTCTGTATAGTCCTTTCTGACTGTCCATCAGTCTGGGGATGAAAGGCTGTACTAAACCTTAGCTTGGTGCCTAGGGCTCTGTGTAGCTGTTCCCAAAAGCGACTTGTAAACTGGGGACCTCTGTCAGAAACTATAGTGACAGGAACTCCGTGCAAACGCACTATCTCTTGAACATATAACTGGGATAACCTTTCAGCAGAATAGGTTGTTTTGACAGGTAAGAAATGTGTTGTCTTTGTCAACCTATCAACAATTACCCAAATGGAATCATGTCCTTTGTTTGTCCTGGGTAGGCCAACAACAAAGTCCATGGTCACATGGTCCCACTTCCACTGTGGTATGGGTAAGGGTTGCATTGTTCCTGCAGGTCTCTGGTGTTCAGCCTTGACCTGCTGACACACAGGACACCTCAGAACAAACTCAGCTACATCTTTCTTCATCTTAGGCCACCAATACATATCCTTCAAGTTTCGATACATCTTGGTGCTCCCTGGATGCATAGCATACATCGAAGAATGAGCTTCTTCCAGGACTAACTTCCTCAGGTTGTCCACATCTGGCACTATCATCCTTCCATGATAGCATGCCACCTGGTCATCTGACTCATGAAAACCTTCTAGTTTCTCATCACCAAACTCAGATCTAATCTGCTGTACATAAACATCTACTTGTTGTGCCTCCTTTATCTGCTCTCTTAAGGTAGGTTTAATCTGCATCTCAGCCAACAGACCAGCTAACAATGATGCCTTCAACTGCACATTGTCTTGCCTTAAAGAGATAAGCATATCTCTTTTAGAGCATACTAAGGAACTTAGTTGTGCTCTATGCATGGTTGATGTTGCTGATTTCCTACTCAGGGCATCTGCAACCACATTGGCCTTGCCCGGATGGTAATCAATCGTACAATCGTAGTCCTTGATTAACTCCATCCAGCGACGTTGCCTCATATTAAGCTCATGCTGAGTGAAGATGTACTTAAGGTTCTTGTGGTCTGTGAAAATCTGAAAAGTTTCTCCGTAGAGATAATGTCTCCAGATTTTCAAAGCATGGACCACAGCAGCTAACTCTAGATCGTGTGTCGGATAATTCTCCTCGTGTTTCTTAAGCTGTCGAGAAGCAAAAGAAATCACTTGTTTATCCTGCATCAACACACATCCAAGTCCATTCTTGGAGGCATCATAAAAGATTATATATTCCTTTCCTTGCTCAGGTAACACAAGCACAGGTGCACTCGTTAACCTCTCCTTCAACAGCTGAAAAGACTGTTGACACTTATCACTCCAAGCAAAAGGAACATCCTTTCAGGTTAACTTGGTCAAAGGTAAGGCTATAGAACTGAAATTCTTAATAAACCTTCGATAATAACCAGCTAACCCCAAGAAACTTCTAATCTCCGTCGGTGTCTTCGGTTGTTCCCACTGCAGAACAGATTCTATCTTTGCAGGGTCAACACGAATTCCCGAGGCAGATACCACATGTCCAAGGAAGGATACTTCAGATAACCAGAACTCACACTTACTAAACTTAGCGTATAGCTTATGTTCCCTTAGCAAGGTCAAAGTCTGGCGAAGGTGTTGCTCATGCTGCTGAGCATCCTTACTATAAATCAGTATGTCATCTATGAAGACGACAACACACTGATCAAGAAAAGGTCGAAAGACTCTATTCATGAGTTCCATGAATGCAGCTGGTGCATTGGTTAGTCCAAACGACATAACCGTGAACTCATAGTGACCATATCTTGTCCTAAAGGCAGACTTGGATATGTCACTGTCCTTAATGCGGATTTGATGATATCCAGACCTTAAGTCTATCTTGGAAAAGACTGTTGCACCACGCAACTGGTCGAAGAGATCATCAATCCTCGGCAAAGGATACTTATTCTTTATTGTTACTTTATTGAGTTGTCTATAATCAATGCACAACCGCATTGATCCATCTTTCTTTTTAACAAACAAAACCGGAGCACCCCAAGGTGAGGTACTCGGTCGGATGAAACCCTTCTCAAGTAACTCTTGAAGCTGTTTCTTGAGTTCTGCCATCTCAGCAGGCGCCATCCTATACGGAGTCTGGGCTATGGGTTTCGTATCTGGGACCAAATTGATTTCAAAATCAATTTCCCGGGGTGGTGGTATACCAGGAAGTTCTTCGGGAAACACATCCTCGAATTCCCTGACTATCAGAATTTCAGCAGGGTTGGAACTCTCCTTGGTAACATCTACCACATGGGCTAAGAATGCGTAGCATCCTTGCCTCATCAACTTATCAGCAACCATAGCTGATACAAGACAGGTGGGCAGAATCTTTCTTTCACCTTGAAAGATCCATGTGTTGCTTTCATCAGCAAACACTGCCAACTTGGATTCACAATCCAAGACAACTCGATACCTTTCCAAGGTATCCATCCCTAGGATTATATCAAATCCTTACATATCAAGCGGTTTGAGATCCACTTGAATGCGATGCTTAGAAAAGAAAAGTACGCAAGGAGAGCATACTTCTTGCAGAACAGCAGACCCACTCAACGGAGTCTCCAACAACAACTTATCTGCCCTATGACTAGTTATCATATTGCAGTTACGAATCACTCTTCGAGTGATGAAAGAGTGCGTAGCACCCGGGTCAATCAAAACAGATACTACACAAGATTTAGACATATCAGAATATAAAAGTTCCATCTGACCTGTCACCACTTGTGGATTGACCACTGCCTCTGGTGGGTTCATAGCATAGAACCTCGCTGTAGCCTGTTGTTGAGGTGGTGCTGATGATCCAGCTTGAGACGCTTGTCCGCGTCCTCGACTCGTTCCTTGAGATTGTCCTCCATGTGATCCCTGTTGTCCTTGTCTCGGAGGCTGTGTCACACTGACAGGCCTAGATCGGCAGTCCTTCATCAAATGTCCCACTTTGCCACAGTTGTAGCAGCTTCTTCCTTGTGGTCTTTGTGGTCCAGTGGCGGACATTGATGCAGAACTCTGTGTCTCCCGAGGTGGTTGTCCTCTTCCTCTACCTCTACTAGGAGACCACTGAGTCTGAGGACTAGATCTAGATGGTGGAGGGTTAGGTGCAGAGGATCTAGACTTCTTAAATTCCATAGATGAAGAACCCTGGAACTGTGGATACCTCTTCTGTGTTTGCCTCTTCTCAACCACAGATCTCTCTATCCTTCGGACTGACTCAACGAAGGTAGAGAATCTCTCTCGGTTCTCTAAGGCAGACACTGGGGTAGACATGTCAGCATTCAACCCCTTCTCAAACCTTCTGATTCTTTCCTCTTCTGTGGCAGCCATGTGCGGACAAAACCACAACAACTCCATGAACTTAGCTTCGTACTCGCTAATGTTCATCATTCCCTGTCTCAGTCTCTCAAACTGAGAGATCTTCTCGTCCAGGAAGGTCTTTGGGAAATACCTTTGAACAAATTCCCGCCGAAAGTCTTCCCACGAGATCTCTATTCCAGGTCTCTTCTGCTCTTCCATGGTCCACCAGTGACCAGCACTTCCTTTGAGAAGATAGACAGCATGTCTAACCTTCTCAGCTTCAGGGACGTTGAGGATCCTGAAAGCCTTCTCCAGCTCTGTCAACCACAGATCAGCATCTGCGGGGTCAGCAGTCCCATGGTACTCGGTAGCTCCGACACGACGTAGTCGCTCGAACGTCTCCCCGATACCTTGCCCCTCAGGCTGGACAGGTGCCCTAGGTACAGGCATAGGAAACCTGTCGGTTATGTGTGTCATGGCAGTCATAAACTGCCCAAACATTGTCTGGACTACTGGGTTACCTATGTCAGCTGGGTCAAACTGGGGTGGCTCTCTAGGTTGTTCTGGTACAGGCTGTTCCACCTCTGGTACTCCTGCACCGCCTTGAGGTGCACTGGCACTACTTTCTTCCACATACTCATCATGTGGCTCTGACATTCTTAAGTATCTTCTTCTCCTGAGGAGCAAAAGATTCTATTAGATGAGGAAGGAGTACTAAAAGTAGACTCGACATCCTAAGTCCTATGCCTCTGTAGACTCGACTGAACCTGGAGCTCTGATACCACTTAATTGTGGGCTCCGATCTCCAAACCACGAATTAATCCGATTTAAATATGTGCGGAAGCAATCGGTAAACAGCGGAAGACAAAAATCACGGGAAATTAAAACTTTTCGAGACAAGAGCCTGAAACCACAAACCTTTTCCATAGAAAAAGGATTTAACTGTTTACATCACTGATAATTACTTCTTGAGTAATTATATACAACATGATACAAAAATCCTCAAGAATTCATACTCCAAAACACTCCAGGACCTGAGAGTACAGAGGACACATAGGACTTGACTCTAACTACACCATGAAGCAGGCTAGATCTCCACCTGAGATATTTACTGCTCCTGATGCTGCTGTTGCTGGGATTGGTCACCTGTTTCTTGTTCCTCCGTCTTCGACGACCACCTAAAAAAGTAGAAGTCTACGGGGTGAGACAATTATACATAATTGCCCCAGCGAGAGTTATAACTCTCCACTAGGCTTTATAAGCAAAGCAAGGAATAACTAAAGCAATAAGAGCCTTCAAGATATTCACTAGCAGTTCTGATGATAAGCAAGAGTTCAATCAATATTAAAATATGAGAACATCTATGCTATTCAAGGTAACATCAATCAAGTAACTCGTAGATAACTCTAACAGATATACTACGCTGTTGATTATGTTTTTCAAACATTATTGTTATGCCCTGTGGAGATGAGGCTTACCACTCATACTCCAACTGATCGCTAAGAAGTCACATCAGTATCATACATAGGTCATTAAAAGAGCCAGATTCTTATGACCTTCACCTTCCTCAGTCAGTTAGAGGATTGTTTGATAGACATCTGGCGGGATGTCCTTTAATAATAGCTCTCCAGGGTAAACTGGACCTTCGCTATTTTTAGAGTTACAGTGGCATTCTGTACCCTCTTCGCCATCGGAAGATTTCTTGTTTATCTTTCACCGATACGGTATTTGTGTCTTCAAGGGAGTGTAGATATACATCTCACCTTTAGGACTTTATGGTGGGGTCTGATGGACTACTAGAATCTACATCATCCTCTCACCTTTTCTTTTATAGTGAAGGTATGATGGACTACAAGAATCTACATCAAATACCTACACTAGGATGTAAGGTTCTACACATCCATGTACCCCACATACTCAAAAGTATGTGATCCAGGAGTTCCCTGAGGAAAACCTATTTCACCATCATTTAGACTCTGACAATGATGGATCTATGATCAAGGCTCTACGTTTCACTTGATTAGTTAGGTACATTCAGTATTCATATCATCATATAAATCGTTAGCATCACAGCTATATATGAGAATACTAAAATGTAGCAGGCCTAACTTATTTCAATTACCAGTTCTCAATTATCTCATCACAAGTCATCTGTCAAGCATGACCTTGATGGTGTTTATGGCTCTTACAGCCCATAAGTCACAAAAGATGTCACATAGCAGTGCATCAAGATGATTCACTATTCATAAAGCTTAAGACATGCTTTCAATGAATATAACATGGTATTTCATACCTGGATATGACCATCATCTCATAACAACCTGCATGGTTAATTCAACAGATAATAGTAAACAATTCAACAATTAGGGTTTACTATTCATCTTACATGTCATCACCCTAAAATTAGGGTTTACTATTCACTCCATGGTGATTTGTACTCATTACATCATCATGTAAGAGAAACATCATCATTAGTGTTCTTAATTAAGATTAAGATCCATTAGATATCATAATTAGGGTCTCCATGACCTCACATAGGTGGGTCATTCCCTAATCATGCACATTCATGTGTAATTGAAGTATCTCACTAGAGTTTCCACCTAAAAAGGGTACTTTCTCTCTCTAGGATACTCTCTCTCTCTCTAGAAATACTTTCTCTCTCCTCTTACTAGTAGATGGTGGCAACACCACTCTAGATCAGGTTGAGATAAGTTTCCATTGACTAACATAAGCCAAAACATCAACATCATATGTTTAGGGTTTGATTAGAACAAGGTTTTACCCCTTTAGACCCCTCAAGGGTATTTTGGTAATTTGCCACATGATCACCATCATGGGTTAACTCACTAATCACATAGTCCCTTAATGACCTAGGTTACCATTAGGGTTTAGTTTGGATCATTATTGAACTAATTACATCATCAAATGGTTAAGTACAAACCATCACCAACCTCCAAACGGTTTCAACCTTCAAACGGTTTCAACCACCCAAACGGTCTTGAGAACGTTTGTAGGTGAAGACCATTTGGAAGGGTTGACTTCCAAACCGTTTGGAGCTTCAATCGATTTGAGACCGTTTGATCAGAATTGCTTGAGATCGATTGGACCAAACGATCTTGAGGTCGTTTGAGCCCAAACGGTCTTGAGACCGTTTGGTCTCAAACGGTCTTGAGACCGTTTGGACCTCCAAAGTGGTTCAAAGGTTACCAATGTTCATGGATATGTGTGTTGAAGCCCTCAATTGGTTAAAGCTATGCTAACCACTTATAAATTGAGTCATTTAGGGTTATCCTTAACCACTTAGACATCCAATTGACCCTCAATTGCAAGCCAATTAGGGTTCAATCGTTCTTAATTAGGGTTTCAAATCGATTGGTCATCAATGTTCAACAATGTGAATCAATTCAAGGTTGAACCTATCAATTGACCTCCAATTGGGCTCAAACTTGGCCCAAACGGTCTTGAGGTCGTTTGGACATCATCCAAACGGTCTTGAGACCGTTTGCCCAAAGTTTGACCAAAATCCAAGTCGTTTTGACTAAGGTTGAAGTCCAATTGGGTCAAAATCAGCAATTTTCATCAATTCATCAATTTCCTACAATTGGACCCTCAAACCATTAGATTAACTTAACCCTAGACCTTCAAACGGTCTTGGGTTGTGCCCAAACGGTCTTGAGACCGTTTGGAGGAATCCCCAAACGGTCTTGAGACCGTTTGGGTCCTTCAACCCAAAACTGAACAAGATCTATATGTCAAATCAGCACTCTTTCACCCGATTAGGGTTTCATGTTGAAGTACCTTCAACTCTCAATTGATTAAGAATTAGACTTTGATTCTTTGCAGAGATGAAATTCAATATGTTAGGAACAGACCCTCAAACGGTCATCCCTTGGTCAACTCTTTCAAACGATCTTGAGACCGTTTCAATCCAAACGGTCTTGCCAGACCGTTTGAGAGCAAACGGTCTTGCCAGACCGTTTGAGAGCAAACGGTTTGAAACCGTTTGAACCCAAACGGTTTGCAACCGTTTGGACCAAAAGGGTCCAAGGTCGTTTGAAAAAGTAACATAGGGAATCACGCCCCTCATCTTCAACCTCTTGCAAGGTCGGTTCCCCCACTGTTTTGCTTGCAAACATGCAAGGAAGAAGGGAGGTAGAAGAAGATTTTACCAAGTAAAATGCAAGAATTAAGCATACATATAAAGCATGAGTTTAGAGTTATAAAACCCGCCTAAAGGTTGATCTTAGAGCTCCAAGCCTTCAAGCTCCAAGCTTTAATGGCGTCCTTGAGCTTCCACAACTTGGTCAGAGGTGAATTCTCCAAGGAAACGTTGCTTTGGTCGGCTAGAACAAGAAGACTAAGTAAGCTAACCATAAAACCAACCTTAGAAAGTGAATTCCTCCATGAATTCGAGCTAGATGGTGGGGTTCTCTTACCTAGAACAGGTTGGTCGTCCCCCCCTGAGCTCCAGAGCTATCCTTGGACGTTTGAGCAAGAAAATAAGAGAAGTGAAGGAAAGAAAGTTCGTTCACTTAATTGCAAGGAAAAGGGCTTATATACTTTAGCCCTTTTTCCACTACAAGAACCTCTCAAAATTGGTAATCACATCTAGGTCCCTCCTTGCTCAAAGGCACGTCCAAACTCATCTATCCTTATGCAAATCTCATGAATTCTCAAGATCTAAGGGTAAAGGAATCCAACCTTCAACTAGGGTACATACATGAAAGGGTTTCATACCCATTTTAGGTGATTTCTATCACAAAGATCATTTTTCTCATCTGATTATTAAATGATGTATCCCTTTCATCATTTCTACTCTAAATGATGACAAGAGTCATAAAAGATGTTCTAGATATTAATAATTACAACTTGGACCCCTCAATTTGGGTAAATTGCTTCCACAGCTGCACCTTGGTGCTCAAGCTTGGGAAATCCCTCAAACTTTACCATAACCATTCTCATGATGTCTCAACATCAAAGGAACATCTTATCTTGTGAATTTTGCAAGTTCAACCCTTAAACTGGGTAATTTGCACATAGGTCCCTGCATACAACATAATGCTACAACTTTATACAAAAAGGAGCAATATTGAAAGTAAATGTTCCTGAGGAACTTAATTACATGCCAGGGAGTGTTCACAAGTATATTAATTACATATTTAGGCAAAACTTCCAGGGTTAGGTCATAACCCAGGTCAGGGGTGTTACAAATTCTTTACCCCTTCAAAAGGATTTCGTCCCCGAAATCGATAAAGCATATTATAAGAAAAGAGCAGGATATTTTCTTCTCATTTCATCTTCTAGTTCCCAAGTGGCTTCTTCAACACCACGATGGTTCCAGAGGACTTTTACAAGGCTTATATCCTTCTTCTTTAACTTTTTAGTTCTGTTATCGAGGATTGACACTGGTCCCTCCTCATACGTTATATCTTCATTCAATTCTACTTCCATAGGTTGTAGAACTGACTCGGTATCTGGATGACATTTCCTCAACATGGAAATGTGAAACACAGGGTGCAACTTCTGCAACTCCTGAGGTAACTCTAGTCTATAGGCCACCTTTCCAACTCTTTCAACAATTGGATAAGGTCCCATAAATCTAGGAGCTAACTTTCCTTTCTTCCCAAAACGAAGGACTCCTTTCCAAGGTGAGACCTTGAGATACACTCTGTCTCCAACCTGGAATTCTAGGGGTCTACGACGTTTATCGGCATATGATTTCTGTCTATCTTGTGCAATCTTAAGCTGTTGTTGTATTATTTTAATCTTTTCTGTAGTTTGCTGCACAAGATCAGGGCCTAACAACTGGTGTTCACCAGTTTCATACCAATACAAGGGTGATCTACAACGTCTTCCATATAAGGCTTCATATGGTGCCATATCAATGCTATGTTGATAGCTATTGTTATAGGCAAACTCTATCAAGCTTAGATGTAGATCCCAACTCCCGGTAAACTGGAGAACACATGCTCTCAACAGATCTTCTAAGGTCTGTATAGTCCTTTCTGACTGTCCATCAGTCTGGGGATGAAAGGCTGTACTAAACCTTAGCTTGGTGCCTAGGGCTCTGTGTAGCTGTTCCCAAAAGCGACTTGTAAACTGGGGACCTCTGTCAGAAACTATAGTGACAGGAACTCCGTGCAAACGCACTATCTCTTGAACATATAACTGGGATAACCTTTCAGCAGAATAGGTTGTTTTGACAGGTAAGAAATGTGTTGTCTTTGTCAACCTATCAACAATTACCCAAATGGAATCATGTCCTTTGTTTGTCCTGGGTAGGCCAACAACAAAGTCCATGGTCACATGGTCCCACTTCCACTGTGGTATGGGTAAGGGTTGCATTGTTCCTGCAGGTCTCTGGTGTTCAGCCTTGACCTGCTGACACACAGGACACCTCAGAACAAACTCAGCTACATCTTTCTTCATCTTAGGCCACCAATACATATCCTTCAAGTTTCGATACATCTTGGTGCTCCCTGGATGCATAGCATACATCGAAGAATGAGCTTCTTCCAGGACTAACTTCCTCAGGTTGTCCACATCTGGCACTATCATCCTTCCATGATAGCATGCCACCTGGTCATCTGACTCATGAAAACCTTCTAGTTTCTCATCACCAAACTCAGATCTAATCTGCTGTACATAAACATC
Source organism: Alisma plantago-aquatica (assembly GCA_963693085.1). Classification (NCBI taxonomy): domain Eukaryota; kingdom Viridiplantae; phylum Streptophyta; class Magnoliopsida; order Alismatales; family Alismataceae; genus Alisma; species Alisma plantago-aquatica. The sequence goes on along the minus strand of OY856410.1, from coordinate 349,394,811 downwards.
TACTTGTTGTGCCTCCTTTATCTGCTCTCTTAAGGTAGGTTTAATCTGCATCTCAGCCAACAGACCAGCTAACAATGATGCCTTCAACTGCACATTGTCTTGCCTTAAAGAGATAAGCATATCTCTTTTAGAGCATACTAAGGAACTTAGTTGTGCTCTATGCATGGTTGATGTTGCTGATTTCCTACTCAGGGCATCTGCAACCACATTGGCCTTGCCCGGATGGTAATCAATCGTACAATCGTAGTCCTTGATTAACTCCATCCAGCGACGTTGCCTCATATTAAGCTCATGCTGAGTGAAGATGTACTTAAGGTTCTTGTGGTCTGTGAAAATCTGAAAAGTTTCTCCGTAGAGATAATGTCTCCAGATTTTCAAAGCATGGACCACAGCAGCTAACTCTAGATCGTGTGTCGGATAATTCTCCTCGTGTTTCTTAAGCTGTCGAGAAGCAAAAGAAATCACTTGTTTATCCTGCATCAACACACATCCAAGTCCATTCTTGGAGGCATCACAAAAGATTATATATTCCTTTCCTTGCTCAGGTAACACAAGCACAGGTGCACTCGTTAACCTCTCCTTCAACAGCTGAAAAGACTGTTGACACTTATCACTCCAAGCAAAAGGAACATCCTTTCAGGTTAACTTGGTCAAAGGTAAGGCTATAGAACTGAAATTCTTAATAAACCTTCGATAATAACCAGCTAACCCCAAGAAACTTCTAATCTCCGTCGGTGTCTTCGGTTGTTCCCACTGCAGAACAGATTCTATCTTTGCAGGGTCAACACGAATTCCCGAGGCAGATACCACATGTCCAAGGAAGGATACTTCAGATAACCAGAACTCACACTTACTAAACTTAGCGTATAGCTTATGTTCCCTTAGCAAGGTCAAAGTCTGGCGAAGGTGTTGCTCATGCTGCTGAGCATCCTTACTATAAATCAGTATGTCATCTATGAAGACGACAACACACTGATCAAGAAAAGGTCGAAAGACTCTATTCATGAGTTCCATGAATGCAGCTGGTGCATTGGTTAGTCCAAACGACATAACCGTGAACTCATAGTGACCATATCTTGTCCTAAAGGCAGACTTGGATATGTCACTGTCCTTAATGCGGATTTGATGATATCCAGACCTTAAGTCTATCTTGGAAAAGACTGTTGCACCACGCAACTGGTCGAAGAGATCATCAATCCTCGGCAAAGGATACTTATTCTTTATTGTTACTTTATTGAGTTGTCTATAATCAATGCACAACCGCATTGATCCATCTTTCTTTTTAACAAACAAAACCGGAGCACCCCAAGGTGAGGTACTCGGTCGGATGAAACCCTTCTCAAGTAACTCTTGAAGCTGTTTCTTGAGTTCTGCCATCTCAGCAGGCGCCATCCTATACGGAGTCTGGGCTATGGGTTTCGTATCTGGGACCAAATTGATTTCAAAATCAATTTCCCGGGGTGGTGGTATACCAGGAAGTTCTTCGGGAAACACATCCTCGAATTCCCTGACTATCAGAATTTCAGCAGGGTTGGAACTCTCCTTGGTAACATCTACCACATGGGCTAAGAATGCGTAGCATCCTTGCCTCATCAACTTATCAGCAACCATAGCTGATACAAGACAGGTGGGCAGAATCTTTCTTTCACCTTGAAAGATCCATGTGTTGCTTTCATCAGCAAACACTGCCAACTTGGATTCACAATCCAAGACAACTCGATACCTTTCCAAGGTATCCATCCCTAGGATTATATCAAATCCTTACATATCAAGCGGTTTGAGATCCACTTGAATGCGATGCTTAGAAAAGAAAAGTACGCAAGGAGAGCATACTTCTTGCAGAACAGCAGACCCACTCAACGGAGTCTCCAACAACAACTTATCTGCCCTATGACTAGTTATCATATTGCAGTTACGAATCACTCTTCGAGTGATGAAAGAGTGCGTAGCACCCGGGTCAATCAAAACAGATACTACACAAGATTTAGACATATCAGAATATAAAAGTTCCATCTGACCTGTCACCACTTGTGGATTGACCACTGCCTCTGGTGGGTTCATAGCATAGAACCTCGCTGTAGCCTGTTGTTGAGGTGGTGCTGATGATCCAGCTTGAGACGCTTGTCCGCGTCCTCGACTCGTTCCTTGAGATTGTCCTCCATGTGATCCCTGTTGTCCTTGTCTCGGAGGCTGTGTCACACTGACAGGCCTAGATCGGCAGTCCTTCATCAAATGTCCCACTTTGCCACAGTTGTAGCAGCTTCTTCCTTGTGGTCTTTGTGGTCCAGTGGCGGACATTGATGCAGAACTCTGTGTCTCCCGAGGTGGTTGTCCTCTTCCTCTACCTCTACTAGGAGACCACTGAGTCTGAGGACTAGATCTAGATGGTGGAGGGTTAGGTGCAGAGGATCTAGACTTCTTAAATTCCATAGATGAAGAACCCTGGAACTGTGGATACCTCTTCTGTGTTTGCCTCTTCTCAACCACAGATCTCTCTATCCTTCGGACTGACTCAACGAAGGTAGAGAATCTCTCTCGGTTCTCTAAGGCAGACACTGGGGTAGACATGTCAGCATTCAACCCCTTCTCAAACCTTCTGATTCTTTCCTCTTCTGTGGCAGCCATGTGCGGACAAAACCACAACAACTCCATGAACTTAGCTTCGTACTCGCTAATGTTCATCATTCCCTGTCTCAGTCTCTCAAACTGAGAGATCTTCTCGTCCAGGAAGGTCTTTGGGAAATACCTTTGAACAAATTCCCGCCGAAAGTCTTCCCACGAGATCTCTATTCCAGGTCTCTTCTGCTCTTCCATGGTCCACCAGTGACCAGCACTTCCTTTGAGAAGATAGACAGCATGTCTAACCTTCTCAGCTTCAGGGACGTTGAGGATCCTGAAAGCCTTCTCCAGCTCTGTCAACCACATATCAGCATCTGCGGGGTCAGCAGTCCCATGGTACTCGGTAGCTCCGACACGACGTAGTCGCTCGAACGTCTCCCCGATACCTTGCCCCTCAGGCTGGACAGGTGCCCTAGGTACAGGCATAGGAAACCTGTCGGTTATGTGTGTCATGGCAGTCATAAACTGCCCAAACATTGTCTGGACTACTGGGTTACCTATGTCAGCTGGGTCAAACTAGGGTGGCTCTCTAGGTTGTTCTGGTACAGGCTGTTCCACCTCTGGTACTCCTGCACCGCCTTGAGGTGCACTGGCACTACTTTCTTCCACATACTCATCATGTGGCTCTGACATTCTTAAGTATCTTCTTCTCCTGGGGAGCAAAAGATTCTATTAGATGAGGAAGGAGTACTAAAAGTAGACTCGACATCCTAAGTCCTATGCCTCTGTAGACTCGACTGAACCTGGAGCTCTGATACCACTTAATTGTGGGCTCCGATCTCCAAACCACGAATTAATCCGATTTAAATATGTGCGGAAGCAATCGGTAAACAGCGGAAGACAAAAATCACGGGAAATTAAAACTTTTCGAGACAAGAGCCTGAAACCACAAACCTTTTCTATAGAAAAAGGATTTAACTGTTTACATCACTGATAATTACTTCTTGAGTAATTATATACAACATGATACAAAAATCCTCAAGAATTCATACTCCAAAACACTCCAGGACCTGAGAGTACAGAGGACACATAGGACTTGACTCTAACTACACCATGAAGCAGGCTAGATCTCCACCTGAGATATTTACTGCTCCTGATGCTGCTGTTGCTGAGATTGGTCACCTGTTTCTTGTTCCTCCGTCTTCGACGACCACCTAAAAAAGTAGAAGTCTACGGGGTGAGACAATTATACATAATTGCCCCAGCGAGAGTTATAACTCTCCACTAGGCTTTATAAGCAAAGCAAGGAATAACTAAAGCAATAAGAGCCTTCAAGATATTCACTAGCAGTTCTGATGATAAGCAAGAGTTCAATCAATATTAAAATATGAGAACATCTATGCTATTCAAGGTAACATCAATCAAGTAACTCGTAGATAACTCTAACAGATATACTACGCTGTTGATTATGTTTTTCAAACATTATTGTTATGCCCTGTGGAGATGAGGCTTACCACTCATACTCCAACTGATCGCTAAGAAGTCACATCAGTATCATACATAGGTCATTAAAAGAGCCAGATTCTTATGACCTTCACCTTCCTCAGTCAGTTAGAGGATTGTTTGATAGACATCTGGCGGGATGTCCTTTAATAATAGCTCTCCAGGGTAAACTGGACCTTCGCTATTTTTAGAGTTACAGTGGCATTCTGTACCCTCTTCGCCATCGGAAGATTTCTTGTTTATCTTTCACCGATACGGTATTTGTGTCTTCAAGGGAGTGTAGATATACATCTCACCTTTAGGACTTTATGGTGGGGTCTGATGGACTACTAGAATCTACATCATCCTCTCACCTTTTCTTTTATAGTGAAGGTATGATGGACTACAAGAATCTACATCAAATACCTACACTAGGATGTAAGGTTCTACACATCCATGTACCCCACATACTCAAAAGTATGTGATCCAGGAGTTCCCTGAGGAAAACCTGTTTCACCATCATTTAGACTCTGACAATGATGGATCTATGATCAGGGCTCTACGTTTCACTTGATTAGTTAGGTACATTCAGTATTCATATCATCATATAAATCGTTAGCATCACAGCTATATATGAGAATACTAAAATGTAGCAGGCCTAACTTATTTCAATTACCAGTTCTCAATTATCTCATCACAAGTCATCTGTCAAGCATGACCTTGATGGTGTTTATGGCTCTTACAGCCCATAAGTCACAAAAGATGTCACATAGCAGTGCATCAAGATGATTCACTATTCATAAAGCTTAAGACATGCTTTCAATGAATATAACATGGTATTTCATACCTGGATATGACCATCATCTCATAACAACCTGCATGGTTAATTCAACAGATAATAGTAAACAATTCAACAATTAGGGTTTACTATTCATCTTACATGTCATCACCCTAAAATTAGTGTTTACTATTCACTCCATGGTGATTTGTACTCATTACATCATCATGTAAGAGAAACATCATCATTAGTGTTCTTAATTAAGATTAAGATCCATTAGATATCATAATTAGGGTTTCCATGACCTCACATAGGTGGGTCATTCCCTAATCATGCACATTCATGTGTAATTGAAGTATCTCACTAGAGTTTCCACCTAAAAAGGGTACTTTCTCTCTCTAGGATACTCTCTCTCTCTCTAGAAATACTTTCTCTCTCCTCTTACTAGTAGATGGTGGCAACACCACTCTAGATCAGGTTGAGATAAGTTTCCATTGACTAACATAAGCCAAAACATCAACATCATATGTTTAGGGTTTGATTAGAACAAGGTTTTACCCCTTTAGACCCCTCAAGGGTATTTTGGTAATTTGCCACATGATCACCATCATGGGTTAACTCACTAATCACATAGTCCCTTAATGACCTAGGTTACCATTAGGGTTTAGTTTGGATCATTATTGAACTAATTACATCATCAAATGGTTAAGTACAAACCATCACCAACCTCCAAACGGTTTCAACCTTCAAATGGTTTCAACCACCCAAACAGTCTTGAGACCGTTTGGAGGTGAAGACCGTTTGGAAGGGTTGACTTCCAAACCGTTTGGAGCTTCAATCGATTTGAGACCGTTTGATCAGAATTGCTTGAGATCGATTGGACCAAACGATCTTGAGGTCGTTTGAGCCCAAACGGTCTTGAGACCGTTTGGTCCAAATGGGCCCAAACCGTTTGGACCTCCAAAGTGGTTCAAAGGTTACCAATGTTCATGGATATGTGTGTTGAAGCCCTCAATTGGTTAAAGCTATGCTAACCACTTATAAATTGAGTCATTTAGGGTTAGCCTTAACCACTTAGACATCCAATTGACCCTCAATTGCAAGCCAATTAGGGTTCAATCGTTCTTAATTAGGGTTTCAAATCGATTGGTCATCAATGTTCAACAATGTGAATCAATTCAAGGTTGAACCTATCAATTGACCTCCAATTGGGCTCAAACTTGGCCCAAACGGTCTTGAGGTCGTTTGGACATCATCCAAACGGTCTTGAGACCGTTTGCCCAAAGTTTGACCAAAATCCAAGTCGTTTTGACTAAGGTTGAAGTCCAATTGGGTCAAAATAAGCAATTTTCATCAATTCATCAATTTCCTATAATTGGACCCTCAAACCATTAGATTAACTTAACCCTAGACCTTCAAACGGTCTTGGGTTGTGCCCAAACGGTCTTGAGACCGTTTGGAGGAATCCCCAAACGGTCTTGAGACCGTTTGGGTCCTTCAACCCAAAACTGAACAAGATCTATATGTCAAATCAGCACTCTTTCACCCGATTAGGGTTTCATGTTGAAGTACCTTCAACTCTCAATTGATTAAGAATTAGACTTTGATTCTTTGCAGAGATGAAATTCAATATGTTAGGAACAGACCCTCAAACGGTCGTCCCTTGGTCAACTCTTTCAAATGGTCTTGAGACCGTTTCAATCCAAACGGTCTTGCAAGACCGTTTGAGAGCAAACGGTTCGAAACCGTTTGAACCCAAACGGTTTGAAACCGTTTGAACCCAAACGGTTTGCAACCGTTTGGACCAAAAGGGTCCAAGGTCGTTTGAAAAAGTAACATAGGGAATCACGCCCCTCATCTTCAACCTCTTGCAAGGTCGGTTCCCCCACTGTTTTGCTTGCAAACGTGCAAGGAAGAAGGGAGGTAGAAGAAGATTTTACCAAGTAAAATGCAAGAATTAAGCATACATATAAAGCATGAGTTTAGAGTTATAAAACCCGCCTAAAGGTTGATCTTAGAGCTCCAAGCCTTCAATCTCCAAGCTTTAATGGCGTCCTTGAGCTTCCACAACTTGGTCAGAGGTGAATTCTCCAAGGAAACGTTGCTTTGGTCGGCTAGAACAAGAAGACTAAGTAAGCTAACCATAAAACCAACCTTAGAAAGTGAATTCCTCCATGAATTCGAGCTAGATGGTGGGGTTCTCTTACCTAGAACAGGTTGGTCGTCCCCCCCCCTGAGCTCCAGAGCTATCCTTGGCCGTTTGAGCAAGAAAAGAAGAGAAGTGAAGGAAAGAAAGTTCGTTCACTTAATTGCAAGGAAAAGGGCTTATATACTTTAGCCCTTTTTCCACTACAAGAACCTCTCAAAATTGGTAATCACATCTAGGTCCCTCCTTGCTCAAAGGCACGTCCAAACTCATCTATACTTATGCAAATCTCATGAATTCTCAAGATCTAAGGGTAAAGGAATCCAACCTTCAACTAGGGTACATACATGAAAGGGTTTCATACCCATTTTAGGTGATTTCTATCACAAAGATCATTTTTCTCATCTGATTATTAAATGATGTATCCCTTTCATCATTTCTACTCTAAATGATGACAAGAGTCATAAAAGATGTTCTAGATATTAAGAATTACAACTTGGTCCCCTCAATTTGGGTAAATTGCACTTTACCCCAAATTAGGGTTTCTAAGCATGGGAATTGCTTCCACAGCTGCACCTTGGTGCTCAAGCTTGGGAAATCCCTCAAACTTTACCATAACCATTCTCATGATGTCTCAACATCAAAGGAACATCTTATCTTGTGAATTTTGCAAGTTCAACCCTTAAACTGGGTAATTTGCACATAGGTCCCTGCATACAACATAATGCTACAACTTTATACAAAAAGGAGCAATATTGAAAGTAAATGTTCCTGAGGAACTTAATTACATGCCAGGGAGTGTTCACAAGTATATTAATTACATATTTAGGCAAAACTTCCAGGGTTAGGTCATAACCCAGGTCAGGGGTGTTACAATTTTGCTATCAAAATTGTGTACTATATTTAAACAGACCATTAGTTTCTACCTTTAAGCACAAGAGAAGTGAAATTGTGTTAGGTAATCATCAAAGTTTTTTAGATATTAGTATATAACCAATAAGGCCACTGGTTCTCAATTCTCAATTAATTAATTCAACCTAGTGAGGATGGTCATTGATTTGGCACTAAACTTCTCCAAGAAATTGGAGTATGGAAGCTACACAATTGAGACAGATAGCTGACTAGCAGTTGAGATGCTACTGAATACTCAAGATGTTGGAATACTACCTCATTTCTTGGGAGCAATGGGTCAAGTTAGACTGTTGCAAAGCTAATAAGTATCTTATAAGTGCAACAAAATACATATATGAATATAAGGCAACTGAGTGTACTAGCATGGTAGGAAAATATGTTTTAAAAGTTAAGCCATATGCAATAGACATTTCTAACTATACATATACATCATATATGGTATTTATTCTACTACATGACGAATTCAACTAAAGTAACATGTACCGAAATAGAAATATAACGTTGATAAAAAAAATTAAGGGTCAGCCTGCAATATACTAATAATAAACTTTCAGAATGATACTTATCATATAACATATTGATGAGGATAGAAAAAACATGAATCAAGATAAAACAAACACTGAAATGCCATAATATTTAAGCAACAAGGACCAGGAACAAATAACTTCATGAAACATGCTACATAGATTCAGGACAACATCTAGCTCAATAGTCAAAACACATTTCAAAGGTGGCAGAAAATTGTCACCTTATTCAGCAAAAAGGAAAAGCTCTAATAAATTAAAAAAAAACTTGATATGAAAGGAAAATATGGGAGGGGAATGGATACAACATATAATGTGTGACCGTAACACTTACCGCTCTGATTCATCAGTGGAGTATGAGGACCAGACCTAATAAAGGGGCCATGAAGATGGGGCTCTCATACGTACTTATAAATTTCATATCAGATCTCAAGTGATCTCAAAACATATTTTATTTTTTTAAGAACTTATCATCTGAGCAGATTCGATCTCCACATCTATGATTCTCGACTTGAAACAAATAACCTTTGTATAGATTCAACACTTGGTCTAGCCATATCCTTGTGTATAAAAATAGTTGCACTTGCACATCTACATGATAATATCTTCATAATTCAAATGAAATGTTAGAATATAGGAAGATATCTACTTATTTAACTCCACATACAAATAATGTCTAGTGGTGGTTGCTCCCATGCAGTTCCTCTCAAGAAGGGAATAACCTACAATTTTACAAAGCACTGCATTATTGTATAACAAATAGGAAAGCAATCATATTGGACAACAAAGGTAAGAACTGATTTACGTTTCAAATGAAAAGGTTGGCTATCTAGAATGCTAATGTTAAACAAGGAGGCCTCACTTATCTTGATAAGGTAGTTTTCGAGATACTCAAATGTGCTCCAATTTTCAGCATTTTCAAGCAGGCGCTTGTGAAGAAACATGGGAATGTCCTTGTTCATACTATTGCCAACTCTGTTTTCCCCTATGGCCACACTCTGTTCAAATTCTCTGTTTTCCCTCCCAGCTGGGTTGTAATCATAATTAAAGACTTTGAAATAGGATTTTATCTGTTACATACCCCAGAAAAAATTAACGTTTCTCATCAACAAGCATGCAGTTCGATTTGCATACATGCTTCTACTTTTGACTCAACATGGATATTGGATTTTGGTGTCTATGTAAGGATGGAAAATCATCCACTATGCACCAAAACCACACCCTATTTGCACTACCCATAATTGAGCAGTTTTCTAAACCTGAAAACCAGTTGGTAGTAGCCAAATGAAAGATTATAAGGCATTAGTAGCTCTTAGAAAATCTTGGTAAGATAAGGTTGACAAGCTCTAAGGAATTGGTTGGCCTTTCTTGACTCATTTTGCAAAAAGATTTCCATGTCAATCACAATGTCTCAATATTGGGGGTAGCAGGATTCAGAGATTTGTGTAGCAGAGTATCAATATAAAATATTAGATCAATCAGATAAAATTACAGTTCCCAAAATTAAACTGACAAGAAAAAATAGAATCTTACATTTTAAAACAGCAGATCGTCCATAAATTGTATATTTATAATACAAATGTCATTCATCATTGTCTTCTAAATGGAATCTACATAATGTTTCTCTTATAAGAATTCGACATGATAGCTAAAAAGTAGAATTGACTCTGTTAAAATGAGTAGTAGTAATCACAAATGTGCCAAAATGATATAATCATATGAAGTTAGTAATTATGAAAATTAACTCCATTAGAACCCAAATTCTTCACTCCATTCAGAAGTATAAATTTGCATAATGAATCAGAACATTCAATTCTGAAATTGGATACGGCTGCATTAGTTGCCATATGTGTGCCAGCTCACACAAATTTGGTTATAATATGTATAAACACTAGCCTTGTGTGTGTCTTACAAACCAAATAGGACAAGCTAAAGGTAGTAGATGATTTAATTTTTGATCGGCTAGATATATTAAGTTTCATTCCAGATCACAACTGTGAAAATAATATTGACAGTTCTTGCTTTGATGTTCACTCTTAGTACCATTTTCAACCCAAGTAAAGAGGCTCAACATTCAACCACATGCGGGACCAGTTGGCCATCATCATGTGAGAAGCAACACTTATAATCTTGCCTATAGAACATCTGAAAATAGTAGATAGGGACACCATCAAACCAGCAAAACAAGTTGCACCAACGATCATCTAGATGAGACCTAGAGGAGGCATTAACCAATTGTTGTTCTAATTTTGTTGGACAGTAGTTGGTTTCTAGTTTGGAACATATTTAATTTAACTACATAACCATGAGAGAAAACCCAACACATTGAATTCATGTACATTAATGTTGGATGTGAGTTCTTAGATGTGAAGACTAGCTCATTTCTATCCAGGTACCGAGGGAAAATGTTAGCCACTGCAATTAACTGAATAGCCACTTAGGATAGTTCACTTTTCACACTACCTAGTTTACTTCTAGACACTGACCATTAGCAATATCCATAAGAAGGAATGATGAAAATGTACTATGACTCCACGATTTATGTTGGGTAGTGTGAAGGAAAGGGAGTTGTGGTAGGTAATGAATTAGGGAAGATTGTGGGAACCATCTAAGGGAAGACTGTATCTCGACCATGCCTGAGCAGGACCTAATGTTCATCAACTCAAAATATACAGATTTGATAGTCAACATGAGCTATTAGAAGTGAGCGCAATCAACCATCTCAAGGTAGAGGAAGAATAGCAAAAATCCCAAGGCAGTGTAGCTGTAGAGAGAAATATAAGAACAAACAGAAAAAATGCCAAACTCACAGTATGGTAACATATGTTGGCCACCAAATGTAAAATTTATATACCTGCACTTCGAATGCCTTTTCTATTAAAGAACTAAGTACGAAATTTTGTCCAAATGACTCTAATTATCTATTTACAACTTCTCTAACTTCCCCTTATTTGTTTATGATGTTCTTCGGGTTCTACTCTTTACCATTTAAACGGGCCTTGTATGCATTACTAATAATTTCTAGAAAATGAGCTCATGATTGGCCTCACTGGGGCATAGAGGAAGCCAAGATCAAGAACACCTAAAAAAACTGAAGTATCTATTGAACAATTTCATAGCAAACCAAACAAGATCCCCCAACAGGTACATTTTCCATGTTGAAGACAAATGTGTAGTTGATACCTCAGGGATTGATTATGATCATGTTGGTGTCACTTCCATCTCGTGTGCAATATGAACTGCCCTTGGTTCACTACCTATAGGAGTAGGTAGTGATAACACCTATCTCCTAACTACCATCTATGGGACTGAACAGAGACAAAAAAAATATAATAAACAACATCTAAATAGTCGTTCAGATCAACACCAGGGAGTGATGTCAGAATAGATGACATAAAGGATTGTCCTGAGGCTCTTCTGACCAGTCCTTCGGCAACTCGGGTGGAGCTACTCCCTCGTGTACTCATGCATCCAAAAGTAGACGTCGTGTGCCGGAGCGTCGCAGAGCACTGTGATGGACAGGCCCCGGATGCCTTCTCTCTGGAATATGCACTAGTATAGAAATGGTCTACAGCGTCGGTTTTTTTAAGCCTATATTATCACTTTTCAGTCGACGCCTAAGTGGTCGTCGCTACAGTAATTGCTCTGTAGCGTCGGTTTTTTTAACCTAAAAAAATCGACCTTGTATAGTAAACAACCAACCCTATAGGCTCTCAAAAACTAAACCTAAATGAGAAATGGAACTATACCTGAACCCTATAACATCGATTTTTTAATAAATAACCGACTCTATAGATTATATCTAAGGACCTATAGCGTCACTTTTCTTAAAAATCTGGTGCTATAGGTGTTTTGGCCGTTCAACATAGAACGACTGGGTTGCATAAAATGGCCGTGTTGGGAAGAGGTAGAATGATCGTGCCCCCTAGCACGGCCGTATTTATTATAATAGCACGACCGTACTATACGGCAGGACCATTCTACCATACCTCAATACTGTCGTTCTACGCGGCACGACCATTCTACCTCTTCCCAACACGGTCGTTTTATGCAGCACGACCGTTCTACGCTGAACGGCCAAAACACCTATAACGTCAGTTTTTTTAAGAAAAGCGATGCTAAAGGGTCGGTTTTTTTTTAAATTTCTACAGAAACTAAACTGAACAAAACAGAAAAATAAGAATATATAAGATATGGGAGAGGGGAGCATTGATGCTCAACCGTCACCATTCCAAACCACACATTCATAACAAAAATAATTCATATATATTGAGTTGAGTACACATAGTCACATCATAATTTACAAAATGATAGATTGTAAGTCTGAGATGATATATATTAAATGTCAGATACAAAAGTAAATATGAAAGAGTACTGAAACCACATACATAAATGGAACGTAGCTGACATGTTTATTTCAATGCTATATTGACTTCATTTAGAAAAGCATCTGACCACTCTTCTCTGAATTCTTTTAAGTCCTCACGTGTGTAAGGATGAGTTGTAAAGATTTGTAACAGAAAATGCACATGCTAATAATTTATAAAATGACTACAACTCACTTGTAAATTTATAATGTTATTCTTTATTACCTGATCTATAGTCTGAATGTCATTTGATGTTTGTTTGACAATAGCTTGCATATATTTCATTATATAGTAACCACAAGCCCATTCATTATTTTGTATAGGACACTACAAATAACGAATTATACTTAATGTTAGTAACTACGTACTATAAATAGAAGACTATAAGAGTTGACATATAAGAGTTGAAAATTAATACATATAAGACTAAGCAGTTGTCAAAGTAGCTACCTTGACATTTTTCAAAGTCAATGTCTTTAATTTTGTGGGTATTTATCCTCCGCCTTCACGAAAAGCTTTTATACCCCTATCAATTAAACGATAGTTTGTAAAATAGAAATTCTAAATAGAAATATCATGTTGAAGCATTGACTATATTTATACTTACGTCATAGCTGGCAATTTCAGTTTGTGACCCCTTGTTATTTTTCCCATTAGGTCAAGATAATAAAGAGTCATCAATTTTGGGACAATCACCACTAATTCCCAATGTCTAGATCTGAGTAAGAATAAAACAAACATTAAAATAAAATACATTTATTCATTATTAAAATTATATTGAATAATAATACTTACTCGACGTTAAAAGGAATTAGGATAATTTCCTTTCCCACGGTAGCAAAATATTTGAATGCATCAGAGAAGTTATCACTCACTTCCTCAATATGTGTCTCCACCTGACTAGTGACCGAAGGAACTAAGAATCCAACATTCTTTATATCAAAGTTTGTGGCCTCGATATATAAATGGCTGTTAAACATTTGTAATTATTTTCATATGTAGAAATAAGCTAAAAATGTGTATTGGAATTTTCTATATTGATAGATCCTTACCTTATCCATACTTCTAATATCGAAGTATTCATCCAATCATAACGGAACAACTCTATAATATCATCAAGAAAAATATAATTGTCAAAGTCCCTCCCAGTTGCATCTTCTGTTAAATTGATCAACATTTGTAGTCTAGAGATTTGGTTGGCTAAGTATCGACACAAACATTTACATTTACTTCCCAACTCGTCGAATGTGGATTCTGGAATAATAGATGGCTTGGGCATAGGAGGACGACTAGTAGATTTTTTACTTTTTGGTTTGCAAACTTGTTAATTAAATTACATACTTCTATTAAACGAGTTCATATATGTAGTCAAATATGAAAAACATGGTAGAATTCAAGTATACCTTGTCATTGATAACCAAGTGGTGAATCAGATGCATGTCGTAGGACGCCATCATCATTGGCCTTTAACTCCCCATGCCAAGACAAATTTTTTGCATCTTCTGTATTAGCAAATAAGCGTTGAAATCGTGGTATTATTGCTAGATACCACATCACCTTGGCAGGAGAGCCATTTTTAGCCTTAGCTGAATTTGTGGTCTTATACCTTGACGCACCACATTTTGGATAATTTATTAAATTACTATAGTCCTTCTGAAATAACACACAATCATTTGGACATGCATGAATCTTCTTAGCCTCCATTCCCATTAGGCACATTATTTTCTTTGCTTGATATGTTGAAATTGGAAGCTCGTTGCCTTCAGGAAGAATTTCCTTTAACAAAGACAACAGTGAAGTGAAACTCTTATCGCTCCACCAGTTTTGAGCTTTAAGAGTATATAATCGCATAACAACACTCAACCTCGTGAACTTAGTACAACCCTTATATAAAGGTTTTTCAGCATCATGGACTATGTTTGCAAATAAAGAAGGTGGATGAATGACATTGTCCCGACAACTGCGTAGCATCTCATCAACCATATCATCCTGAATCGGGTCATCCTGAATCAGTTCATCATTGAAATTATCATCATTATCTATATCTTCTATGCCACGACTATTAGTATCGACATTTTCTGATCCATTATTAATTTTATCTCCATGCCAATACCATTCATTATAACCTTGTATGATCCCATTGCATATGACATGATCCTTAATTTCCTCAGCAGTATCAACTTTCAAATTGTTACCACAATTTCTACATGGACAATAGAACATATCTGTAGGTAGTTTCCTATGTTCCTCAGCAAATCTGATAAATTCATCAAGACCTTTGGCAAACTCTGGACTACAACGGTTCTTGATAGACATCCAACTTCGATCCATTTTCTATATCACATTAAAAATTAATTATAAAACTAAGCATTTAATATTGATACTATAAGATGTAAGTTTTTATTGATAGGAAGTTAATTACTTTTATACTAAAGTGTACCACCTATCCCATTTTTGAATATTTAATCTCATTAGTAACTGTATAATTTATGTTTAGTTTTGAAGAATATTTCAGCAGCACCCCTAGGTTCTCCAAGTACACCGATGTAAATGGTAAATAACCACTCACATATGTACCCAGAGAACAAATGAGGAAATACTACTAAAATTTTCTTCAAAACTAAACATACATTATACAGTTACATCCTAAGTGAGATTAAATATCCAAAAACAGTCCCAAACCGGGGACTATCCAATATTTACTCCTATGAGTAAATTTTGAACGGGTTTATAAGTTGATACATGCATAAATGTATTATTGTCTTATTTATATATTAAGTTAAACATCATGCTTCAATGATCTCATATATAAACCCTAAAGTGTCAATCTGAGACTACACAATGTCTACCATCATATTTCTGGAATGTCTACCAAGTGTTACCGTACATGTATTAAATATTTGAATCAAAATGAAGCATAATGGCACATTGGGAGAGTGAGAATATTATACCTCACTTTAAGGCTGAAAAAGAAATATATGCAAGTCAACAACACCTGCAACAACACAAATGAACGATTCAATTCTCTTATAATATAAGGCATTAGCATCAATATACATCAATATTAGAGGAGCAGAAAGATTTTAACAAATACAGTTCAACAACTCAGCCAACACGGTCGTGCTACCCAGCATGGTCGTGCTACCTAACTAATACATTTACTCAGCCACAACCACCACGACCATGCTACCAACCAACACGACCGTGCTACCTAACAAATACATTCACTCAGCCACAACCACCACGTCCGTGCTATCCAGCACGGCCGTACTACCTAACAAATACATTCACTCAGAACCTTTCCTCAATTGCGGAATTACAATAAGAAGAAAAACGGTCGTGGTTATGGCACGATTGTGCTACTACCACTAGCACCCATCGCTACCCAACCACAGCAGCCCCCACCTGCCCCGCCTCTCCTTTCCAACCAAAAAATCTCTTCGACGGCGGCACAACACATACAACTGAGAAGCTTGCGATCGATTTTCGGTTAATAGAATGTACCTTGAAACCGAGAAGCTTCCTCCTTGGCTCGACGGTGGCATGGCTCGACGGCGACACGGCTAGATGACGGCACAACATGGCTCGACGGCGGCACAACACAGCTCGACGGCGGCACACGGCTGGACTCCTTGGACAGGGCGGCGGTGTCGAAAGCGGAGATGGGCTCCTTGGACACGGAGATGGACGCCGACGTCGGAAGGAGGGGTCTCTAGCGCCGTGCTTTCGAGCAAAACAAAATGAAATAGAAGTCGATAGGTCCTAGGTCGCGCGTGAATTTGCTAGCAGCCCGGCCTGTAGCGTCGGTTAACTGCAAAAACCGACGCTACAAGTCAGCTCTCTAGAGTCGGTTAACTGCAAAAATCGTCGCTACAGCCTAAGTGGTGCCCGAATTTTCATAAACCGTCTATAAGGTCAGTTATTTTAAAAAACCGACCCTAGAGGTCAGAATCTATAAGATCGGTTATCCATAAAAAGCGACACTAGAGTTCCAAAGCGGTGCCCATGTTTTTGTTTGACGCTATAGCATTGGTTATTTGGAAAAACCGACACTATAGATCGACGCGGGAAGCCAAAATCGTGTGAATTTTTTCCACGGGAAACTTATAAGGTCGGTTTTTATGATAAAACTGATGCAATGGTCTATTAGGTCGGTTATTCTAATAAAAATGACGCTATGGGCATCGACGTTACTGGACAAAAATGTAGTAGTGATGGTCCGGGCCAACGCCATGGGCCCGGCGCCGCTGCCGCTGTGTGCTGATATGTGGGGTTGGAAAGAACATGGGCCCGGCGTCGCTGCCGCTGTGTGCTGATCTGTGGGGTTGGAAAGAAGAAGCTTTGTTCTATGACTGGAGCTGGAGCCGGATCTTCAGGAGCTCTACTAGGGTCAGCATCATGCTCTGTAGTGCGCCGGTTCCAAACCCTGCTATCTCTACGCAAGAACTTTACTCATGTTTGTTTGTGTTGATGGCTCATTGGGGCTATCTAGTACTGACATTTGGAGAGCCATGGCTAGGTCTGGGTCATCAGTAGCAACATCTGCCATATCAACATCTCCAAATCGAGGTTGGCTGGCTATTGCATCATCCATTGACATAGCAAGTGCCTGTTGTAATAGAGCATTTTCATCATCCATTGCTTCTACTTTTGGCTCATTATCTTGTGCGGAGGACACTACTTCTGTCATTGCTTCATCATAATTTGAAACCTCACCCTTGTCCTTTTTAGCAGTCTCCTCTGCAGACTTTTTGGTAGTAGCCTCTTGCCTGGCCCTCTCTTCCTCTAGTGAAACTCTAAGTGCAAGTGCTAGTTCTGGATCTAAGTTAGGATCGACACCAAAAATCAAAGCCACCTGTGGGAGCCGCGACAGCCGTAGCAGCAAATCTACTACCTCCATCACCATCAATCATGAAAATCGGAGTACTGATGAGCACATCAGAAAGTGCACTAGCGCTAGGGGGTACATGAACTATGTGACTGCTGTCATTATTGTTTACAGCGGAAACTAGTGCCTAGGGCTTTTTGGGTTTTCCATCATCCCTAGAGACTATTGACAAAAAGTTGAAAAAGAACAACGTTGCTCTTGACATAGTTGATTTTGGGAAAAATCAATATTCTACTCTTAAATGATCGTTGGCATAAGAGTTGTGGCTTGCGGGTGTGGCATTCCCCTTAGACCATGAATTTGGCTTACTTTGCCATGAATGTCGTTGAGGAAGTTGTTGCAAATCTACGGGCATGGCCGTTTCCTTGTAGGGCTCCGTCATGTTGGGATGTCCTCTCTATTAGTCTGTGAGGTCCACACCTGCTCCACCCACACCGCCTATGGCGAGGATGATAGACGACTAGATGAGGCACTACACATTGAAGGAATCAGGTCGTCGCCCCTACCTCACTCCTCCTACCCGCCGGTATCAGAGGTCAGAATGGGAGGGAGGAGAATAGGGTGATAGGTGAAGAGAGAGATCATATCTAGGGTTGTTTTAGAGGGGTGACTGTGAGACGATGGGGGTGGGGGTCAGGGAAGGGGGATACCGGGTACAGATGCCATGCAGCGTCGATTGGGTAGAAGGGGGTACTAACCGTGCCAATAGGGGGAGGAGGGAGTAAAGCGCGGTAAACTTAAATTTTTTTAGCGTATGGGTTATTTCGGATTGGTAGGGGAGGGAGGAGAAAGGATTTGGAAGACACATTTGTATTTGATGGATACATGTAGTTAAGTTTGTAGTTATTAGAATTAACTACATTTACTTTATTTACATTTATATAATATGTAAAGAAAAGAGGTTTTGGCTATAAATATAGTATATGTAGCTAGTATAAATGTAGCTAAATCAACTCTTTTTTGTAGTATGTCACAATTTAATATCCACTATTCTTATGATCTAGATTTACTTGTCTTTCAAATAGTCTTGTTTGATAGACATGCCTTTTGTGGATTTTAGCTTCAGGACTACATGTTCCTAGTCCAGTTGGGTGAGGTTTCATAATGATAATGCTATTTTATCTCTTGATTCTAAATGCTTATATCTTGACTTGTAGATCTTGACTTGTTACCTCTGAAATAGGATTATAACTCTAAAACTATTAGTATTTGATAACATATTCGTGTATACGCTATAAATGTTGGTTAAGATTGTGATTTGAATATCTATATGGTCTTATAAATAATTAGATTACTGTCATAAAGTGGATTTGACTAAATCTAGAATTATGTATAAACCTTAGCAATATCATCAAGTTTCTTTGAAGTTCGGTATACTTAATCTTATGTTAATGCATGTACAGATTGAGTGGGAACTATGTACTCACTAGGGATCTATATGAGTCTCGTGAGGTTTTTTCATATATTTTCAGGTATAATACCATCTGTCAGAGAGGTCGTAACAAAGAAGATGTAAATAAAATATTTTAGATTAGAATGTCCATATACTCTATCTTTCTTAGGATGAATAGTGTATCGAGTTTTTTCTTTCATGTACATGCAACCAATGTAGACTGAACTACATATAATAATATTTGATTCTAGTTTTAATGGAGTTGAATAAGATTTGTGATAAGTGAATATGTTATCTTTGATGTGACATTAGTTTGTGAGATTTTATGAAAAAGAAAAAAAAAAGAATATGTGTTTCTTGTATACTATTTTAGTCATGTTTGTTAAGATTGAAGTGATTTGTTTCTTAATATGGGTTTATGTTTAGGGTTTCTCTCTAATGGTTTGCATTTATGCTAATCAAAAGGGAGGTTTGAATAATTATCTTGCCAAAGAAGAGATATCCAAACCAAATGTGAGTAGATATGTGAGGATCTGCCATTTGGTATATATTTCCCTCCTTCTAATGTTTAGCCTTTTGTCTATTTATCTACATTCTTCACGGTTATGGCCATTTCAAATTGTAATGTAACATCATTCATCTCCAACATGAGTGGCTAAACTATTAAAATTGGTTTGGGAGTATCCATCAGGCCATCCCAACCATGCAAGCATTCTTATACCACATATTATATTTTCTTGGCATGGTTTGTTTCTTTACTCTTATTTTACCATGTCACTTGCATGATTATCTACCTTCTTGCAATGTGTGATCTGAGCATTTTTGAGAGAGATTGTTAGGCCAAATATGGAGTACAAAATAGTCAGAAATCACAAAAGCGATGATCATTACAATGTTAGTCATATGGTTTAACTATTCCATTTTTTGCATGCCGCATCGAGAGAGAGAGATACATCCACTTAATTAAGGATCTATCATGTCCTCGAGAGAGGGAGGAATGAATACATGTGACAACTACTTGCAAAATGATATGCTAAGAATATGAAACAGGACAAAGTGTTTACATGATTGGAAAGTGCGATTTATTGAAGAAACATGATCTAAGTTTTTCTTTAACACACATGAATAAAAAAGAAATACCAACCTTATTTTTATTTTATTTGATAATTTATATTTTTTTTCCTTTCTTTTATTTTATTTTGACACTTGGTTCCTGTTTGAAATGCTTGATCCATTTTTTGATTTGATTTGGCTAAGCTAAGATCTTAAGTGCTCCCATTCTTGGCACCCTTGTCGGTGTGTTTGATCATGTTTACTGCATATACCCAGTATATCATTGTGACCATCTCTTGGAGCCAATTATAAAGTTTGATACATTTAAACTGGGCAATCATGCTCACAGTTTTTGACACACTATTTTACCCAATCACTTGCTTGTCTTTCTTTTGTTTATTTTTGTCATCCTTGAAACTGTGTACGGTATGATAATAATCAAAATAAGTCTAAACATATGTCTTTTCCTTCCAACATACCTTACACACAACTCAGATTACAACTTAACTTCAATCTTATCTCTTTCTTTTTCTTCAACTAAACAAGGTGATGTGATACTTTAAAGTAGTATAATATTCACAAACATGTGAAATGCACAAAATATGTCTAATATTCTGATAATGCAACATATATGTTTATACTAATAAATGTGGGAGAGGTTAAATGTAATTTAATTTTTTTTAATTATGATTTGGTCATTGTTTATTATAATAAGACCATATGACATATTGTGGAAGGGGTTGGATGCAATTGCTGCCTTGATTTTAAATCACATATTAGCAATAATGACAAATATGTAAAAGATTGAGGGAAGAGTTTCATGCAATTTCTGCACTTAATTTTCAAATTACAAACTTTCCACTGTGCATCATAAGGCGGGATGTATGACCATATTTGGAGCCAACTTCTACTAGTCTCCAGACCATCTTTGTACGTCTACTAGGGTTGGGAACATAGATGAACCGACGTCGGAGGAGGAAGAGGACATGGCTGCTCGAACACACTCACATTGGAGAGGATCCATGTGGTGACATTGCTAATGCGGGAAATCAACTATCGTCCATTTGAGTAAATTAAAGTTAAAGCATGTTCCCTCTTTATCCCTTTCTTCTCTTTATATTGATTTTCTTAAATATCTTCCTCAACATATGTCTAGTAGCACATACATTAATCACAAGTGTTAATCAACTCCAAAACTATCTTATTATTTGTGTTTTGATTAGGCTACATTTAGCCCCCATTTAACAATATATCATGGTTTAAGATCCATATTGAGTTATTGTAGCTTGTCTCGCGACATGCATAGTCTAAGCATGTTGAGATAAATTAATGGTTGGAGAACAAGCCATTTTTATTCCAATTCTAGCCGAAAATTGTCTCAATGTCCAAATATATAAGCAAATCTTGATTGAACTTTCTACTTATATAAAAAATATAAAAATTGAGTTGAATATCAAAAAAGATTTATCTAACCTGCCTAGATTCTCATCACTGCATTTGTAGTGTTTGGTTACTAGATTTTGTAGATGCTTTTTGTCAGGAAACATGTACAAGTTAAAGAAGTCATATTATTTTTTATGCTTTAGCAATACATCTTTGTATTTTAATAGCTTGTCTGTGAGTTCTTTGATTCACCTACTTGTATGCTTCAACGATCTATCAATTAAGTCATTTATCCAGTTTGCCTATTTGTTTTAGCAACCATGCTTATTTTATTATATATTTTTTCACACTATGTGTATCGTGTACTCTATGTATTCTAAAATAACAGAGAACAGAGGTGATTTTGTTAATGACACATCGCATGTTGGGGGGTTCACATGTTAGTTAATAGGGATTTCTCTATTAGCTGGTTGTATGTAAATTATAATTATGAATCTATAAAGATATTAATTTTAGGTTTAAATTTTGGTTGGATCGACTATTAGTTCATCAATATGTTTATTCAGCTGCTTTTGATCGTAGTGCATTTCATGTTGCTTATATGCTTTCTCTTGTCCACCTTTTTGTATGAGATATGAATTTTACAAACAATAGGATCAAACTAAAAAAGGATTGAAGACAATAAATGAAATGAAACATGCATTTTGTATCCTATACATGGCGAAAAATATAGAGCACATATAATTTTGGTAGTGACACATCACATGTTCGAGGGAATCAATTGGTAGTTAATTGAGTTTTTTTTTTCTTTTAACAAATCGTATGCAAATTAATGTAAGTACTAACTATGTACCCTGTGAAAATTTGTCTTTAGCTTCAAATTTTGTGGAAGTGGGTTATTTATCCATTTATCAACATGCTTAGTCCTTTTGCTTTTAATTACAATACATTCCATGCTGATTCTTTAATTTTCTAGTTGATTTTTATATTGTTTAGCTCTCATTACGAACATCCAAGAGAGTGTAAGCATATATAATATCAGTAATAACACCATATAAGTTTGGAAGGAGTCTTTTGGCATTGAATGTGAGTACTAATTACCAACCCAACAAAAAATCAATTTGAGTTTAAATTTTAGCAATCTAGGTCGACTATTATTAGTTGATTGGCTTGTTTAATACCTCTGCTTTTGATTGTAACACATTTTATGTTGATGTCAAAGGCACATGTCAGAGGTAATTTTAGACATGTTACATGTTAGAGGGAATTATATAGAAGGCAATCATGTTGTTATCTTTTAACACAATTGTATATAGATCACTGTGAATACTAATTATTAACAAGATGAAAACACCTTTCCGGGTTTACATTTTGAATTGGGTTGTTTATCAAGTAATCGACATGGCTAGTCTGCTAATCATGTTGTTTGTTTTCTTTCTTACAGTTTATATTGTTTAGCAATCAAAGAAGAGGAGCAGAGATACACTCTATAATGTACAAGTTAAAGGGAGTCATCTTGCCACTAGTCAAACCATTCTCTTTACACGAATAATGTGTAAATTATTGTGAGTGCAGATTATGAACTTAGAGAAAAATCAATTGACTTTAAATTTTGATAATTCGGACCGACAGTCAATTCACTGGCATGTCTAGATCTTTTGTTTTGATCACATTGCTAATCATGTTCCTTATTTATTTTTCTAATAAATTGTTGTTATTCATTTATGTATTCAACACACACGTCAGAGAAGAGGAGTGGATGTAATTTTAATAGTGACATACTATAAGTTGAATGGAATCAACTGATAAAAAATTAAATTGGCCTCTTTTAGTATTTGTATATGTACTATTTTGAGTATACATTATTTTGGTTTAAATTTTTTCAATATGAGTCAGATTTTAGATTTGAAAAGTTTTGAAGTTGATAGCCATCTAATTGAGTCGGTTTTAGGTTTTTTTTGTTAACTAGGATGTTCTTATTACGCTACACATTTAAATTTTCTGTTGTGCCACTGAAAATATGAGATAAAGACATAAAATATATTACAAATAAAAAAATGGGCCACTGTATATTTCTTAGTCGTGTATTAGATAAATTTAACTGCGGTGTACTTAGGACATGTCTTTTTTTTTATTATAAAAACTATACTAGGACGTCTTTACCGTTTATGCGTTAACAAAATACGGGGCGAAGTGCATGACCATTCACAAAGACCCAACCCGGATTCAGACCTTAATCTGACAGGCAGGGTCATATCTGTCTGAGACTGCGACTCCACCCAAGAGGAAATCCTGCTGAGGCTCGAGGGTTTTTGTGTTATTCTTGGGAAGGCGGCGGCGGGAAAGATGGACGGCACTACGGTTGTCGAGAAGACGGCAGAGGAGCTCCGCAAGGAGCTAGAGGAGTTGAAGCGTCAGCAGTGGGAGGTGTTTCTCGTTCCCTGTTCTCTTTCTATATTTTCCAATCTTTCACGTACCCTGATACCTAGGCACGACTCTTCTCTCAGATCACCGAACGGCTTCGAGATCCAAGAGGCATCCGCAGAGCTGGTCTGGCTGCGAATGGCCCCCGAGCGAACGGTATCCGTCAGCGTGGTGTTGTCCGGCCGGTGAGTTGCGTTTGAAGTATGTTCCTGCGCGAAAAAGCTATCTTTTTTGTCCTTTTTTTAAAAATATGATATGATTTCCATTCAGGCTGACAGGGTGGAGAATGAAGATGAGCCTGCTCCAAAGAGGCGCCTGTCATCTGCTGTTGTCAAGGTAAAAAAGGAGGCTTTATTTTCCACTTTGTGGCACTTTATCTCCTGTTTCATGTTTCACCTAACTGGTTGTATGCCATAAAAGATCGGAGAAAAGCCCAATCAAGAAGCAGTTGCCAACGAAGACAGCAAAGAGGTGAAAGAAGGTGATCAGGCTACGGTAGGAGATAAGGCTGCTGCGAGGGAAGAAAATGGGAAGCAGAAGCCGTCTTTAGGTTTCCAAATGGATGGTGGACATAGGAGTGAGCCCAGGAGGACTGGTAGATTGGTAGGCGATGTAATATTGATAAATTTCCTCTTCCTCTTGCAGTTGGTCTACTATAATGATTAATTTACATCATCTTGCAGAACTATGATGTCCCGCCTGCAGATTCTGCTCCCAGAGTTCTTCCGAAAAATGAAGACCCTAGTTTGGTTAAGAGGAATAGAAGGATGCTAGGGCAGCTTCTGGGAACATTGGAGGTATACTCTATGTTTAGTTTTTATATGTATACATGACACTGTCGGGTGCACTGAATACAAAATAAGTGCTATGTCAATTTTGCTATGGAACTCGGCTCCCCCAAAATGGTTAGCGGTTGAACTTGCAAAGCCAACTTCTTTCTAGTGCATTTAACCAGCGCCTTCATTTACGCCGTCTCATATATTTTTTTCTTGGTTGCTTGACAAGTGACATACCCGCTGCTTCAATTCTTTGCACTTTTTTGCCATTGGGGTTAGCAGCTGTCCGTCAGAATATGCATCTTATGTGGACAACCTATAGTTGACAGACCAACAATTAACACACATTTTAATACCATGGGACATTCACGTCGGCTAATCTTTAATATACTTTTGCTTATTTATTGTAGCTTTAGTCTGTTAGCAACTGGATTGTAGGTTTTCAGATTTCGTGCACTATCTTATATTTGCGTCTGTTTTATTCCGTGCGAATATTCCCTCTACAATACATACAATTACTTTTACATCTATAGAACATAATTCTGCGCTTTGGGAATTTGGTTATTCAAGTTATAATGTTAGACAATTACCAGCTTGCCCAGTTTTGGGAACCAACTAGAGTGTTGCTCTACCCCATCTCCCAATGCTTCTTAGCCCAACTGTTATATACCATTGACATGTTGGGTTAAGCTGTTGATCCATCATGATCGAGTGCGCTCCGTTCGCTAGGTGAATACTTTTCATCCCATTCAATCATCTATGCCATACATAGGGTATATCATGCCCCCAACTTAGGAGGTAATGCAACAATTCCCCCTAAACCCTACCCCTCTTCAAATTTGTGCGTCGGCCACCGAAGACAATTACAACCACCACAATACTAGTATGACCGACCCTTACATGAACCCAATCCCTACTCTTTACACTCCTACGAGGAACCTCTTAATCCAAATCTCCTCACCTATGACAATTTATGACCAACTTATTCATAATACACCCCCATTTGCTACTCCTTACAGGCTTACACCCACTATAGACTATCCCCGCCTCTCGTTACTACGTTCATCCTTTGGTAGCCCCTTATGCACCTTAGTATCCAACAATTGGACAATTTGCCCCTCCTCTTCCTCCTGCTAGTTCACGTCATGGACCCAACCCTTGTTTTCACACTCTCACTCCTGATGATCTCTGAGACCAGCCGTGTTCCCTGCAACCATCACAACCTTACATCCCTGGCCACCATCCACCATCTCGTGATGATATTACTTGTAAAGTGTGGCGTAAGAAAGTCAGAGTGCAAGACCCAACATGAATCTGCTCCTTTTTTATATTAAGAAATAAATAGAAACTTACATAAGGAGTTCAACAATATGGACGTAGCAGGAAATAAAGATAAATAAAGAAGTATCACTTGATGATTTTATTCTGACATCCTCTTTCAATCTAGAGGATACATCATGTATACCCTAGGAAGCATGGGCACTTTTATACAGCTGCCGTGTCTGTTTCGGACACATGTCGGACACGAACGCTTCCTGGACACAGCCCAAAACGTTCTGGACATGACCTGGACACTCCCCGGACACTTCGTGCAGCAACTGCCCAGTAGTAACTTGTTTCAGAGTCTAAATTCGAAAAATACAACCACTTCTAAGTGTTCTTGTGATTGAGAACATATAATCACAACGAGATCTAATCAAAATTACAAATAATATGTTTTAGAAAAAGTCCAAATGCAAAATCCAAAATGAGTTATATATCATGAATCACATTTTGGTCTAATAAACTAATTAAATCAGTGTTTATTCGTTCGGAAAATCTAATGTAGTTACCTAAAAAAATGCAGCAGGTTTATTTAATTTGTGGAGTTCATAGCGTTTGTACTACACATAAACACACCTTTTCATTCATATTCATATACTATTATACATACATGTATTATACACTCGCAGATGTAAATATTAGAAAAAAAAGCCCTCATCATTGCCGTGTCCGTGTCCTATATTTTAGAAAATTGCCGTGTCCCTGTCCGTGTCAGTGTCAGTGCCCGTGTCTACAAACGTGTCCATGCTTCCTTGTGTATACCCAACTTACAAGTCTTATCTAAAGGCAGTAGGTAAGAGTGGCTCGATGAAGATATCTGCAAGTTGCTCTCTAGTTCTCACATGAGGAATCTTCACCTTCTTAGTCAATACCATATCATGTTAGTGCTGACAATCTACTTTAATATGCTTTGTCCTTATCATGAAAAATTGGATTTTTAGCAATATGAATAGCAGTTTGATTGTCACACATCAAAGTGGTAGGAGTCTCCACATTAATTCCTGACTAGAGAGAACAAAATGAACCCACTATCCTTCACAACAAGAATGGGCCACAGTCATGTCTTTGGGCTCAATGCCAGAACAAGCCACTACACTTTGCATTTACTCTTCCAAGTGACAAGATGAGACCCTATGAAAATACAATATCCAAAAGTAGACCGCCTATCCTGTGCATCACAAACTCAATCTGTGCATCAATGTAGCTAATAAGATGAAGCATAATACTATCTTAATTGCTCACATAATATATAAGACCTCTGCCAGGAGCTTCTTTCGAATATCTCAAGAGATGGCATACTGTTGAGTGTTGCCAAATATCTGCTCTTTGGTGTGCTCATGTATTGGCGGACCACCCCAATTGCATGTGGGATATCATGCGTGTCAATGTCAGATAAATTAATTTTCAACAACTGCATGTTTGAAAAAGATCATGAAAAAATTGTCATTGTTCGAATTCACTTTGGCATGATAGTCCATGGGTGTAGATATGTTTGGACTCGAGCATACCAGTTTCACCTAATAAGTCTAGAACATATTTCTTTTAAGAAATGTTAATTTCTTCCCGGAACATAAAGCCTCTATCCCAAGGAAGTATCGTAGCTACCTGAGATTCGTAGTGCAAAATTGAGTTCAAGCCACATTTTGAGGTTAGAAACACCCTCACAGTTATCTCCAATAAGGATTATGTCATCAACATATGCAACAAGAACAATTATGCCCCTAGCATTCCACAAGTAAAACAAAGTGATTAGTAGAAGAGCGGCTAAAACCAAAGTTGAATGAGAGCATTACTGAATTTTCAAAACCATGCACGAGGAGATTGCTTAAGGCCATAATAGTCCTTTTCTGTTTGCATACCTTAATCTGACACCCCTTGAGCAACATACCTAGATGGTTGCTCCATGTAAACCTCTAATAAGTCACCATGAAGGAAGGCATTTTTCACATCAAGTTGATACAAGAGCCAATCAAAATGAGTAGCAACAAGAATATTGATCCTCACAGAGTTCAGGCAAGCAATGGGTAAGAAAGTGTTAAACAAGTTAGCACTATATGTCTCTGTATAGCCCTTGGCAACCAAACGTGTTTTTAGTCTATCAATATTACCATTAGGTTTTTATGTGCCCAACGACAACCAACAATACATTTTTTAGGTGGCAAATCAAGTGGATCCCATGTATCATTTTGAGTTTTTGACGTAAGGCTTCAGTTTCAAGAGTCATAGCCTTAGTCCACCCTTCATCTTGCAAAGCTTCAACACTAGTTTTTGGGTTACTTGTATAATCAAGATCAAGAGTGAATGAACGGGCTAAAAGAGATGGATTTGCTAGACAACATATGTTAGACACATGGTGATGAATGATAAAAGAACACACCCATACAAGATGCAATAGGAAGATCCAAGTCTATAGCAAGATTATCATTAAGAGTCATAGGAGAAGAGTCAGGTACCTCTGAAGTATCAGATGAAGTTGGTACCGCCACTGGGACTGATGTTGCATACTTCCTCTACATTTCTTTTAACTTTTCTCGAGTAGACTTGCGGAAAAGTCTGGACAATGAAAGTGGGATGTGGTTGTGGTGCTCCCTCCTGGAAAAACATGCCCTCTTCACTTACAATAGGTAAGGTAGCTCTTTGGATAAAGTAAAATCTATCTTCACTCATGGTGGTAGTTGGTGTCTCCCACTTACATGTGACATCATCACAAAAGTAAGGTGTAGACTCATGGAAGGTGACATCAACCGAGATAAAAACATGATGCAAGGACGATGAATAACATTTTAACCTTTTCAAATACTAGAGTAACCCAAAAAAATAGTCTTAATAGATGTTGGGGATAGCTTATCGACCTTAGGATCAAATTTATGAACAATGGTAGTGCATCCAAACGCTTTCAAGGGAATTTGAAAGGTGACATCGCGACGACACAAGTAGAGGAAGGCGTGACACCTCGAAGAACATACAAGAGTTGACAATTAATCAAAAAACTTGCAGTGAAAATTGCATCAGACCAAAACCTTTTTGGAACATGAGACTAAAACACCAAGGTCCTAGCAATGTCGAGGAGGTGACGTTTCTTACGCTTAGCTACACCATTTTGTTGAGGCCCATGAGCACACAGTCTGATGAATCATCCTAGTCGAGTTTCAAAAATCGACGACAATCTTTTGAACACATACTCTAAAGCATTGTTAGAACAAAACACTTGAATAGAGCAGTCAAATTGAACTTCTATTAATTGATATTTTTTTTCCAGATTGGTACAACTTCCTCTCTTGACTTCATGTGAGACACCCATGTCATCCTAGAGAAATCATCAACAAACGACAGAAAATACTGATATCCATTATAACTACTCTTTGACTTGACCCCAAACATCACTATGAATAATTGAAATAACACTCGAATGACATTAGCCTGATAAGACTATTGTGTTTTCCGAATTGATATGACTATCACTGAATAGATGAAATTGAAGATAAACTAGGCGCCAACTTCTTGAGACTCTAGAGACAAATGACCATAGTGGTAGTGCCACTGCAAAGGGGAGATACCAAGGAAGGTTGTAAGAATTTGAGGAGCTGGACGATCACCATAGTGGTGTGTATTTATGTTTATGGTGATAGTCCAGCTCCTCAAATTCTTACCAAGGTAGTGTCATCGGTTGACATTAGCTCCAATTGCCAAAAATAATCCTAATGCACCTTTTCTCCTCCCAAGAAGTAACAACAGTCATTCTCACAAAAAGCGGTATACTCGTCGGTATACTGCCGGTTTCGGTCAGTACAGTGAAGTAGTATCACATTTTGCACTGAAACCATCAAAACATGGCGGTATAATCGATATTTGCAATCCTATCGGTACGCATGCATGTATCTGTGTCGGTACCTGTCGCTATCCGTCGATATCGATGATACCTCATTCCTTCTACGAGCCGCAACACTAAGTGAAGGACGAGCTTTAGAAGCAACTGATGATCTTGCAACAAAGGGAACATTTTCAAACAAGGCCTGCTGTTTCTGTGCATAGTCCTCTTGAAGTTTAGGAAGTTTGTCCTTGGCAAGGATCACACTCCTTGATCCATTGCAAATAAAATCTAGACCAAAAAGAAAAATGTGAGTCACCAGATAATCCTCTCCTTCGTCTGATCTTGTCTTTAGTAGTTGGTAGAAACTTAACTCTTATGATATAAGATTGGATGGAACCGAAATAGTCATCGAGAGATTTGTTCTACTGTTATGCAAATAGCATATCATAAACTTTGTAGAGATGAAGGGCATTCATTTCATCTCATCTGAAAAATGTTTTTTTGCAACACACCATACTTGTTTAGCTGTAGAATAAAACATCAACCTTGGGGTTAAAGTTGCAGCCGCTGATTGTGGTGTTTCTCACGTTTGAAGCCGTTGTCACTTTGATACCGTGTTGCGTAAGAAACTCAGTGTGTAAGATCCAATATAGATATGCTTCTATATTTATATTAAGAGAATAAAGGGAAAATTACATAAAGAGTCCAACAATATGGACGCAACATGAAATAAAGATAAAAGAAAAAATGTAACTTAATCCTTTTATTCTGACACGAAGTTAAGGCAGATGCTCCACTTTTAATGGCAAGTTGGAACTAAGGCGTTCTTGGATATTGTCAGAATTAAAGATTACTTCGGCAGGTACACTATGACACTCACCCAAAGGATTTATTTTGCAAAAATGAAACTTTAAGGTTTCAACCAAATGTTACTGGCAAGGCATCCATGCGATTTCCCATTCTGATTTGGGATGAAATGAAGACCAAGCTACTTGAAGGCTACGTTCCTTTCCAATATCAATGACAACTTTCTGATTGATGAGCTTAAGCCGTGGTTCATCGTCACTCTGTGAGTACATGGAAATTTTTTAAGGAGCACAAACTAATGTTTTACAATGATTTAGACTAGTAATTGGCCGCTCACTTTTTGAATCGCCTACAACCTGATATTCAAAGCAATTTGGAATTGCAACAATACAATTCCCTCGACAACACCTTGCGTCGTGCCTAAAAGAGTGAGACATATATGTCGATATCATCTCATGGTCCTTTTCTCGTATTGGAAAACAAAGTCGCTCCACCAATTATCGTTGTACTACTGTCTCATTTCACCACAATTTCCTCTCCAGAGTTCCTTAGCCCCTTCCTCCACTAAGGGCAAAAGGTTGATGACCATATCATCCTGCCCTTTTTGAGGACGAATGCTTTAATTGCCACAACACGACTCTTTGGCTGCCGAATGCCCCTGATATGCTCTACTTGTGTCGTCCGACCAACCTTGGTGTGTTGCCATCTTTTGAACCTTCAGATGGTAACACTAATTACGATTATGATTATGATCCGTCACATCTTCAGGTCATGCCCATTCTTTCTGCCCCTTTTGATGGGTACAAATGGAAACACACCAGTCCATTCTACCTTTTTTGAGCACACTTGCAATATGCAATCTCCTCATTGATGGCAACAATTTGTTAGATCATCATCTTGCCCCATGGTCTAAAGAACATTGAGTTGTGTTCGAAGCCCCATTCTTGGTCACACAAGGTACATTGTGTGAACATGATAAGTCTACCAATCACCTAAAGATGCATTGTGCTCATCAACTTTGGGTGTTGAATCTGACCACAGTTGGTGTAATGTGTTGCCTATGGATGTCGTCCTCATAATCCTAGATAGTCTTAAGATCTTGGACTTTGATGTCAACGACGATAGGCGTTCCAATGCCTACAACTTCAAGCACAAAAACCAAACACATTTGACTTCCTCCTACTTATTTGATCTCTCCTCTAAAACAAGTCACTAACCCCCACCTAGAAGGCCAGAACTCAAAAACCCAACATTCTTTACACATTATCACCTACAGAGAATTGGAAGGGGGCATTTCTGAATCCATATGCATGGGTGTGTTATACATCAAGGTCTACCATTATGTTTGATTTTTAGCCCTTCCCACTGGTGCGTTTGTCAAAAGCAGACAAGTAAATTGGCAAAAGATGATGCCAAAGGGGAGAGTCAAAACCACAACTACTAGGTAGCTATGATGCTTACTGTCCCCGACGACGACGCCAATAAGCTTGGTGCGATTTCACTCAACACACACCCAAATCAATTGAACTTTGATTGGATGCACACAAAGAAAACACACTCGGGTCTTTCAAATTTATAAGGGTTTCCCTAAACTAGCACATTCACATAGACCACAATAAATCACCCGCAAGCGCACAAGATCGTATTGTAGTATAGGTGAGTGGCAAGTGAGGGGTCGATCCGTAGGGAGAGAGGGGGCAGTAGAGCTAGGCTAGCGTGAGCTACGTTCCTAAAGCAGAGAGTAGGGTTTTTTGGGTTTGAAGTTGGTTTTGGTTGATTGCACTAACGATGCAAGCAATTGAAAGCAAGAAAGGGAACTACACTAGCAGAAACTCTAAGTTAACCTTTAACAAGCGATTCTAACTAGCAAAGAAAACCATTACTTAAGCAAGAGCAAGAGACTACACTAAATTAGCAATTAAGGAACTAGAGCAATTAGATAACTAAACTACCACTAACTAGATTGAGTAAGCACAAAGATGAACTAACTACCTAGCAAAGATTAACTACCAAGAACCAAGCAATTGACTAAGAAGCAATTAAAGCAAGCAACTACACTAGCATAAGCAAGCTAAGCAAACAAGATGGGTTTTAAGACAAGTTATGGGAAGAGTGGGTCGTTTTGGGGAATGTCACATAAATCCAAGTTAAGGGTTGATATAACATGCAAATCCTATATTCTCATTCTAGATTGCCAAACCAAATGTCACATAAATCCAAGTTAAGGGTTGATATAACATGCAAATCCTATATTCTCATTCTAGATTGCCAAACCAAATAATAAGTAAATGCAATGAAATCGCCCTAGACTATTGGTTGCCCATGGATAGAATGGAGTGTGGGAGGAGAACTACACCCTTTCACCCCCTGTCTAGCCTTAGGAGGCTCAAATGGACCAAGGTCTAGGTGAGATTTCTATTGGATTTAACTATTTTAGGTTTCTAGGGTAAGGGTTACTAGGGCAATTGCGAGCCAAGGGTAGGAAGGGAGGCATTTCTAGCTAAGCCAACTTCTTTTTTATCTGTATCGTATAGTTACATGCGTGAGGCATTTCTTGACCTCTCGGTAGTGATGTGAGTGATTGGGACTCCTGTTATGTTTGATTCTATGTTTACCTGCCGCTATGCGGCCACCCACTAGGAATTTCTCACCGCATGATATGATGGTGGTATTTTCGTGGATGGGTCATTGTTGCTCACCATACAGCAATACACAATATACACCGACCGGCGGCGACCGCTTCAAAGAATGTCTTTTTTTTTGGAAGGACAAAGCTGCCCTCAGTTACTCACATCTTTTAAATGTTTCACACTCATTCTTAATTTCTGAACCAAATAATGATTTGATTAATAACAGTTTCCTAGAAACATCGGGAGGTGATTGTTGACCTCTTTCTGAGCAGTGTCAGATATGATGGACAAATGTTTTAGAAAGCGGGAGGCGTGCGGACAGCACCTTGTGGCCGCTTGAGTGCCAGGAATGCCTGCTTTTTGAAAAAGCGGGTGTCAACATTCATATACAATTTTATAGAAAATTACACAAATAATGTTTATAAATAACATATTTTAAAGAATTTTTATACATATATAAACCATGTGATGAGTATAAAATAACTGGATTAACTCAATTATAACATACTGAATACAGTAATATATTAAATTAGTTGCATACAGCAGTAGCAAATACATGATATATGCACACTAGTGGTACATATTATGTAGCGCGTGACATATACATTATACTTCCGTGGTGCATACTACATAGTACAAAATATATTTTGTATGGTAGTAGGCAGTACATGATATGTACATTATACGGTTGTACCTGTACGTATTACATACTACAAAGTACATCTACATAGACAGTATTTTAGTGTATTAGTATAGTATATTAGTATATAATTAGTAGTTTTTTTTTTTTTGGAAAATTGGGTAAGTATATTCCAAAACCCCCAGAGGGGGACAAAGTTACAAGCCACACCCAAACATGTGGCTACAAGCTCCTAGGAAATGGTTACAACAATTCCCAATTCCTAGCAATTACAGGAGGTACATCAAGCCTTGGTTTAAAAGAAAAGTACATTCTCTTGATTTACAACAATTAGTAGTTTATTACATAGCAGAGAAGTAATGCAGACATAAATGATAAATATGTAACGTAAGGTGCAGCTGTTAATACATAAAGATGTAACATAGTGTATAAGGTAGATTGTTACAGAAATATAATATGCACTAAATAACTAGATACATAGTGTATATATTAATTTATTATAGTATATAATGTATTTTACAGTAATATTACATATTGTACTAATGTATTATACTATCACAAACTTATATTATTGTATTATGTTTCAGAAAATGGGCTAAGTCCACCGCCCAATAAATAGGCTGCCAAAAGCGGACGCCCGAAACAGGGTTTCAGGCGGATGCATAGGCGGGCCAAGCGGGTCATAGGCGACCGCTTAATGGCCTGCCGCCTCCAGCCCCACTCAAAGCCTTAACCAGGCGGCTGGGCATGTCATCCGCTCAGGCGGGCGGCTGACCCGCTTTAAAAACATTGTGATGGACTGGTTGTAATTTTTTATGGGTTCTAGCCAATTGTCATGCCACAGGTTCCATATGACCAGGCCCAACTACATATTTTATCAGCTTGCAGAGGATCTCAGTAGTTTTGTCTGCATCTAAAGTTTCAGACGGAGTTATGGGCTATCGTGCTTTTGGCTGATTTAGTATGTTAGTCTTTTATGTCAGTGTCTAGTATGCTCAACTTGAACATGATTTCTTCCATGATCCATCATCTCTAGTGGTATTATCCTGGAGTCATCTATTAAGGTTTGACTGTTTTGAGGTAGTCATTAATTATTATATTCCCTATCTTATCACCAACAGATTTGTGTTGTTACCAACAGATTTGTGTTGTTATGTACATTTGTATCTTAGTTAGCTTGTAAGATACATTCTGTGCTAGCTAAATGCAATTGAGCCTTTGTGGTTTCTTTATATGTATGCTATCTTATGGATTTTATATTTTAAACAAACATTACAAGCTTTTCTGTTGCTGCAGAAATTTCGGGAAGAAGACAAACAACTATCTTCAACAGAGGCATATATGCGTAGATCAGATTCTTTGCGCAGGGTAAGATTTAGTTTATCTATATGCCCATGCCCGCTGAACCCACACACCCTACATCTATGCAGTTTACTCTTTCTACAATTTTGTCTTTTCTTTGCATCATACACCTTATCTCATATGAAGATACCAAATTATTGGCGAGTTTGGTGTCAGTGATAAATAAATATAAAACAAGCATTCCATATATTACGTCACCACTTGAATAATAACTCATGGTACAGAAAGTACATTTAGTACACACATACTTGTAAAATGACAAGTAGCACAGTCTTGATATATTTAAGCACCGAATCAAATGGCCCATACAACTTGACAGATAGGTTCACGGGTTACATGTACTCTAGGTTACAATTAGTCCCCCTCAATGTAAAACTCTGGTTTCTAATTTATCCAACCTGAGCTTGATTATTTGACCTTTATGTGTTTGACCAGGCAGTAGCTACTTTGGTATGGTTCACTTTGATTTGTCTATATGCTTTGGATCTGTGCCCCCTTTATTCCTGCTAATGTTTGCTTACGACGTGAAGCTTGGGCTATGCAAATGGTCCCATTTAATGTGGAAGGGACATGTTAAATTCTTTCAACTTGTCACTTCGAGATTGTGAGGAAACATGAAGGATGTTGCTTTCTAGGCGAGGCGGATTGGTTTATGTATATGGTTGTTGGATTTTCAATGCTTTGTGATATTTTCCCATACTTCTTAAGGTAGCCAGCACCAAGGTGCTGCAGTTGTTGCACTTAAAAAGTCTTTAATTTCAATGTATTATTTTCAGGCTTTCACTTAGCTGATTTACATTTCTTATAGTTGTCATCGATATTTGTGATTTTATAACATCCTCAAGTGCTATAGCTTTATATTTGGAAATGTTGCACTGCAATTAAAATACTTTACATGAATAATCTAGTTTCTAATGTTGAGACATAATTTGAGGTGCTGACCTATACAGACCTGAAATCGGGTTTCAATCACATTAAGCTCTAATGATAGGGTAGGATCGTCCATTTATTTTGGACACCATGACCCTATAAAATGTGCATTAACAGTTTAATACCCAAAGGTATGCCCACGGACCCACATAAAAGACACATGTGCTAAAATAAGCCAAGGAGCACTCTTTTAAGGTTAAGTTCCTCCTAAGGTCTAGGTGTCTGCATAGGCGTGCTTGGGCACACACCTTGGCATTTTGGAGTGCTCTCTGCTTGAAGCTGGCTCTTTTTTCATTTTTTAATGATTGCTAGGGCTGCTCTTCGGTTGACTGATATTAAGCTATAATCAGTTTTTGCCAGCTTCAAAACACCGCACCATACAAAATCAATTTTTTTGTTTTAAATTGGACAAAACCAAATCTATTTTTCCCGGTTAAACTTATTTAATCTAAATCAAAGTAACCAAATTAAAATAGTGTTAGTCTGAATTGTTTTTGATTTTGTTTCAGGCTTCACCATACAAAATCAATTTTTTTGCTTTAAAATTGGACAAAACCAAATCTATTTTTCCCGGTTAAACTTATAAATCTATTTTTCCCGGTTAAACTTATTTAATCTAAACCGAAGTACCCAAATTAAAATAGTTTTAGTCTGAATTGTTTTTGATTTTGTTTCAGGCTTCCAGACTAATTGGGGTTACATGGAATGGAACCAATTATTGTGCATCTCTTAAGCTTTTGCTGCTGATGGTTACATATTCTAGTCAAGGGATTCTACTTATTCTTGTCTTCTATGATGATGAACCAATATAGGACTATACATGAGCATGCATAAAGTGTTCATGGATTTGGGAAAATTCATACATTTTATATGAATAAGCTGGTGGTTACTTGAGGAGTAGCATGTCATCGTATTAGGAGGTTGATATTTTCATATGCCTCAAGGTTTAGTTCGTAGCTTATGTTTCATAATTGGGTGTGATTCACATCTTGATCTTGGTTGGTAGAAATGAAATATTTGATGGGGCACACCTTTTTGGTTAATTAAAATTGAAATGTTGAGGACTTTTGTCAAATCACTTCTTCGCAATTTTAAATTTCAAAATGAGGAACACATTCTTGATTTTAGGCTACAGATTGTCATGATTAAACATTCATTTACTTGTAGTAAGTATATTTATTTGTGATTCATATAGTGGGTTGCTATGGTAGAAAGTTGACTATTACATGTATTGATGCCTATGGGCTAGGGCAACCCCTTTTCTCAGTCATTTAATTTTATGTCCTTTACATGTCTCTAGCCCTATATGTTACATAGCTATACAAGTTATTGGAACTTGACAAACCCATAAGGGCAACACTAAGGAAAGTCTGATGAGAGTTGGAGATATTCATGAGAAGAAGATGAAGTCTAATCATGCCTGGGAGAGTAACTATCGATGGCGTTGCTGAGTTTTGTCTTTGTTAGCTACCTAAGAGCACACACACTATAGACAATTGGTTTGTTTTTGTCGTTTTCTCCTGACATGTATTACTCGCTTAGAAAAAGTGCAGACTTCCTTGAAAATGAATACCAATTTTGAACAAGGGCTAGACACTGTTGTTGACTGTGGTTCACTCTTTCAAATGCTATTCTAGTTCTCGCCTTTCTCTTTATCTAATTGTGGCAACTTTACAAGACAAATATGTAGGGTTACCTCAAATGAAATATCATCCCACATTTATGACAATGTGATGTAGTTACTTGATATAATTTGATTAGTGTGATGCATGTAGTATCAATGCGAGTTACTTCAAGGATATGAAAATGACAAGACATATAACTATTATTATTGTATTAAGTGTTTCTTCAAGATCTTTTCTAAAATAAATATTGAATAAGAAAGTTGAACTTTGGAGAAATGCATTGACTTCTAACGGATTTATGATTAGTAGAAGCAAAATTGAATATGTGCATTGCAATTTTAGCCAATCTAGAATTGTGAATGGTGGGGTCAAGTTGGATGGAATGGATGTACCGATATATGATAGTTTCGTTACTTGGGATCTATTATTGAAAGGGAGGGGAGGTTCAAGATGATTTGTGTCACATGATCACAACATGATGGTTGAAGTGGAGGAGTGCAATTGGAGTAGTATGTGACCAAAAGATCCCTCTCAGATTTAAAAGCAAGTTATACAAAACAACTATACGGCCAGCTG
This sequence comes from Alisma plantago-aquatica, assembly GCA_963693085.1. Classification (NCBI taxonomy): domain Eukaryota; kingdom Viridiplantae; phylum Streptophyta; class Magnoliopsida; order Alismatales; family Alismataceae; genus Alisma; species Alisma plantago-aquatica. The sequence continues at coordinate 349,356,422 of OY856410.1, read as the reverse complement.
TGCTATATGGGAGAAAATGTTGGGCAATGAAGAAACAAGGTCTCAACAAGATGAATGCGGCCGAAATGCGTATGGTGGGATGGATGTGCGGGAAGACGAGAAAAGATGCTTGAGGAATGACTATCAGAAACAAAATGAGGGTGGTGAGCATCGAGGATAAGTTGCGTGAAGGCCGTCTAAGATGGTATGGACATGTGCAACGCAGACTAATAAATGCATCAATTCAAAGCAAGGTTATCGAGTTAATCGCTATTAAAAGTAGAGGCAAACCTAAATTAACTTGTGAAGAGCTTATAAAGAGATATTTTGAATCTTTACATCTTGATTAGAGTATGACCCATAATAGAGCTGAATGAAAAAGAAGGATCCATGTAGTTGGCCCCAACATGGTTGGGATTGAGGCGCTAGTGGTAGTGGCGGTGGCGGCGATGAGTCTATAGACTACAATTTCAGCCAATCTCGAGTTGTGAGTGGTAGCTCAACTATTATTTAGATGGATGACATTGTTCAAACTGATGTTTGTCAGAGGATCAAGTAGTGATGAATGAAATGGAATGCAACTAGAATAGTATGTGAATGGAAAACCCCTCTCAGATTATATAGTGATTCTTTAAATCATGATGATGATGATGATAATTTTGGGTTCTAAAGAACCAAGGTGCCAATAATGTGCATGTGTATGTCAAGATATATGTTTGGTAAGACCAAGAATGATGATTTAGTCCGGTCAGAGTAGCCCGGCTGGTTACGGCTCGGTAAGTCCAGATGAAGGACCCGGGTTCGAATCACGCCGAAAGCACTCTGCGAAAAGTAACATGAATTTGATTGGGCGCGGGAGGGGGGGTGACCGGACCACACCCTCTCATGCCCCGAGAGTTTACGCTGTCTGGGGGGGGTCACAATTGTGGCACTTCTACGGGGGCGGTTCTCTCGAAAATAAAAAAAGAATGATGATTTAGGTAATAAACCATGTAAAGCAGAGATTGCGTATTAAAGATAAGTTACATGAAGGTCGCCTTAAATGGTATATGTACGTGGAAGATAGACCGAGGAGTTGAGCAATGTTAAAATTTGAGAGAAAAGGCTAAATTAACTTGGGGGAGAGCTCACAAAGCGAGATTTAGAAACTTTACATCTTGATGACTGTATAATTCTATTACTTGTGCTCTAGTTGTGTATGCCCTAGTTTTGGATATTTGCCAATTATCATGTTCTCACTTTGTCATGTCTGTTTCCCGTTCATGTCTTGGTTTTTGAAGGCCATGGTATGCTTATGCTTCGATCATGCTCTCGCTTTGTCATGTCTGTTTCCCATACATGTCTTGGTTTTTGAAGGCCATGGTATGCTTATGCTTTGATTCTAGCTAGATATAAGAAGTGTGCCATTTATGGGCATACTTCCTTGGGATGCCGTAGTTTGCTTCCATAATATAGACAAGTCTATGAAGCATAACTTATACCTTCTATGCGTATCCCTCCAGCCCTTCTCTTAACCTAGCCTCTTTCTGAACATGAAGATTGAAAGTCATTTAAGACATTGTTATATTCAGTAGCTTTGCTTGAATCCAGCTAGCGACATTCTATAGGTTTGTTAGAATTTTGACTAGTTCCGTAGGCATGTTAGCATTTTGAGTGGTATCATAGTCAGGTCAGCATATCGAGTGGTAGTCCATAGGGAAGCACAGATCAGATTTCTGGTCCATAGGTGGAATACAATAAGGGTGCATAGTGAACTCAAGTAGGTCAATTGGTGCAATCAAGCCACACATATCCCTTAGGAACTAGTTTGTAAAGTCTTGCCTAAGTATAGACAAGGAAATTTACCATGCTGTTCATGAGGCACTGAAAGCAACAAAGGAGAACCTCACAAAAATAATGAACCCTGCATAAGTACAAAGCTCTAGATTTTATTTATATTCTCCTTTACACCAACTTCAAATTCTCCAAAGGGGCAACTAAACACAAACTCGCCAAAGGGTTAGATAAGACAAACTTCTCCAAAGGGTTGAATGAGAATAGTTGGGCGGATTTAGAACAAACTGGGGGATGGGTAATTACATAGCAACCAGAAAACAATTAGAAAACCCCAACGGCTTTGGTGTCGCAGTTACATAGCGAATACAAAACAATAAAGAAGTGCTCGAACCCTAGGCTAAGGAAATTTTTTTACAAACGGGGAAAATGATTTCAAAAAAGAATATACGCTAAGTGGAAATGAAACAAAGCCCATTAATGGGCTTCAAATAACAAGGATAAAATTAATGGTCAAATGGTAAGATTTGATCGACATCGGTGATTCTTTTGACATGCAAGGGAGAGTGCTAGAAGTGAACGAATCCAACCTTAAACCTTCATGACAAGTTGCTATAGCAAAGGTCTGCCAAAGCAAAACAACGATGGAAGTTACCGATGACATTGAAATTGAGTCTTGAGAAGGACAATAAGGTAGTGAAGAATGAAGGGATCATAGATGCAACATGCAGCGTAATTGTTGTATTTAGTGATATGGTTTGTTCTTCACCAAAAGAGGATAATAGCAAGCAACTAAGAGAAAGGGAATAGAGGTTTCATTAAAATCAATGAAATTTCACTATCCTTTTGGTTTTAATAACAAATTTGTATAATTATGCTCACACAAAGCATGTTTTAGGCAAGAGCTCAAATTTTGTTATACGGGTGGTATACCACCAAATTTCAACCATCTTTATAGGTGTACTGCCAAACCCAGCCAACTTTAGCCATTAATTATATATCACCAATAATATGAATTTCAAGTGTGAGTCTACCGCTGCTATTCGAGAGGAGAAAATTGGGTAGCCAATGGGATCTTGGTTTTGAAGTTAATAAAGCCTAAGCAAGGTAAACTTTATACTTTTTACCATTTTTCTCATACCTAATTAAAATCTCAATTTGCCCTAACAAGTTTTCAAATGGCAACTCCCCCAAACCCTATTTCAGATCTACATGCCCACACTATCTAACGATGATGAGTATTTAGGACAGTTGAACAAACTATATCAAGGTCGCCTTAAATGTATGGTCATGTAAAACACTCAATCAACAAATGGACCAATGAGAACTGAGAAGTAATGCCATAGATTGGAGCACAGTTGAAAGAGGACGCAGCCCTAAACCAAAACGGGGAGAGCTTAATTGAAATCTACAAACGTTACATCTCAATGAGAATATGCCCACAACAGAGCTGCACGGAAAAGAGGATCCATGTAGCTGAAGCTAACACGGTTGAGAATGAGGTTCAGAACTTTAGATGATAGTGATGGTGATAGTCTTACTTTGCGGACTGAATTTGGATAACAGGTGAATGAGTGTGCCATGCCCATTAAATATAGTACTTGTTTCTATGATGTGTGTATATCACACATCTCGGCACTACGAACCACTTCGCATCTTTGCCTCCCTAAGTCTAGTTGTAGCACTCCCTGGGCATAGTGGATGTTAGCAATAATGATGATTCATGCTACTAATATTGTAACCACCACCATGGAAGCTGTCATAAAAAACCAGTGCTGTTGCTTCTACTGCTGGTACCCTTGCTCCTCCAATTCGTTCAACAAGCCCATGCTTCACCTGCTTCTAGAGTCATCATTCTCTCGTTCCAGAGATCTTTTTTTGAGGCGGCATTTTGCCGTGGTTGCTCTTGATTTGGAAGTAAAAATAGGCACTATTTTTTAAGGTCTAAATCGTATCTTCAGCATACCCATTCCAGTTTTATCTTGTGGTTTCATTGTTAAATCTTTATGATTATCTGATCCGGTCTTTAATTACTCACGTATCATTGTCAGTGTTATTATAATATTTCATGTTTAATGATTTCTTCATATATGCAGGCTGAGCAGAGAGCAAGGGAAGAAAGTGAAAGATTGCGGCAACAAGAGCGCGAACAGATAGCAGACAAGCGAAGGCGTGACCTCGTGAGATAATTTTTGACTTAGTTTAAAGCAAAGACAACCAGTGATTTGGATGAAGATGGAACTTTTCTTTTTGTAGATGCTGCAATTGAGTATATTTGTCATAAAATCCGGTCTCTTGTATTTTACTAGATTCAGCCAAAACAAATTTAAGAACAAGCAATGTTTCCTAAATCATTGCCCAAATTGATTAATTGAATATACTTGGTCTGCTCTGCAATTCTGACGAGAAATCAATTTCTTGATGTCTGATTTCCGTAATTTGGTTATTACTTTTGAATAGATGCTCCGAGCTCGAGTTGCTGCAAAGGCCGAGGAAAAGAAGTTGGAGATACTGTTTCTCCAATGGGCTGATCACCAAAAGAAACTAGGAAATTTTATAAGGTCTGCTACCAGAATCCAATTTCTACTACTGCATAGTATGAGACCTTATTTTTTGATATTCTTACTATCTATTATTTATCTTCAGGTTATTGTTTTTGGCCAAATTGTGCATGTTGAGAATTTAATTTGAGACAGATAAGTTTCTGCTCATGTGCATCGTTGCATGTGATACAACAAGAAACTTTAAGCACTTCATAAATATAATATATGTCAGTTTATATTTTGCATTTTTTATTTACATATTACTACAAACTAACTATGATCTGATATGTATAGGACTAAAACGCACCCTCCAATATATTACTTGCCAAATCGACCATTGGAGGATGATGCAGTTGCTCTAGAGAAGAACAAAGAACAGGTTAAGCGGTTGCTTTTATTTTCCCTTGCTTTTATAGTATTTATCTTTTCTTCTAATTTTTTATAAAAAATATCAATATGCAAGATTTTGTTGTTCCTACTTGGAAGACTGTAATTACAATAATTGAAGTTGCTACTGTGTCACCGATGCCTATGCCATGTCTTATAGCTGGAGTTTGGTACTTGAGGACAGTGGTGGATCTAGAAATTCACGTTAGGGGGGCCTGGGTCACACTAAAGAGGGCTTAGTCACACCAGAGGAGCTGAGTTTAATGAAGTATGTGCTTTTTGCTTAAAAAAATTATGTTGTAGTTGAGATTTGAACCTGGTCACTAGAAACAAGCAAGTAACACATACCACTCACTTTGTTTGTTCTTATTTTGTGAATTCGACTAAAATGAGTAATTTCTAGGTTAACATTAAGAACCATAAAAGATGCAATAAATATGTACTATATATATATATATATATATATATATATATATATATATGTGTGTGTGTGTGTGTGTGTGTGTGTGTCTTCATACACAAGGACCGATTTATAATTCCAAAGAATAATGGAGAAAATTACATCCAGACTCGTATGCGATTCTGTGGGCTTTCTTATATAGTATAGCTGACTCTTCTTATATAATATATAATTTTAAAATGTAGAGGACTGATTCATAATTTCAAAAAATAATGGAAAAAATTACATTCAGCCCCTTTTGCGTTCTTTTGTATATTCTATATAGTATAGATGAGTCTCTGTATACAATATATATTTTTTAAAAAGATCAGACGCTACACATAGGGATCGGTTTGTATATTCCAAAAATAATGAAAAAAATTGCATTCACCCCTCTCTGTGGGCTTTCTTGTATAGTATAAATGAGTCTCCTTATACAATATATAATTTTTAAAAAGAAAGTACGAAACACACAAGAACCTAAAAAAAACTATGGAGAAAATTGCATTCAGCCCCCTTTGTGGGCTTTCTTGTATAATATAGATATCTATATGTAATGTGTTAAATTTTACCATGCACCCATAACTAAATGTTTATTTTTGAATGTGGGAGGATGGGCCTCCCCAAAACAACAGATCCACCCATGCTTGAGGAGGCATTTTGGTAAAAATTGTAGACAATATGCAAATTATCGAATTCATGGAAACGATCTAATTTCTGTAACACATTTGACGGGCACTTTTGCATGTCTATGATTGTACAGCGTGTCAAAAATCCTGTAAACCGTGTGGCATAATTCATCGCTACTGCATTGTAAGGATTCACTTGTATTGTGAATATGTACTGTCAAATAACTATATTCCAGGGAGTGGGACAATATAAGCGTGCATAACCAGTATTATGGATAACTACATATTACTGTTAGAGGTTAATAATGCGCAGGGCAGTACAACTTGACTTTCACATGCTTCGATTTTTAATAATGTGGTGGCCGCTCAGATTGAAGATATAGACGTTTGTGACAATGCCACAATAAAGATCTAGTGAAAGTGGTTGAGGACCACGATATAGACTAAAATACATGAGAACGTATATCATGGCCCTAATCCTAAGTAAAGATTAAAAACCAGGCGACAAGCAAAACTAAAGGAAACACACCAGAATAGGTCAAGGCACCTCTATCTGGGGTGCCTAGGCAGGCAGTTTAACCACCCTGATGACATCTGGATATTGAACGGTTGCTTCCTGGGCCCCCAGCCCAGTGGCCGTCCACTTCCAACCAGGACATGCAAGTGTGGACCTGCTGACTTCAGCATGTTTTCTTCGCCCTAGGTCCCTTGGGCGTCATTGCTGGTCTGCTGTCAACCAGCCTTGCAGCCCATATGTAACAACATGTCATTCTATATGATATTACAACCAATATTGTTATTGGGCAGAGAAGGCATCTTTACCACCACAAATCGACGGTAGCATGAATCTGTGGTTTCCCAGAAAGATATATCATTCACAAAATATGTTCACTTGTTAATGCTCTTTTAAAAAAACATATAATTTTTTTTTTGAACAACTACAGAAGGGGGCGTCCCCCTGCCGCCTAATTTAACACCCAAACCCAGAGTGGCGGGAGAAGGGATTTAATCAGTTCGCTTCATTGACAGCCTATTAGCTGATCCACTGGCCCAACTCCTCCCGGTTAATAAAAGCATAGTAGTGTTCTATTGTATAGCTTATTTTATCTTTTATTAAATTGTAAGTCATACCACCTATATTCATTGTAGACTGTATATTGGAACGTTTTCCTTCAGGATGTTATTAGCCATTTGTAAGCTTATGGAAATTTTTAATATTCTGTTGTTTACTTTTGACTTTTTGTACAAACATTTAGATCTATCCAGCAATTGTTAGTGATTCTTACATGATGTATGATATTGTTTACAAACTCAGGCATGCACACACGCACACACATCACACAGCCTCAATTAGTTTATGCTTCACCAATGCAAATCTATAAAAATCTCTGCTATTATGGATGAAGATATAATGAGACCCACTGTAGTCATGACTTTGCACCATCTGACTTTTCACAGTCAAACTTTCTTTTCATCACTTACTGACACAGTAAGACATGCACCTATGATTCACAATGATGACCCTATAACAACTTTTTGGATTCAGTTATCCTAAGTATTAGTGAAGAAAATCTGTCAATTGGTTATTGCTCTGTCAACTTTGCATTAATAAATGCTGCAGCGAAGGACTTAAAATGCTTTGTTGCAGGTCTTTGTGGAATGGAAATCTGCTAGGAGGGCTGAACTTTCAGAATACCAAAAACACTTGGAGGAGCAATGTATTGCAAATGTTGAGATGCAGCTGGAGAGGTGGCAAAAATTAAGGAATGCAAGGAAAGCAAACAATTTTG